>CM054138.1:21434999-21467499 GCA_028751875.1 Rapana venosa | reverse complement strand
GATGGGGGAAAACAAAAATTTAGAGAGTGGGGTAGCCTTGAGTGGAACGACGCATTGGGAAAAACTGAGAACTGCGAGGGGGTTTGGGGGAAGAGGTTGGGGAAAATCTCCAAAAAGGGGGTGAACGGGCTAAAAGGGTTTAAAAAAGGGCAATGATGGCAGCAATATGTAGTAAAAGAAGGTACCCAGCATGCGCTTTTTTCGACCCTGGGAGGTATGAAATCTAACCCCCGCTTTTTTAAATTACCAGGCATGCATTGCATTGTTTTACCCCTTTTTAGAAAGGCAGATTTTTCTGCGTTAAATTTACCCCTGCTCTCCCCCAGGGGAAAGGGAAAATCAACGCCGTAAAGTGTAAAAGATTCCCAAAAAAAAAAAGAAAGCCGAAAGAGTATAGTAGCTCCCCCCCCCCCCCCCCCCCCCCCCCCCCCCCCCCCCCCCCCACCCCCCCCCCCCCCCCCCCCCCCCCCCCCCCCCCCCCCCCCCCCCCCCCCCCCCCCCCCCCCCCTCCCCCCCCCCCCCCCCCCCCCCCCCCAAATCCCCCCCCCCCCCCCCCCCCCCCCCCAATTTTTACCATTTTTTTTTCTTCTCCCCCGAGTTAGTTATATTTTTTTTCCCCTTTTTTTTAAATTTTTAAAATGACTTTTTCCCGCATTAAAAATTTTTTTTTTTTCAAGGCAAAAACCTTTTTTTTTGTTGGTTTTCTTTTTTTGTTTTTCTTCTTTTTTTTTTTTCTTTGGGTTCCCCCCTGCCATCCAAAACCTTTTCCAATCCCGGTTTTTTAGCTCTGCCGACCACGAGGCCCCTATCAGGGGTGTCCCACCCTTTGTCAACTTTTTAAAAACTTTAGATTTAAAAAATGTGCGGCTATATCTAGCTAGAGCTCCGAGGTTCACCAAAAAGGTTTAGTTTCGCCAAAAAATTTAAAGCAAACCCCCCCCCCCCCTTTTTTTTTTTTTCTTTTTTTTTTAAAAATACCCTTTAAAGGGCCCCCTCAGTAAAACTTCAGGAATGGGTTTAAAAAAAATTTTCACCCAAAAGTTTTTTTTTTCATCCATTTTCCCATGGCACGAAATGGCCCCACTTTCTAAACGGGCAGAACGGGGGGTTTTAAAAGCACGGCAAGGGTGTTGCGTGCTTTCGCCCACGAGCCTCAGTTAAAAGTCTCACAAGAAGGGGGTGTTTGGGGAAAATGGAATTTAGTCTGATAGTAAGTAACCCCCAGGGGGGGGGAGAGTGGGGGATGGGGGGGGGGGGGTGTTCCCCCTCCCAAAAAAAAAAAGGGGGCCTTAGGAAAAACCACCCACCCGGGTCGTTTAGATCACCCGGGGGGGAAGGCTCTCCCCCCGCGAACTAAAATTTTTATTTCCCTTCCCCCCGGGTGATTGATTTATTAGCGCATTAAATACCCCTTGCCGGGGCAAGGGGTTTTATATTCTCTTCCGAAAGACAGCCAAATTTTGACCCCTACTTAAAGGTCTACTAGATGGGAAAGAGTGGGGGGGGGGGGAAAATGACCCAAAAACAGAGAGAGAGAGAGAGAGAGGGGGAGAGGAGAGGAGAGAGAGAGAGAAAAGAGAGAGAAAAAGATAGACAGACAGACAGGAAAAAACATTTAATTTTATTTGTTTTATTTTTTTTATCTAGCTAATGTCTAGCTAAAATTTTTTTCATTTTTCCCTTTTAGGAAAAATGGAATTTAAACAATCCCGGGGTATTTTTTTTTTAAAAATTCATTCCCCCTGGTGTGGCAATTGTGTAAAATTTTTTTTTTTTACAGAGAAAAGAAAACAGCGAAAAATCAAACCCCTTTAGGAAAAGAGGATCAAAAAACCCGGGAAAAATCTCACTTTTTTGGACAAAGGTGCCCTTTAAAACCCCTTTAAAACCCCCCGATTCCCCCGACTTTTCAGGTTTTCCTTTTCTTTTTCTTCCCCCAATTCTTTGCAATTCTTCTTCTTTTTTGCAATTCTTTTTCTTTTGGGTACATCGCAAAACCCTTTTTCTTCTTCGCAGTTTTTTCCTCCTTCGCAAATTTATTTCTTCGCAAATTTTTTTCTTCTCGGGAATTCTTTTTCTTCGCAATTCTTTTTAAAACATCTATTGAAAATATGCATGATACGTGTGGCCCGTGGCAATTAAAAAAGACTAGCTGAGAGATTTAATTTTTCCCCTTCAAGTTTTCAACATTTGTTGGTTGTGTTTTGTTGTGTGTGTGGGGTGTGTGTGTTGTGTGTTGTGATGTGTGTTTTTGTGTGTGGTTTTTTTTGGGGTTTTGTGTGTGTGAGAGAGAGGAGGAGGAGAGGGGAGAGAGAGGGAGAGGGGAAAAGGGGAGAGGAGAGAGGGGAGGGAAAAGAGAGAATCAGAATCAAATCCCGAAATCATAATTATATTACCTTTTAAAAAAAAAAAAAAAAAAGCCACCCCGGACATATTTTAAAAAATACAAAAAAAGGAAAAAAAAAAATTTCTTATTCATTTCCAAAATATTTGTTTTTTCCCCCTAGTCAGCGTGACTGAAAAGATATATGTGTGGGTTGTGAGGGGTGTGTGGTTTGGCTAAATCCCACCAAGGCCCTTTGGGCCAATTAAATTCATTCCCCCCCAAGGGGGCCCCCCCCCCCCCCCAAGGGGAAACCAAACCCCCAACCAAAAAAACCACAACAAAAAAAACCACAAAAAAACAAAAAGGGGGGGGGCACCCCCAAACCCCCCCCCAAGGTTTAGTTTGGGTTAAGGTTTTTTTTCCCAAAAATGAAGGGGAAATTAAGTTTTTCCCCGAAAAACCCCAAAAAAAAAAAAGGGGGTAAACACCGTTAACCCGTTTTAAAAAAAAAATTTTTTAAAAAAAATTTTTTTTTTTTTTTTTTTTTTCCCCCAAAAAAGGGGAAAATTAGCCCCTCCAAAATTTCGGGGTTTTACAAAACCCGTTTCAAATTCCTTAATCATTTTTTTTTTTGGGCATCCGGTTTGGGGGGAAAAAACTATGGGCCCATTTTTAAAAATTCCCGGAAAGGGTTTTTTTTTTTGTCCACCGATTTTTTTTTAAAATTGATTTTTTAAAAAAAAATTTAAAATTTTTTTTTTGTTTTTTACCTTTTTATTTTTTGCACAGGAGGCCCCTTTTTTTAAAATCTCATCCCGAAGGACTTTTTTTTGGGGAGTAGAGGGCAGTACTTTGTGCATGCAGGGACTTTTACCTTGGTCCTGAGAGAGAAAGTTTTGGTCTTTCCAGATAGTCTTGAGCTTTGCCATTGTGCTATTTTTTGTCAGGTCTACTTTTCTGTATTCGTGCGAAAAATTTGGGGCATTGAATGCAGTTTACAAAAAGGGGGATCCAGGCTTTGAGAGGGGAAAGCCTCAGAAAGGGCTCCTTGGCATTTTCATACATGGACCCCCACTACCAACAACCCAAGTCCCCACAAAAAAACCCTACCCAACAAGTAAAGCCACAAAACCTTTCCCGACCAAATCAAAAAAAAAGGAAGCCCCGATATACCGGGAAAATGTAAAAGGGTCAGATGGGCTGTCCAAAAACCCTATGCAGGGAACCGTTTCAGGGGGAAAGAAGGGGGAAGGGGGGAAAAGGGAGACAGGGAAGAAATTTGGGGAAAAAAAACATCACGAAAAGGCCCGGAAGAAACTTTTTTCCAACCCCAAAACCCGGCAAATTGCACACAAAAGCGCAAAATGGGCCAGCTGGTCAACGTTGGGCAATGGGAGTGCCCCTCAAAGGACCCCGGAGGGGGTTAATGGGGGCAAAAGGGGAGTGAGAGAGGGGGTGAGTGAGGGGGAGAGAAGGGGAGAGAGAGAGGGGAGAGAGAAAGAAAGGAGAGAGAGAGAGTCAGTACTGAAATTTTTCCCCCCTGGGGAAAAAACCCCCGGAAAAGGGTTGGGGCTCCCCTTGGGGGGGGCCCGAAACCCGGGGGCCCTCTGAAAAGTTTTAAAAATCCAAAAAATTGAGAGAGGATTGAACATAAACTGAAGGGAATTTTGTTTTGCAAATACGGCCCCCAAAAGCTGTGTTTATGTATGTATGTATGTCGCTAAAGCGTGTTTTCCCTCTGTGCGAAGTATTTCTGTGACTCCATGTTACGGTGTGTGCTATAAGGGGTTTTTTTTACCTCCGTGGAAAATGTGAAAATAAGTGGGGTGTGTGGGTTGGGGTGTTGTGTTGTGTGGGGTGTGGGGTGTGTTTGAGTGTGTGTGTGTGTGTGTGTGGGGTGTGTGTTTTGTGTGTTTTTTGTGTGTGTGTGTGTGTTGTTGTGTGTGTTGTGGTGTTTTTATGTCAGATTTTGAATTTTTATGGCAATTTAAGTAATGTAACTTATTTGACCCTTTTTTGGTGTGTGTGTGTGTGTTGGGTGTGGGTGTGATGCGCTGGTGCGTTTGGCGTGCGTGTGTTGGTAAGTAAAAAATGTTTGAAATTTACCCCTATTTAACAAGAAAAATATAGGGCCCAAAGTTGGGCCGTCGTATTCGTCGATGACCCCACAACAGCAGGGGAAGGGGAACTGCTTTTTTCGGGAAAAAATTTGGAAAATAAATTTTATTATAGTGGAGATGCCTTTTCCCCAGACACCTCCACTCTCTCGGGGCCAAAAGGAAATCCCGGGCAGTCAGCGTTGGAGATTTTTTCCCAAAAGGGAAAAAAACCCCCAGGCTGCAGCAAATAAGGACTGGCGAGTCAAGCCTCCTAGTCGAGAGTCATAGTCTTTACTAAAGGGAAAAAACTGTAAAGTGGAAATTTCCCGATGGGAAAGCCACTGGCATACAGCCCCTCCTTTGTTGTTTCCCCCAGCGACCATTTGGGTTTAATTTAAGGAAAAATGTGAAAAAATCCCCCGGCGTGAAAACCAAAAGGGGCATGATTAATTTAGGTTATTTGTGAAAATTTAAAGTGATAATTATTTTCTTACTGGCCAAAATTCCCGAACTGGAAAAACAAAAAAACACTTGAGTCCTTTTAAAAGAAGTTTTTTCTTAACTAAAACCAAAAAGTAAAAAATTTTTCCCCAGGGAAAGGACCCTTTGGGATGTATATATTTTTTTGTATATGAAGACAAAGCAGGGGAGTGTGAATTTTTTATTTACAAAACCCTTTTAGTTTTTTTTAAATATAAAAAAGGGTAAAAGCAATTTTTTTTTGAAAAAAAACTTTTTCGTTTTAAGTGAGAACTAAACACACCAATAGTTTGTATTAGTGCAGACATCAAGAAAGCCGGAAAAAACCCACCAAAACAAAGCCCACTGCACTGGGTTGAAACTGTAGAGTTCTATGATGATACCAGTCGTGTCTTGTATGGGATTGGCAGTCGAGGACCTGAAAATGTAGATATTTCAGAGACATAACTTTTCGTGAATTTAAAATTAAACAACTAATTTGATCTAAAATGAAGAGTCCTGGATTAATTAATTCATCTATGGATCAACAGGTATCTATCCAATTTCTGGTCAAGTAAAGACAAGAAGGACTAGATTATGGAACTGATTTTGTCTACAAGGCAAACCTATTTTTGCCAATTGTACTATATTCTATGCACATTAGATAAATAGGTTTTTTTTACATTCCCTTTGTTAAACTGCAGACACCGAGATCCCGTGTACGAATGCTCGCAGAGCATCTTGCGTACATGTTAAAATCTGTTCCGCCTGTCGGAAGAGTAGGCCCATTGTGCTGCTAGAAGCGGGTGGCAAAATCCAAAAAGAAAACGCATACACAAGGGTTTCGTGTTTAGACATCATCCCCAAAAGTCAATATACCGCTTCCAAAATGGTGGGCGTAGACAGTCACATGCGCAACAATCTCACCATTACTGAACCCTGGGGATCTAGCTGAGCAATTAAAAAACCATAAACAAACAGTACAAAACATAAGAAGCAACCACCCCCCCCCCCACCATTAGATTGAAACTGGATCAGCTGTGTTTGATGTTGGGGAATCCCAGTCATTTTCAAATAATAATAATAATAATAATAATAATAATAATAAATAATGTATGGAATTTATACAGCACTGAATCTTGTAAAGCAACAAATCAAAGCGCTCAGATTTTCTTTTAAATCAGCGGAATAATGGAATAAGCACTCATAGAGTGTTTAGTTATCATTTTTTAACCAATCAGTCTATCCCCGTATGTATGACGGTTTATTGTAAATTATCTGTCATCTGTTCCCACCGAGCACACAATGGCCATACTCTTTCGCACAAAAGCGCGGAACAGTATTTAACGTTGTTGCGCAAGATATTCTGCGCAAGCGTTCGCACAGGCGGCCCTCGTTTATAGAGTCTCATCCGAAAGGACTTTGACATTCATTTCGAATTTGTACAAACTGCTAAGAAACGAGCTAGACTAGGAATCGAACCCAGAAACCTCACGGTTTACTAGCTCTTGGGCAGGCAAACGTCTTAACCATACCTGTCCACCCGTCTCCTACCCAAATGAAAATAAAAGGACAAACATACAAGAACAGAACGTATTTTTTGATGGAGAATTTCACAATTTGTTTGGAAACAATTAGGGCCCTTTCTCATGTGGTTAGTTTTTAGTTGAATGAAGTCTTCTGAGGAGTGTGTGTATCGTGTGGAAGGGGGGAGGGGAGTGTTTGTCTATCTTTCTAGCTTTTTGTCTTTTTGAATTTGAAGTTGGTGTTGTTGTCTGGGAATTTTTTGTTGGCTTCAAGTTGCGCATGAAGAACGTGGAATACATCTTCTTTTCTGTAATTTTGTGAGGACTGGGTGATCCAACAAGACGTGCCTCTTCAATAGGTCGGAAAGTTTTTTAATTTTCTCCCCACCCCCTCTCCATCTCTGTCCTCTCAGTATGGACATTGTTGCGTATTGTTGAGTTGTTGTTGTTGTATGTTTGATTTATGTCTATTGCGTTATAGAAGGCTGGATTTTTTTCTTTTAAAACCCAAGCAAATGTTCATGCTTTTCTATAACCTTCTAGAAAAACTAAACAAATAAAATCACTTCAATTGAAATCACTTCAAATCACAATCAATCAATTCCAATTCGATTCTCCTCTGTCTGTCTGTCCTGATGAATATCAACTATTACCACTCCCAACATACGACAACCTAAGTCAGACTAGGGCAAAGTCGCGTTGCCCCCAGCTCGATCGACTTGCAGTGTGTGTTCTACAGCGATTTGACTGTGAGCTGCTATGACCTGCACACACGTATATTACTGGGCTTATTGTTGCCTCATTGATGTGCAGCTGCGCTCACCATAGAAACTTGAGAATCTCCTAAATAAACATAAATATAAATATAACAAATTAAAAGGGGCCTGGAGATTTACATGGGACTTCTCAGTGTGTAGATTTTTCTAGTGGGGTTAATGTTAGGGTCGTGGTTCATCGCGGATAGGCGATTCGAGGAGCTGTAGGGCGTTAAGCTGCCGCGCTAAATTTGATAAGCACTCCTTCAGCTAACAACAAACAGGAATTTAATGTAATTATTGCATAACGTGGTTGTTGTAATGCTTGACAATACAACCGAACAAGTAAAGAGGCAAAGCAAAAGTAATAAAAAATAATCATATAATGTTTAAGATTTAGTATAATATTTAGTGATATTATTTTTATATTTATTTTATATAGGATTAGGGGGGGGTCGGAAGGGGGGGGGGGTTTTTATATAAGTAGTAGATGATATTGGGATGAGTAGTGAAATGTGTTAATGAGTGAGAGGGTGGAAGAGTATATATGGTAAACAATGGTAACGGGTGTGTATATAGTGTAAATGGGAATATCTGAATTCATTTCTATAGTGGTGGGGGGTTGTGGGGGGTATGAATATAAGTTGTATAGGAAATGTGTGTTGGGGTTCTTATATTTGTTATTTATTTATTAATTATTTAAGCGATGAGAATTTTTTCAATCTAATCACTGTAATAGTTATAAAAGTGGTGGAGAGAAGACATATGTAAGAGAAGGGATAATGAATCTAGTACAACGGAGTTACATTATTGAAAAGGGTGTTATATACTTAGAGACTTTTGTTTCGGTGGCGAATGCGTTCATCTGAATAGAACATGATCCCTTACTAAAAGACATGATAAGTATAGATTTAATTATCTAGATAGAATAATTATCGACAATATCTTTGAGGTTATGTATGATAAAGGTCGTAATGTTCATTGTATTAAAGTGATTATTGTAAGTGCGTTAGTGTTATTAGATATTTAGGTATACCTACATATAATATACTTGAGCTCTGTCTTTCTTGGAAAGTTTAATCCAACTTTACATTGTCTACTAACGTGATCTAACATTTGACTATCGTATATGCGTTGGTGAGAGGAGTGTGCATTGAGGTCTGGTGAGTGTTGATTAAGAGAGCTGAGTTTTCGTTGTAAGGAGGGGGGAAGCAGGGAGAGGTGTGTAGAGAGAGAGCGGGGGTAGGGGGGGGTTTGGGGGGGTGAGTGGGTGTTGTAGAGAATGGGGGAGGGGGTAATTATTGAAAAGGTGTGTGGGGGGTTTGTGTGTTTGTGTTGTGGTGTGGGGTGTTTTTGTTGTGTTGAGGAGATGGTTTGTGTTAGAAGAGGGTGTGATATGAATTTATCTTTTTTTAGTTTTTTTTTTGATTTAGTTGATTTTTTTTGAGTTTTTACAATGTTATGTAATATTATTGATTATTATTATTATGTATTATCTTTGTTATTAATGATAACGGTAAGGAGATGAGTGTAGAGGGGGGGTTAAGGTAAATGGTAGGTTGATATTTAGAGATATAAAATTTTGAAGTTATATATGGATGTACTGGTGGGTTATAGATTCGTATAAAGGGTGGGGGTTAAATTTTGATGTTTTTTGAAACTAGGATTTAGGGGAAGAATTTATTTTGTTTAACGTTGGGATGAGATGGAAATGAATAGAATGATGAACAATGGGGTAAAAAATTTTTCTGCTATTAGTTTACATATGTACACTGTAGTGTCTATTTTTTAAGTGAATAATTAAGTTAGATGTAGTAATAAGAGTGATATCAAAAGTGGTTTTAACATGCTGAATATGGTAGTATGAGTTGTAAAATTCTGTAAGTTTATGAGAAATAAGCTTATTTTTAGATTTATAAAAATAAACAAAAAAAAAAAAAAACAAACAACCAAAAACAAAACAAAAAAAAAAAAAAAACACAAATAAAAGCAATACAAAAAAACCTCCCAAAAATAACTGAGCCGCTCTTGATAATAGATGCCTTTTAACATGATTCAGCCTCTACAATAATAAATTCATACATTACTCTAATATTATTATTATTATTATCTTATTAAATAATCATTATTATTTATTATTCATTTAATTATTAAATTATTATTATTATTATTATTATTATTATTATACATGAACACAAAAAAGAGCCAGTCATTTTCCTTTTTTTTCAAACTCATCATAGTGTGTATTGTGGTGGGGGCAAAAAGACAATACTAGCATCATTCTTGCGACCTGTAATTTCTTGACATACACATCGGAGAGGACCTACATGTTAAGGCGTGCACTGAAGAAACTGCATGTTATGAAATACTGCGTTCAGAGCATTGCATAAACTACTGGAGTGAGAGCGATAGGTCTGTCATCATTCACAGACTTAGATTGGTAATTTTTTGGGGGAACGAGACAAATGACTGATTTCTTCCAGGAGGCAGGGTACACAGCATGTTTTGAGAGGTAGAACAGAACACCAAAAACATGACGGGTAGTAGCCTCGTGGCTAGAGTGATGCCCACTGCCGTCGTGATCTGCTGACCCGGGTTCGAATCTCGTTCAAGAGGAGTTTTCTTCTGGAGTTACCATCAGTGCTGACTCCCCCCCCCCCCCCCCCCCCCCCGCACCCTCCACCCCCACCCCCCTCCCACCCGTCCTTCGATGAAGACTATAAACCGAGGTCCCGTGTGCGAACGCGCGCAGAACATCTTGCGCACACGTTAAAACCCGTTCCGCTTTTCATAAGAGTAGGCCATGTGTGCCGATTGGAACGGATGACAAAATTGACAAAACTGCATACACACGTGGACTGGATGTAAAAGAGCACATGGGTGCTTACTCCATTATCCTCAAAATAAATAAATAAATAAATGAATAAACACGACTGCTCAGCACGTGCCTTAAACAATCGTCCACTAACACGATCCACACCCACAGCTTTCTTCATATGCAATTTCTCAATTTATACCAATGAATATCACATCTTTGGCATCGACGGTATAGTTATCCGTATCTTGACTGTAATCATATACTTGGCTTGTCTGTTTGTTTGTTTGTTTGTTTGTTTTTTGTTTGTTTGTTTTTAAACTGGTTTTCTTGCTTTGTGAAGTTTCTTTTTGCCTATGTAAACTATTTTTCCCTTGTACACATTTCAGTAGGACATCTACCATCACCCTCTACTTCCTTGCATTTTTTCCCCGTCTAATATCACTGAGCGTGAACAGACGTAAAATCGAAGACAACAACAACACACACAGACTTTAAACTTAATGAGGTTATAACAAATGTCCTATAGGACTGTGCCAGAGGTCTTTCGCAATATTAAATGCCAAATTCATGTTATTGAATATGCTGCTGAGGGAGTTTTCAGAAAACTGGGATAAAAAAGCTTTTGTGCGCCTGCATTCAAATATTATTTGAGTATTAGTGATATTCTCACCACACAGACATTTACTGTTTCTGCTGAATTTGGTAATGAATGCATTAAGTTTTATTCTATAAATCA
The DNA here is from genome assembly GCA_028751875.1 of Rapana venosa. Taxonomy (NCBI): domain Eukaryota; kingdom Metazoa; phylum Mollusca; class Gastropoda; order Neogastropoda; family Muricidae; genus Rapana; species Rapana venosa. The sequence continues at coordinate 21,456,780 of CM054138.1, read as the reverse complement.
AGCTGTTTACTCTTCTTGCTGTGAAAATATTTGTGCAATTTTTGTGTAATTCTGTGTGTGTGTGTGTGTGTGTGTGTGTTGTGTGTGCGTGCGTGCGTGCGTGCGTGTCGTGCGTGTGTGTGTGTGTGTGTGTGTGTGTGTGGTGTGTGTGTTTGTGTTCTTGGCTGATTAAATACTTGAAAAGCAGTTGATATCACTTGTGTATGAACAGATATTGCATTTGTACTTTTTTGTTTAAAAACTTATTTTGTTTTGTTTAGAAACGTTTGTCCTCAATTTTTTTTTTTTGGTAAATGAAAACGAAAATTGAAAAAGCTTAAAAAATATACTTGTTTTTTTTTTTTTTTTACTATTTGCAGATTAGACGTAAGATACTCAAGCTGATGTCCGAGATTGGCACACACAAAGCGGCAATACCATCATGATTTCAATTTATCCGAAAAGATCTGTTGTTGTTGTTCAGTTGTCATTGATTTAGCTGATTGTGTCATCACTTGTTTGTCCTGTAAGTGTTTTCAACCTCCTCTCTTTGTTTTTTTTATTTTGTTTTTTTTTTTTTGTTTAAAGTTTGTTTCTTTTCTGCCATGTTACCCGTTTGAAACTGTTTTTCAACGTTCTGTTTGTATGATTTTTTGTACCCTCGCGAATCTCTTTTTTTTTCCCCTGTACTGTTTTGTAAGCCATTCTATTGCCGCTGTGAAACACTATCTGCTTTTCATAAAGAAATGGTTTTAATGATTTTATTACTCAAGGTCTGCTGTTGGTGGTGGGGAATACCTTCACTATTTTTAGGAACAATACGTTGTTTTTGTTTTGTTTTTGTTTGTACAAAAAAAAGGTAGGCATGGACATCATTCATTTTCTCAATACGTTCACTCTCATCAAGACATATATTCCATTCAGTATACTCGAAGCGACCGTTCAACTTTACCACGCTCTCTCTCTTTCATCAACTCTCTCTCTCACTCTCTAGCTCTCTGTCTGTCTGTCTGTCTGTCTGTCTGTCTGTCTGTCTGTCTGTCTGTCTGTCTGTCTCTCTCCTCTCTCTCCAGTCTCTCTCTCTCTCTCCTCTCCTCACTCCTCTCTCTCTCTCTTTCTTTGCAATTCCTTTTATTTTATTTTCCAATTACATTATTGAAATAACTTTCTGAACTCATCATATTGTCTTATTATATAAATATTATATATGTGTGTATAAATATACATAATATATATATATATATATATATATATATATATATAACATATAATAAATATATATATATATAAATATATATATGTATGTGTGTTGAGTGTGTGTTGTGTGTTGTGTGTGTGTGCATTTTGAAATTAATTAGCCGTGCCTATCCTTGCTGGCTTATTACTGTTAATGTTTACTTTTCAATAAAAAAAAAAAAAATATATGTATAATTTTCATGTATAAAATTAGATGGGGTTGAAATTTATATGGAAAGTCATCATCAAGAATGTATTTTTTTCTTTCTTATATCATTCTTCATGCTATGTATTGCACGTTTAATTACTTCGATTTGTTGGTTGTTGTTTTTTGTTTTGTTCGCAGAGGGCTGGATGTAAAAAAGCTATTGTTATGCTTATCTATAACCCTCTATAAATAAAATTTGTTCATTGTTCATTTGTCATTGTTCTCTCTTTGTCTCTCTCCTGTCTCTCTCTCTGTGTCCCTCCTGTCTCTCTCTCTCTCTCTGTCTCTCTCTCTGTCTTTGTCTGTCTGTCTGTCCACTTGTCTGTCTGATTCTCCTCTCCCCTCCCACTCTCCCCCCCCCCCCCTCTCACTCCTCTTTAACTCTCTCTTTACAAAGGGTCTGTTTTTAGTTCTGGTTTTGTAAGCGGCACGCGGGCAGAACAGTGTTGTGATGTGATGTTACCAGGCAGGAAGAGCAGCAGCTTCACAGGTCTATGTAGAAACATGGTTTCAAAACACAAGGCTAAAAGCGGGGGTCGAGGACAAAAAACAAACACACAATCCAGAAACATGTCAAATACGCGGTAGACAATGTCAACACGGTGTGGCGGCTTTCGCAGCATAGAATGCATTGACCATGTATACAATCATATATATAAATTCCATACATTATTATTATTATTATTATTATTTATTTATTTTTAAAATTTTAAAAAAAAATTAATATTATTATTATTACACAATCACATCCACGTATGACAGACAGCCGGTCGTCATGGCGCAGTGGTTAGCGCCTATGATTGCGGGCTATAAGGTCACAGGTTCGAATCCTTACAGTCATAGGGATTTTTTCCTGACTCTGGCCGGCTCCTACCCAGAGTATGTTTGCTGTGGGTTCAGTGGGAAGACTGGGACCACACAGTCGAGCTTCATCTATATTACGGATGCGATTTTGAGAGCGTTGCTCAAATTACCTGACCAGCACTGCAGGTGTCCAGTGTTGCTCAAATTACCTGACCAGCACTGCAGGTGTCCAGTGTTGCTCAAATTACCTGACCAATGCTGCAGGTGTCCAGTATTGCTCAAATTAACTAACCAACACTGCAGATGTCCAGCGTTGCTCAAATTAACTGACCAGCACTGCAGGTGTCCAGTGTTGCTCAGATTACCTGACCAGCACTGCAGGTGTCCAGTATTGCTCAAATTACCTGACCAACACTGCAGGTGTCTGCTTCCCTCGGGCCCGGGTTGACACGGAGATATATTATAATAGGAAGCGTAGATCACAACCCTGTCGTGTAGTCTCAAAGCGCATGTACTTCCATACCAGCAGCATTTCATCTTTTTCATCCCCATTGGTTATCTATCACACACGGAAAGAAAATTGGCTCCGATTCGGTAGGCCTGGTTGCTTTGGTTTCATGATAACCGCAGTTTCCGTTTTTCATACACTGCTGTGCCTGTGATCAGTTTGATCTCAAAAGCCTTCGGGGATGGAGATTCACGGAAGAAGGTCGTTGGAGGGACGTTGTGGAGATCGCCCGCCACCTCGGGTGGGTGTCTCACTCAGTCTGGCTCCGCGCCTAAGCTATCATTGTCTTCCAGTATGGGGACTTTGTAAGTGGTGTCTGGCGTAGGTTAGCTCAGAATAGGCACTACTTAACACCACAAAAGTGATCTAGTAGCAGTGCGGGGCTTCTCTGGCTGGTGACCCCACAGCGAGCTGACATTAAGCTACCTGTGAACTTATGATCTTGTGGATGCAACATAACGAAACTTGGCATGGTTGGGGCGAAGAAATCGAAATGGACGTTGTGGGAACAGCAGGACAGGAACGTCACAGAAGATGAGGCAGAAAAGAAAGCATATCAGAGAATGATTTTAGCAATGGAGTGAATCAGTCATTTAACAATTAGTCAAGAGATCTCTCTCTCTCTCTCAGGATCTCCGTCTTTCGCAGTTTCACTGATGACTGAAGCTTCTTTGAAAGAGTGGCGGAGATACTTCCTTTCCTTGCAACCGCTTTCCCCCACAAAATTCCTGCATACACTGCATCAAGTCACAGTGAATAATTAAAACATGCATTCTCCACCGGCTACCGCACATTCTATTTTCTAATTTTACTTACTGATTCTTTATTTCGAGGAAATGTTAGAGTAAGCTCTCTCATGTGTTTTTTTGTTAGCATCCAGTTCTCGTGTGCCTGCAGTTTTGTAAATTTAGTCATCCATTCCCCCATCAGCACGCCTACTCTTCTAAAAGACGGAGCAGAATTACAAGTGTGGACAAAATGTTCTGCGAGCTATTGCACACGAGACATTGGTTTACAGTCTCATCCATAGGACATTCAAGTCAAAGTAAAAAACACACCACTTTAATCATCCCATGAAGGGCAATTCCAACATTCGGAGGAGTTGAGTCGACACTGATGTTAACTCCAAGGGGAAAAACTCCCCTTGAACAGGCGTCTCGGTGATGGCTCGAACCTGGGCTCGAACCCAGGCCCTCAGATCGTCAGCGCCATGCTCCTAACCACCAGACCATCACTGTCATTGTCAACACACTCTGGAACAGTCATAGCCGTTTCCTCCTCCTTAGGTCGTTCTGCCCTAACAACACCATACACCGTCAGTTTATTCATTCAACGATGTATCTGCAGTGTGTGTTTGGTGTGTTTGGGTGTGGTGTGTGTGTGTGTGTGGTGTGGTGGTGTGAGTGGTTGTGTGTGTGTGTGGATGAGATTTGTTTAAAAAATTGTTGAGAGATTGATGGTGATGGTGATGGTGGTGGTGTGGTGGTGGGGGTGTGATGATGATGATCATCATCATGACTACGACGACGACGACGACGACGACGACGACGACGATGATGATGATGATGATGATGATGATGATGCTGCTGCTGCTGCTGCTGCTGCTGCTGCTGCTGCTGCTGCTGCTGATGATGATGATCTTTATTTCCAAGAGTTACAGGATAGCATTTACAGACTTTTTCCCCCTCATCCGATCCTCGCCCTTATCAAGGACTACAATAATACAAACTTTTTAAAGAAGCAACCCCTCAAACTTATTATACATACATGTGGCATTCATTTTAGAATAATGGTAAATAAATCATAGAGGACGGGACAGCTCATGGTCAAAATCTCTCTCTTTCCCCAAACTAAGGTTAAGCAGCATGGAGCGTGGTTACCATGGGTGGTGACCGTTTTGCGCCTTGGCTTCAGTATAAAAAGACAAAATTTACAAAACTGGCATAACAACACAATGCGACTGGATGAAAAAAAAGCACATGACTGCATCTTTCCAAAACCTCGAATAAAAAACCAATAAATACAAAGACATGTCCCCAAGATCACCCACTGTAAAAGGGTAGCCTGCCCTCTTTATGATCAGGGAAGTAAAAACATCGAGGGAGAGGAGATTGGCGCCACCCTCAGTAATGCGGCCCCCTGGCATAAGCTGAGGTCTCTGACATCACGCTCCCTAACGACCGCATAGGTTATGGACACCTTTACCACCGCAAGCTACCTTGAAATAAATCAAACTATTACCAAAGGGGGCATAATACCACGTGGCAGAAGTGTTTCCCTCGCTATATGACAACCCACGTTTTGATAACTGCTTGAGCCAACCACCGAGACGCCCGTTCAAGAAGAAGTTCTTCCTTGGGGTTAACGTCTCCACTCCTTCCCCAAAAAGATCCATCGTATGAGACTATAAACCGAGATGTCCCGTATTGAACCGCTGCAGATACCTCTGCCACCGTTTAGAACCCGCACCGCCTTCGGAACAGCAGACCAAACGTGTCGGTAAGAAACGGCACGTCAACAAAACTTTGTTTTTAAACATACAGTATGGCACCTGGTGTCATGTTTAGATACACTCACCCAAAGCAGAATGCGCTACATTAATTCTACAAAAAAAAGAAGCAAAGGTTCCTATAACCTATGTGGTCGTAGGGAAGCTAGGCAACATAGACCTCAGCTTCTCAAGGGCCAGCATATTTGAGCGTGTGCCCATTCATCCTCTCCCTCGCTTATCATTACCTTCCCTACTCAAAAGATGGCAGGTACCCATTTACGGCTGGTTGAACTGAGGAACTGTACCTGAAGCCAAGGCGCGCAAAACGTCACCCCATCCCAAGGTTGGTAGCCACGCTCGATGCTGCTTAACCCTAGCTGGGGGAAAGCGAGTGCTCTGACCACTGAGCTATGCCGTCCCCACAGCTACTTTACTACAGGGGTAATCAACGTCGCAAATCGCACAATTTGGGGTGAACTTGGAGCTCAACCAAGGAGAAAGCCCCCTTCCTCCCGCCCCCCCCCCCCCCTTCGCTAAAGACAGACTGACCAGACGAACAACAGATTGAGCACATAAAACACAGACTAGCACACAGAGAGACAGAAGCAGAGAACAGCTGATATACACAATTTGCATGTTAGAAATATGTTTATTTATGATTAGACAATGAATAATTGCGTATGCTATAATAAATATTGACACGAAATATATTGAACGCGAGAGATATTCTTTTATTTATTCTTTTTTATATCGAGGATAATGGAATAATCACTCATGTGATTTTTTACAATCCAACCCCGTTGTATGCGGTTTTGTAAATTTTGTCATCTTGTTCCCACGGGCACACAATGGCCTACTCTTTCGAAAAGCGGAACAGGAATTTAACGTGAGCGCAAGATGTTCTGCGTGCGTTCGCCACGGGGCCCCGGTTTATAATCTCATCCGAAAGGACTTTGACATTGAGAGAGAGAGAGCGAGAGAGAGAGAGAGAGAGAGAGAAGAGAGAGAGAGAGAGAAGACACACACACACACACCTAGCGCGCGCGAGCCCGAGCGATCGCGCGCGCACACACACACACAGCACACACATCAGCACACACCACACACACACACACACACACACACACACACACACTCACACACAACACACACACAGACAATGACAATGACGAAATTACCTTTTATTTTCGAGGATAATGAATTATAGCACCCATGCTTTTTTGCATTCCCAATCCAGCCTTTAGGGTATATATAGGATTATTAACTAACATATATCCAGACAGAGAAAGTACACACTGTATGGGCAGACTAGAAATTGCAGTACAAATTAATAAAAAGTTTGAATCACACACACACATTTTATATCTTCCTCTCATCAATCTATCTTATGTTAATAAAACACTTGTTTATACAATTTTATTATTATTATATTTCTAACGCTGCAATCACCTGTATGTATCTACTCTCTTCTCTCTCTCTCTCTCTCTCTCTCTCTCTCTCTCTCTACTCGCTCATAAGATATAGATATAGATATAGATATAGATATAGATAAATTATTTATATTAACTATTGAGCCCACTTGGAAACTTTGAAGTGATGATGATGGATGGTGATGTGATGATTGATGATATCATCATCAACATCAACACATGCCTTTGTGCCTTATTGGCACTAGGGCAACGCAACAATAGTTCTCCACTCCTGTCTGTCCTGGGCCCACAGCTTCTGGATTGTTCCCCAGGTATGGGGTTGGAAGGTCCTTTCACGCTGGTCAACAGTCCCCCAAGGCCAAGTGTTCTTGGGTCGTCCGCGTTTGCGATTTCCCTTTTTGTCCTGGTGGTACAGTGTGGCGTTCGGGAGATGTTTTCCAGTGTCCCGTAGGCAGAATAAAATTAATTAGACATGCTGGCCGCGTGAGGGAATGATGTTTGGGGTAAATGATGTGTTCGTGGTATTATTAAGGAATTAAAGGGTTATTGTTGGAGTGGGGAAGATGGAATTTATTGAGGGATTAATTAGATGTTGTATGAGGGGGGGTTGGTTGGGATTTTTGGAGTTATATGATGGCTATAAGTGAAGGTCATAAGGGTGGTAAAGTTATATATATGGTTTATATTTGTGTGGTAAAGGTGAGTAATGGTACAGTATTTGTAATATATTTAGAAGAGTTCTCTAAGCATTTCTTGCTTTGCTAATCCGGTTCCTTGATGTCGATGCCTGCTCACCACCGTCATGCCTAACATGCTCCCGAGGTACGTGAAACTCTTCAGTTGTTTGGTAAACTTCTCAGTTCACTGTGACCGTGAGGGGTTCTGGACTTCAGAGTCACACCTCTGTCTTCTTCTGAACTGATTTTTTCAGGCCTACTGCTGTGGCGAAAGTGCTGAGACCCGGATGTCTCTCTTGAATGTGATGGTGGGTATGTGAGAGCAGTGCCAGATCGTCGCAAAATCTATGTCCTTCAAGCGTTGGAGAAGGGGGTCCATCCTGATCCCCCGTGACTGGTCAGATGTTTGTTTGTCTCATCACCCAATCAATTGCAGGTTGAAGAGTAGTGATGACATGGGGCAGCCTTGTCTGACGCCGGTTGTACACTGAAACTGGTTTTGCTGTTTCCCACTCAGCACGTGAAGGTTTGTTGTAGAAGCATCTTAATGACTTGGATAATCTCCTGTGGAATTCCATATGCTCGGAGTAATGCGCCCAACACTTTCTCGATGAATGCTGTAAAGGCTTTTTCAGAAAATCTACGAAGTTTGAATATACAACTGTCTCTGCCATTCCGTGCACTGTTCGATGAATGTTGCGCAGGGTGAAGCTTCTGGCTATGCATCTTCTTCCTGTCTAAAACCTGCCTGTTTTCCTTTCTGAGTTGTTGGTCCACTGCCTTGAGATCCGTCCCGAGATGATCGTTCTGCCAGAATCTTCTGGGAACATATAGCAGAGTGGGACCCTCTCCAGTGTTTACATATTGTTCAGGGGTCTCCTATTCCTTTGGGGAATCTTCAAGAGACTCACTTCTGTCCAATAGATGGTTAGCTTATCTACATCAACCATATAGATCAAAAGTAGTGGCTTAGAAATTTATGATGCTAATGAGGGTTACTGAATGTGAATATTATGAGGTGATTGTGGGCATGGACTTGGGAGGGGGATTGATGTGAGAGAAGCGGATTGGCTGCGATAATATCGTCACAATTAGGTAGGTAATGGTGTATATTTGTATATTTGAGGTGAAATTAATGGTATTGTATTAGAATATTGATGTGGGGTGGTGGGGCAATGGTAGAAAAAGTAGATGTTTGGGATGAAATTATGGATAAGGGGGGGGATGGGAGGAGGGGGTTTGTGGGTGGACTTGGGGGTGATAGGAGGGTGGTAGGTGGTGAATGTAGTAGAATAGGTATTATTTGTGGAGGTTATAAGGGGAAGGGGGATAAAGGGAGGAAAGAATAGATAGGGAGGATTGTATTAATGGTGGTAAGGGAGGGATGGGATTGAGAAGGATTTGGGGGGGGAGAGAGGTAGGGGGGGTAATAGAAGGTGAAGGAGGTAGGGGAAGAGTTTGGGAAGGAGATGAAGAAGGGAGATTGAGGGATGGGAGGAGGTGGAGAAAAGGGGGGGGAGGAGAGAAAGAGGAGAGGAAGTATAGGAAGAGGGGGGTAAGGGTAGGGGGGAATATTGGTGTGTGAAGGATTGGTGGGATGGTGAATAATGAGTTAGGGGGGGGTGATGTTACACACACACACACACACAGGGGGAATGGGGGGATATGATTTGGTGGGGAGGGGAAATTGAATGGGGGGAGATAGATAGGGGTGATGTTATTTGTGATAAATTATTAAAAAGAGAAGGTAGGTTATGAGTTATGAGAGAATGAAATGTTTATTATTGGATGAGTGGGGTGTAGAGAAATTTTATAATGGTTATTTATAATTGTGAATTTTTGGTAAATAATTAATTGGTGTATTATTTGTAATAATTTATTTAAATTTATTTATGATAAACATCCTTAGTTGAAAATATAATTTATGATTTGTTGTAATTTTCCGAATTCTTCATTTATCAACCCCCATACTATTACTATTTCATGTTTTGGTGTGTTTTCCAATTTCACCTTAATTGCACATAAAAGTATCTTTGCTTTCTTCTCCACTTCGTTGGTTGTGCATAGCACTGTATATTGTGGTATTAGCATGCTTACCTTTCATTCTTATTCCTCATCATCCTGCTGTTGATAGGTTTCCATTCCATCAGGCACTTCTCCATTCCTTTCTTCATGAGATTTGCTACCCTCCCTCATGGTGTTGGGGCCGCATCTCTAACCACTGTAACAGCACTGTCCTCTCCTGGCTGGCTCTGTATTTGCCTGATCCTGTCCTCATCGCTTTCACTGATTCCGAGAATATGCAAATTGTAGCGTCCCCCTCATCTCTGCTGTCCTTGCGCTATTTTTTTCCCTGTTTCGAACATGTTCTCACATTCCAAATCCTATCTGGTCTTATTTTTGGCGCTTAAGACTTCCATCTTCCTGTCAGTGGCTTCTTTCGGCTTTCACCACTGCATTCATACGAGCATCTTCCGATTGACTCTGGAAGCCCAGTCACACCCAGTATTGTTCATTTCTTTGTTGCTGTTTCCGTAAAAATTGGATTTTTTTACAGAACCGGTTGTTAGCCCTGTTCTAACACCCTCCTGGGGGAAGGTTCCACCTTAGTCGCCCTTTTACGACATCCTGGTAGAGGGCAGAGATCCTATTCGTGCGATGCTCGCTTTGCAATCATACCCCGGGAGTCCCACGGGTCGATGAATGATGAATGATGATGATAATGAAGGTGGTGGTGATTGAATGATGATGATGATGATGATTATGATGATGGTGGTTGTGGGTGGTGTGGTGGTGTGGTGTGGTGATGACGACAACGACGATGAGAATGATGATGATGACGACGACAACGACCGACAACGAATCTTAGATGATGATAATTATGAATTGAACTGAATTGAATAATCCCACTTTTGGTCCCTGACAGAATTTCTCTGCGTGAAACGTGAGCTTTATTTCTTTTTCACCCCACAAAGAGCATACGCCACAAGAGCAAAGCCACCATCTTTTTTTTTTTTTTTTTTTTTTTTTGGGGGGGGGGGGGGGGGGGGGGGGGTTCGGTTTGCCAGTGTATTACATTTTTTTTCCCTATCAGAGTGGCTTTTCTCCTGCACATATTTGCCAGAAACAACACTCTGTCTCAATGGATGCTTTAATTGATCGATACGTGTTGCACAAGCATGCCCTCGTTTTTATCATCTCATCCGAAAGACTACAGCCAGACCGCGACTCAGGATCTAGCGTAGGGTAAGAAGGGGAAGGGGGGTTAAGTTTTGGCACAAAGATGGTGTGTGTGGAGGTGTGTGGGGTGTGATGATGATGAATGAAGATGATGATGATGAATGATGAAGGTGACGACGACGATGATGAAGGGGGTTTTTTTTTTTAAAACCATTTTTCCTCGTGGGGCCTGCATTTTTTTAAAATTTTAGCCCACCCACGCCTACCCCTTCTAAAAGAGGGAGCAGAATTACAAGTGTGGACAAAATTTTCCCTGCAAACGATTGCACACAACCCTTTGGTTTTTTTCCCCAGTTTTCATCCATGGGACATTCAACCCAAAGAAAAAAAACACACCACTTTAAAAATCACCCATGAAGGGCAATTTCCAACATTCGGAGGAGTTTGTTTCGACACTGATGTTAACTCCAAGGGAAAAACCCCCCTTTGAACAGGCGTCTCGGTGATGGCTTGAACCTGGGCTCAAACCCGGGCCCCGGGGATGGGTCAGCGCCATGCTCCAACCCCCCCAGACCATCACCTTCTTGTCAACACCTCGGGAAACAGCAACCCGTTTCCTCCTCCTTAGGTAAACCTGCCCAACAACAACCATAAAACCCGTCAGTTTTTTCTTCAAAATGTTCTACAGTGTGTGTGTGTGTGTGTTTTGGTGTGTGTGTTTTGTGTGTGGGGTGTGTGTGTTTTGTGTGTGTGTTTGTGTGTGTGTTTTGGTGTTTGTGGTTTGTGGTGGACAGACAGAGTTTTTGTTATAAAATTTTTAGAAAATAATGGGGTGGGGTGGGGGGTGGTGGTGGAGGGGTGGTGGTGGTGCTGCTGCTGTTTCCCTGAGATGAGATCTTTATACCCAAAGGGGTTACAGAAAACCCTTTTAAACAGACTTTTTTTTCTAAAGGGGCCCCCTTTCCCCCTTATCAAGAACTACAAAAATAAAAAATTTAAATTAAAAAAGGCAACCCCCAAAATTTAAAGGGTTAAATACATGGGGCCCTTCTTTTTAAACAATAAAATAAATAAAGAAAAGGGGGAGGGGACACCAGGGCAGAAAAACTCTTTTTCCCCAAGCAAAGGGTTTTGTATGTATTTTTTTCCCGTCGTTTTCCCGCCCGATGCCCTCCAAAACACAAGGAGACAGCTGCGTTTGGGAAATTGGGAAAGAAATTTGTTATAGGGGAGGGGCCTCCCCAAACAGAAACATCCCCACTCCTCTCGGCCAAGTGGGCATAAGGACAGCAGCGTTGGAGGGTTCCCCAAAGGGCCCAACTACCCCCCAGGGCTGCAGCACAAAAGGGACTGGCAAGTAAAAGGCCCCTAGTAAAGAGCCATATTTCGATCACTAAAGACTAAGCTGAAAAAGGGGAATTTCCCCATGAAGGGGAAAAACCCCCACTGGTAAAAACAGCCTCTCACGGGGGCTGTTCCCCCCAGCCCCTTTTTTTTAAATTCAAGAACCTGTGAAAAAACCCCGGGGCGCTAAAGGGCAAAAGCTGCAGGGAGCGTGTTTCCCAAAGGGGATGGGTGACCGTTTGGCCCCCTTGCTTCAGTAATTCCTGGGTTTCCCCCAAACCGTAAAGGGGAAACCTACCCCCCAAAGGATCAAAAAGGTAAAGCAGCGAGGGAAAGGAGAGGGGCGCCACCCTCAGATGCTGGCCCCCTGGAAAGCTGAGGCCCTCTGACACCCTCGCCCCTAACGACCGCATGGGTTATGGGAAAACCTTTTTAACCCCCCGCAGCTACCTTGAAATAAAATAAAAACTTTTAACAAAAGGGGGCAGAATACCCAAAAGGGGCAGAGGGGTCCCCCCTCGCATTTGACAACCCCCGTTTTGAACTGGCTTGAGCCACCCCCGGGAAAAGGGGCCCTTTCAAGAAAGTTCTTCCCGGGGGGTTAACGTCCCCCCACTCCCCCCCAAAAATCCATCGGATGAGACTAAAAACCAGTTTGCCCCGGGTTTGAACCCCCTTGCAGAATACCTTTTTTCACATTTTTAGAACCCGCTCCCCCTTTCGGAACAGCAAAAACCAAATTCGTGGGGGTAAAAAACGGACCGACAACAAAACTTTTTTTTTTAAACAAAATGAAATTTTGCACGGGTGTCATGTTTAGATACAATCACCCCCAAAGCCAGAATGAAACACTTTAATTTAACAAAAAAAAGAAGCAAAGGTGTCCTATAACCAAAGTGGTCGTAGGAAGCGGGGCCCCAAGACCCCCTTTTTCCTCAAGGGGGCCAGCATTTTGAGGGGGGGCCCCCATCTCCTCTCCCTGGGCTGCTTTCCCTTTCCCTGCCCCCTAAAGAGGGCGGGTTACCCATTTCCCGGCTGGGGGGAACTGGGGGGAACTGTACGAACCAAGGGGAAAAAACGGTCACCCCCACCCAAAGTTGGTACCCACGCTCGATGCTCTTAACCCACGGGGGGAAAGCTATTCTCTGACCACTGACTATCCCGTCCCCAGAACTTTACTACAGGGAAAAAAAGGGTCGAAAAATCGCAAAATTTGGGGGGGTGAACTTTGGAGCCCCAACCCAAAGGGAGAAAGCCCCCCTCCCCCCCCCCCCCCCCCCCCCCCCACCCCTGGCAATAGAAAAAAGATTTAACCGAGAACAAAACAGAAAAAGCAATAGAAACACAGACAGCACACAGAGAGACAAAACAGGAAAAACAGCGATAAACAAAAATTTTGGCATGTTAAAAATTTTTTATTTATGATAGACAATGAGAAAAAAATGCAAATGCTAAAATAAATATTGAAAACGAAATATATTGAAGGGAGAGAGATTTTCTTTTTTTTTTTCTTTTTATATCGAGGATTTTGGGAAAAGAAAACTCATGTGTTTTTTTTACATCCACCCCCCTTTTGGGGTAGGGGGGTTTTTGTAAATTTTGTCATCTGTTTCCCAAAACGGGCCAAAATTTGGCCCCTCCTTTCGAAAAGGGGAAACCCGGATTTAACGTGTGCGCAAAAATGTTCTGCGTGCTTTCGCACCCCGGGGCCCCCTCGGTTTATAATCTCCCCCGAAGGACTTTGACTTTGGGAAGAGAGAGAGAGAGAGAGAGAAAAGAGGGGAAGAGAGAGAGAGAGAGGGGAGAGAGAGACAACAGACAGACACACACACACAAAACACACACAAAACACACACACACACACACACACACACACACACCCCACACACACACAAAACACACACAACCACAAACAACAAAAAATTTACAATGAAAAATTTCCCTTTTAAATTTCGGGGATAATGAATAACACCCATTTTTTTTTTGCATCCAACCCTGCCCTTAGGTATATATTTTATAAAAAATAACATAAAGCCAACAGGGGGACAAAACGGCCCAGAAGGACGACAGACAAAACATTCAGACAAAACAGACCCAACAAAATGCTTTATTTTTTTATCACCTCACTATCAAATCTATCTATATGAAAAAAAAAACACATGTTTACACAAATTTTTTATTTTTTATTATTTCTAAGCGCTGCAATCACCTGTATGAATCTACTCTCTCTCTCCCTCTCCCCTCCTCTCTTCCCCTCTCCCCCTCACTCCTTCCCCCCCCACCCTCTCTCTCCCCCAACTCTCTCTCTCTCTCCCCCTCTCCTCTCGAAAATAGATATAAATATAGATATATATTTATTTAACTATATGAGCCCCAGCTGGAAACTTTGAAGTATAAATGATGATGGGGGGAAGATAAAGATAAATGATAAATCATCATCATCATCATCAAGGGCCTTTTCCCTTTAAATTGGCACGTAGGGCAGCAACAAAATTCTCCCCCTCCGGGCTTCCGGGGCCCAAGCTTCTGGATGTCCCCCCTTTTTTGGAAGGGCTTTAGCTCTGGGTTCAACAGTCCGACCCAAGTGTTTTTTGGGTCGTCCTCGTTTGCTTTTCCCTCTGGTGTCCAGTTGGGGGCTGTTCGGGCGATGTTTTCCTCGTTTTCCCGACGGCAGATATGCCCTATCCATCCCATGCCCCATGCAAATGATGTTGTCCCTGCCTTTTTTTGGTTGCAACGGGCAAAAAGTTTTTGGTTTGGGGAGGGGCTCCTGCCAGAAGATGCCAAGAATTCTTCCCGAGATTCTTTGTGTGGAATGGGAGAGTTTTGTCAGGGCATCTTTCCCGTCATCCTCCAGCACTCCCAGCCGTAAAAAAAGGGTGGAAAATTTAAAAGCTCTGGGAACCTTAGTTTTGGTTTTTGGTGCTGTACTGGGAAAGATTTCCCACACATTGTTCAGATTTCTATAAAACAATTTTTTCTTTGCTAATCCGGGTTTTTTGATGCCCCTCCTGCTCCAAACCCTCAAAAACCAACAGTGCTCCCGAGGTAAGGAACTCTTCCGTTTTTTGGTAAAAAATTCTTTTCCCTTTTTACTGTGACCGTTTAGGGGTTTTTGGGCGGTTTTAGTGTCATCACCCGTCTTTTTCTGACTGATTTTTCCCGGCCTACTTGCGTGCGAAAGTGCTGAAACGGGATGTCTTCTCTTGAATGTGAAGGGGGGTAGTGAAAAGCATTCCAAAAAAACGGGCGGCAAAATCTAGGTCTTCAAGCGTTGAGGAATGGGGGCCTCTGGAAAGCCCCCAAAAGGTCCCCTGTTTTTGTCTCCCTCAACCCCCCCAAAATTTTCGGTTTAAGAGTATGATGACATGGGCAGCCCTTGGGCTGAAACCCCGGTTTTTTACACTGAAACTGGTTTTTTCTGGTTTTCCCACCTTCAAAGTGAAGTTTTTGAAAAAAGGCCTTAATGCCCTTTGGGTAATCTCCTGTTTGGGAAACCATATGCTCGGAGTATGCGCCAAACACTTTCTCGATGAATGCTGTCAAAGGCTTTTTTGAAAAAACGAAGTTGATAAACAGCGTCTCTGCCATTCCGTGCACTGTTTGAATTTATGTTTGCCCCGGGTGAAGAAACTGGCATGCATTCTTCCTGGGCTAAAACCTGCCCTTTCCCTTTTTCTGGTTGTTGGTCCCCTGCCTCGAGATCCGCCCTGATAACTTTGCCAGAATCTTTTCTGGGGGAAAAAATACAAGTGATTCCTCTCCATTTTACAATTGGGTTAGGGGTCCTTCTTTGGGGTCTTCCCCGAAGAAAACCCTTTTGTCCCCAATCTGCTGGTAAACTTTTTCCCCCCCCATATAGCGCAAAAAGTGGCCCGTAAACTTAAAAATGCAAAATTTTTTTGGTCTCCTGAAAAAATTCTGCGTTGGGTTTCCGGCCAGGGCTTTTTCCCTTCTTGGAGACGATTGCTGCTATAAAACTCTTCCTTCTTTGGGGGGGAAAACTTTCACATAGAACCACATCAGGATCTTGTACATCTGCCCCTTCAGGGGGTTTTTGGTCTGTTGAAACTTCGCTAAATGGGTTTTGCCCCTCCCGCATCTTGTTCGCTTCTGTGGGGGAAGTATTTGGGGCCCGGGTTTTTCTAGGAATTTGGGGTTTCCCGGGGTTGCCCGGGACTTGCCAAATGACCCGTCTTATGACTTTTTACCCCGTCCTTTTTCTCCCTTTTTCGGGGGCCTCCTCTGCTTTTCTTGCAATATCATCCAAGTAGGAAAAATTGTCTTTACTTTTCATTCTCTTTACATTTTTGGGTTTTCTTCTCTGTACTGTTTTTTTTTTTACCTCTCTCCCTTTTCCGTTTTTGATTTTGACCCTAAGATTTTCTTCTTCTTCTCTCCCGTTCTCAATGGGGTTGCCCCGGGGTCTGCTGTAATCCACCCCTTTTCCCCCTTCCCTGTCTCTGTTTCCCCCAAAACTTTCCCCCCCCCTTTTGGGTTTGTTTAAAACTGGGCCTGACTTGTTTCCACATGGTGATTATATTAGTCCGGGGTTTAGGAGGTGTGTAGTTTTCATATCCACCAGTGTTTTTAAAATTGTTTGTGAGCTGGAGGGTGAAAAAATAATAATAAAAATAATAATAATAAAGGGATGGGGAAATTTTTAAAAGCGGGTGAATCTTGTAAACAAAAATCAAAGCGCCCGATTTTATTTCATACCACTTTAAGTCTTTTTAGATTTCTTTCCCCTGAAATCCGGGGGTCTCCCCCCCGGGGAGGCGGAGAACGCGTCGCCACTTAGCGCTGCGCCCCCCTTTTTAAACCCTTTTTTTTTTTTTTTTTTGAAACTGTAATTTTTTTTTCCCTAAACAAGTGGCTTTTTTCAAAAAAATTTTTTCCAGGACAACTTCTCTTGTTGCCGTGGGTTTTTTTTTCCCTGCCTAAATAATTACGGTAACACACGGGACCTCGGTTTTTCGTCCCCATCCGAAAAACTAAAGCCCAAACCACCACTCATGGCCCAATGGATGGGGGAAAAATTTCCGGCCAAACGGGGAAAACCGCCGCACACTTCCAGACCCCCGGGCTTTTTCGCTTTCCCAGACAAAGGGGCGTTACCTCAAAACCACCGATCCACCACTCTTTACTTTGGTGTTGCGCAGTTTTTTTTCCCCATCAAAATGTTGTTGTCTTGGTTTCCCCGATCCCTTTTTTTCCCCGCTTCACTTTTAGGGGTTGCAGTAACAAGGGGGTGATCACTGCCAAAAAACCCCGGGTCCTCTCCTTACTTTTTACATCTAGGGGCGATCTCCTCCATGTCCCAAAAATTATCATCAGGGTCGATCTGGTTTTTTTTCTTTTTCCCTTGGGGGAACCCAGTAACTTTTGGATCTCAGGGGGGTGCAAATAATGTCCCCCCAATGGCCAGGGTTTTTTGTCATGCAGAATTCCACCCAAACTTTTTCCTTGTCATTTATGCTGCCACATCCTTTTTTCCCATGGCTCCTTTTTTGATTTGGGGTTGTCTTTTTTCCCACTTTTTCATTTAAAGGGCACCCACACTACCCCCAAAGGGCATGGGTTTTGGTGGTTTTCCCCTTTCAGCCTTAATTCTCAAAAAAATGAAACTTTGCTTTCCTTCCTCACTGTCGTTGGTTTTGGGCATAAACTGTAAAGATTGTGGGATTAGCATGCTTACCTTTTATTCTTATCCCCCACATCCGGGTGTTGATAGGTTTTCCCCTTCCCCTCAGGCACTTCTCCCTTCCTTTCTTTTATGATGATTGCTACTTTTCCCCAAGGTGTTTGGGCCCTCAACTCTACCACTGTTCCAAAACACTGTCTCCCTGTCTGGCTCTGTATTTTTCCTTTTCCTGCCAACGGCTTTCACTGGGTTTTCCCAGAATAAGCAAATTTTTAAAACGTCCCCAACTCTGCTGTAAAAATTTCGCTAGTTTTTTCCCGCCCCGAACATGGTTTCCCCACATTCCAGAATCCTATTTGGCTTTTTTTTTGGCGCTTTAAGGGCTTCCCTCCTTTCCCGTCAGTGGCTTTTCCTTTTGGCCTTTTACCATTTACATTCATACGACCCTCTTTCCCATGACTTTTGGAAGCCCGTCACACCCCCGTATTGTTCTTTTTTTTTGTTGCTGTTTTTCCTAAAAAATTTTTTTTTTACAAAAAACCCGGTTTTGCCCTGTGTCTAACCCCCCCACCTGGGGAAAGGGTTTTCCCCCTTAGTCGCCTTTACGACATCCTGGTTGAGGGCCGAGATCCCCATTTTTGCGAACCGCTTTGCAAGCCCTACCCCGGGAGTCCCCCGGGGCATGATGATGATAAAAAAAGAAAAAATGAAGGTGGTTTATGATGATGATGATGAAGAAGGGGGTGGTGGTGGGGTTTGGGGGTGGGGGTGGTGGTGGTGGTGGTGGGGTGGGGGGGGGTGGTGATGACGACAACGACGATGATGATATATGAGGGCACGACAACGACGGGCAAAAATCTTGATGATGATAATTATGGAAATTTAAATGAATTAATATCCCCCTTTTGTCCCGACAGATTTCTCTTGGGGTGAAACGTGAGCTTTTTTCTTTTTTTAAACCCACAAAGAGCAAAAATCGCCACAAAAAGCCACGCCAAACCCCTTTTTTTTTTTTTTTTTTTTTTTTTTTGGGGGGGGGGGGGGGGGGGGGTCGGTTTGCGTGTTTTACATTTTGTTTCCCTATCAGAGTGGCTTTTCTCCTGCACATAATTTTGCCAGAAACAACTCTCTTGTCTCAATGGATTCTTTTATGTGATCGGAATACGTGTTGCACAAGCAGCCTCGGTTTATCATCTCATCCGAAAGACTAGCAGCCAGACCGCTACTCAGGATCTAGCGTAGGGGAGCGGGGGGGTAGTTTTGGCACAAAGATGGTGGGGGTGGTGGTGGTGGTGGTGGTGGTGGTGGTGGTGGTGGTGGTGGTGGTGATGATGATGATGATGATAGTGATGATGATGATGATGATGATGATGATGGTGACGACGACGATGATGATGATGGCATTAACAACGATGGTAATATTATACACGTTTGACACATTCAATGCCAATTTGCTTGCAGAGGAGGTTAAAGAACAAGAGGGAAAAAAATCATGTCAGGGGAAGAAACTCGTCTACACTGGGCGGACTACGTGGTGACTGTGGTATGCCTGGTTGTCGCCTTTGGCATTGGGGTGTTTTTCGCCCTTTTTCGTGGTGGACAGAAAACCAGGGTAAATCCATTATGTGTGTGTGCGCGCGCTTTTCTGTCTCTGCGAATCTATCTATCTATCTATCTATCTATCTATCTATCTATCTATCTATCTATCTATCTATCTTTCTATCTATCTATCTATCTATCTATCTATCTATCTATCTATCTATCTATCTATCTATCTGTCTGTCTGTCTGTCTGTCTGCCTTGTCTGTCTGGTCTTGTCTGTATGTCATGTTGTTTAAATATCGCTTTTCTCGGTCTAAATTCATGTTTTTGTCTGTTAGTAGGGTTTTTCCCCCCTTGTTTTGTTGATAGTCCCTAATCAGGGCAAGGGCGGATGAAAAAATAATATTATGCCTATGTTTTCATTTGATACCCTTGAAAAAATAAAGATTCTTTCATTCAAAGATTCATTCATTCAATCTTTGTTCCTGCTGTAATAGATTGTCCGTATCGTGTGTCTGTCTTTTTCAGTTTGTTTTTTCCCTTCTGCCTGTGTATGTCTGGTGTCTCCTTGTATGTTCTGTCCTGTCCCCAGTCAGTAGTATGTCTGTCTGTTCTGTTCTCGTCTCTAGGTCTGTTCTGTTCTCTCGCTCTTCCTCTCTCCTCTCTCTCTCTCTCTCTTACTCTCTCTCGCTCTCTCTCTCTCTCTTCTCTCTCGCTCTCTCTTGGGAAGTTCTTTGCTTTTGCATAATCCATCATACAGTCTGCTTATATATTAGTGTTGTGTATTATATTTTGTTTTCGTTGGCTGTTGCGTTCCCATACAAGTATAAGAATTGTTGAACGTTTCTTTCGTTAGCCAAAATGATACTATGTACATGGTTTGGTCTCATTTATTATTATGGGGCATATTTTTGTTTTGTTTTGTTTGTGTTTTTGTTGTGTTTGTTGTACAGGGGGGATTATTCGGTTTTGGTCCCCTCTTCCCCTTGTTGTTGCTGCTTTTATTTGTCTTTGGTTTTCTTTGGGTTTTAAATTTTTTGGTTGTGTCCTGTTTTTTTGTTTGCTCTTGTTCTTGCTTTCCTTTTATTGATATTTGTTGTTGCTTCTCTCTCTCTCTCTCTCTCTCTCTTCTTCTCTCTCCTCTCTCTCTCTCTCTCTCTCTTCTCTCTCTCTCTATCTCTCTCTCTCTCTGACTTTCTGTGTTTCGGTGATTTTTTGATTGTTTGTGGTATTTTTTCCCGTTTACTGTGTGAGTGTATTAGTATTTGCTTTATTTTTAAAAATTATTATCATATAATTATATATGGCTAAGGGCGGGGACTGGATGTAAAAAAAAAAGCACATGGGTGCTTATTCATTATCCTCGAAATAAAAGAATTTGTCACTGTCGTTCTCGTTGTCGCGTTGTCATTGTCATTGTTTAATGGGACATTCTCTCTCTCTCCTCTCTCTCTCTCTCTCTCTCTCTCTCTCTCTCTCTTCTCTCTCTCTCTCCTCTCTTCTCTCTCTCTCATATCTCTCTCTCTCTCCTTCTTCTCTCCTCTCTCTCTCTCCCTCTCTCTGGGGAGGGATAGTTCTGGTGGTTAGCATTTGGATGCGCTCGATGATTGCTGATTCAGTGTTCGATTCCTTTCAAGTGGATTTTTCCCCTGGACAATTTACATCATTGCCGACTCACTCTCCCCAAAAGTCCCTTCAGATGAGACTATAAACCGAGGTCGTGTGCGAACGCGCACGCATGAAAATCTTGCGCACACGTAAAAACCCGTCCGCTTGTCGGAAGTAAAAGGGTTAGGCCATTGTGTGCCGGGTGGGGAACGGATCACAAAATTTACAAAAACAGCATACACACGGGGATCTGGTGTAAAAATGCACATAGTTCTCATTCATTTATCCTCGAAAAATAAAAGAATAGATAAATACAAATCTCTCTCTCTCCTCTCTCTCTCTCCTCTTATCTCTCTCTCTCTCTCTCTCTCTCCTCTCTTCTACTCTCTCTCTCTCTCTCCGTCTGTCTTTGTTCTGTTCTGTCTTCGGCCCAAGGCCGATGTACACATAACACTTTTCAGTGTTCAGTGTTCAGTTCAGTGTTCAGTGTGTGTGTGTTCTCTCCACCTCCCCCTCCTCCCTCTTTCCTCCTCATCTCCTTCCTTCTTCTGTAATGATTTTCTAGAGGTCAATAATTGGTTAGAAAACCAAAACAATTGCAAAGCGTTTCTTTCTTACATTTTTCATCGTAATGGGCTACTATTCCGAAAAGGCGGAACGGGTTTTTAACGAGTGCGTAAGTGTTCTTGTATCATGCGTTCGCACACAGGTACCTCAGTTTTTTAGTCTCATCTGGGGGACTTTCGGGAAGGGAGTTGGCCACTGAGCTAACGTACAGGGAAATTCGCATCGAAGACAATACCTCGGTGATGGATTCGAATCGGGGGCGGTAGATCACGAGTTAATACTCTAACCACTAGGCTCATATCCGCACCCTAACCTGCTTTGATCTGTATGAAAAACAGTTGCACCTTCTTCTTCTCTCTTCTTCTTCTTTCTTCTCTATTCTTTCTTCTTCTTCTCGCATTCTTCTTCTTCTGCTTTCTTCTTCTTCTTCTTCTTCTTCTTTTCTTCTCGCATTTTCTTCTTCTTCTTCTTCTTGTTCTTCTTGTTTTCTTCTTGTTCTCTTCTTGTTCTTGTTCTGTTCTTGTTCTTCTTCTTCTTTCTTCTTCTTCTTGTTCTTGTTCTTG
>CM054138.1:21401196-21434499 GCA_028751875.1 Rapana venosa | reverse complement strand
TCAAACGCTTTAGGGGTTTCACAAAAGACATTTGCTGGCATTGAAAAGCCTACAGTAAACTTGGGGCGTTTTTTTGCCGCCTTGGGGAGGGTAGAGATAGATAGAAAACGGCTGTCTTGACAAGTGACATGTCGTGGTCTTGTTTAATAACCCTTAGTGCGTGCGCTCCCCTCTCCTCTTCTCTCCTCTCTCTCTCTTCTCTCCCCTCTCTCTCTCAGACTGTCTGTCTGTCTGTCTTTCTCTTTTCTCTCTCTGGCTGTCTCCCCCTCTCTCTCTCTCTCTCCTCTTTTCTCCCCTCTGGCTGTCTCCCCCCCCCTCTCTCTCTCCTCTCTTTCTCTTCTCTCTCTGGCTGTCTCCCCCTCTCTCTCCTCTCTCTCCCCTTTCTCTCTCTCTGGCTGTCTCCCCCCCCTCTCTCTCTCCTCTCTTTTCTCTCTCCTGGCTTCTCCCCCTCCCTCCTCCTTCTCTCTTCCTCTGGCTGTCTCTCTCCTTCCCTCTCTTCTCTCCCTCTCTCTCTCTCTCCTCTCTCTCTCTCATTTTCTCTTCCTCCTCTTCCTCTCTCTCTTTTCTCTCTTCTCTTGGTCTTCTCTCCTCTTTCTTCCCTTCCTCTCTTTCCTTCTCTCTCTCTCCTCTCCCTCTCCCTCTCTCGATCTCATTCTCTCTCTCTCTCATCGCTGTCTGCCCTCTCTCTTTCTCTCCTCTCTGGCTGTCTCTCCCCTCCCCCCTCCTCTCTTTCTCTCTCTGGCTGTCTCTCCACTCCCTCTCTCTCTCCTTTTCTTCTCTCCCTTTCTCCCCCTGGCTGTCTCTCCCTAAGCTCTCTCTTCTCTCTCCTCTCCTCGTTCCCTCCATATCCTCTCTTTCTCTCCTGCTATCTACTCTTCCCTCTCAATCTTTCCCTCTATCCTCTCCTCTCAGCACCTCGTCCTCTCTCTCTCTCCTCCCCTACCCCCCCCCCCTTCCCTCCCCTCTCTCCCCTCTCCTCTCCCCTTTTCCTCTCCTCTCTCTCGTCCCCTCCCCTCTCCACTCTCCCCTCTTCTCTCCCCTCCCCCAAATCCCCTCCTCTCATCCTCTCCTCACGTCCCCTCCTCCCATCTCAAATCTCTCTCCCCTCCCCTGTCCCTTCTCATCCTTTCCCTTTTCCCACACTCCTCTCTAAAATTCCCCTTCCCTCCCCCCTCTCCCTCTCTTTCCCCCCTCTATACAAAACTATCTATATATTTTTTTATTAAATTTATTATATTTCATTTTATATAAATATATATTATAAGAGTTATCAGAGAGAGGGGGAGGAGAGAGAAGATACAGTCACGCACACGCAAAAGACAGAGACATATAATAAATAAGACAACACTACCTAAAACAGTTAAGAAACACAGAGGAGATAGGCCTAGACACAGAGAGGAAAAGAAGGGAGAAGTATTAAAGGATCAGATCCTTTTTTTTTTAAAACTGTTTTCTGTCAGCTTTGGAACGTAGTAGCAGCCATTTAACCGCTGTGGTCTTCATGTCACGAAACCTTTTCCCACTCATTTACCATGACTCAAATGCAGTTTGCACAGACTACGGAAACAGTGCGGAGTTTTTGCCACACTGGAGATAGAGAGGACAGTCACTGTTTGACAGAGGAGAGAGAGAGGAGAGAGAGAGAGAGGAGAGAGGAGAGAGAGGAGAAGAGAGAGATGGCTCTTTTTCTTTTCCTTTTCCTTTTTTTTTTTGGGGGGGGGGCGTCCCTCAATAGCAGTCATTGGGGATTTACTGTTCATGGCTTTTTTGGTTGGGTTTTGGGTGGAAGTTTTGGCGATCTGTTTTTATTATCATTTTTATTTATTTATTTTATTCTTTTCTTCGAGGATAATGGAATAGCATTCATGTGTTTTTTTAAACATCAGTCCCGTGTGTAAGCATTTTGTCAATTTTGTCATCCGTTCCACCGGGCACACAATGACCTACTCTTCCGAAAAGCGGGGAACGGGGTTTTAACGTGGCCCAAAGATGTTCTGCGTGCGTTCGCACACGGAACCTCGGTTTACAGTTCATCCAAAGGGGGACTTTGGGGGAGAGTGAGTCGGCACTGATGTTAACTCCGAGGAAAATATCCTTTTGAACGAGAACGAACCGGGTCAGCAGATAGAAAACTCACTGTAACCACCAGGCTATCCCGCCCCTTTGTTTGTCTCTTTGGGTCTTTTTGGGATGTATTCCTTGCTCTTTGGCCCCCAGGGTCTCTGTCTCTGTCTGTATCCTACTGTTTCTCTCTGTCTGTCTGTCTGTCTGTCTCTCTCTCTCATCTCCTTCCCCCACTCTCTCTTCTCTCTCAGTCTGTCTCTCTCTCTCTCTCTCACGACACCACACACGACACAAACTCCACACTCCTCACACACACACACTCACACACATACACCAAAACACACTCATAAGGAGGAAAGGGGAGAGGAGAGAGAGAGAGAGAGATGAGAGGAGAGGAAGAGAGAGAGACGCTTAAACGCTTTGACTCTTTGACCAATTTATTGTCATTGCCCCAATGTGTCTATTGACAAGAGGGGTTAACACGATTTTTTTTTGGTAAATACAAATAAAACAAGAAAAATCAATGATGCATTAAAGAATGAAAACAAAAAACAAAAAACCCAAGAGCGTCCCTATAAGTGATACGTTTAAGCTTTGATTAATTATTTCCAGTTAGGGTCAAACGTGTAATCAAAAAAAAGTAGAGAGAAGGTGATTAAAGACAGGGTAAGATGAAGTTTTTTGGAATTTTTAAACTAAATAATAATATAAAAGATTTTAAATAAAAAAAGAGAAGATGAGAAAAAGGAGACCGAGAGCCGAGTGAAACGCTACTTCGAAAAACTCTTTCTACGAACTTATTCTAGGATACCTTCATTTCCTAGTCACTGAAAATAATGATTCATTAAAGCAGAGTTCCTTAGGCCTTTTCACCTCTAGTACACCATACTTTCCATACCTGCAGTACCAATACTTTCTACTGTGTCGTGTCCTTCGTTTCTCCTCCCTCTCCACCTCTCTCTCCCTCTCCTCTCTCTCCTCCTCGTCCTCTCATCTTCTCTCTTCTCTCTCCCTCTCTCCTCTCTCTCCTCTCCCACTTCCTCTCCTCCTCTCTCTCTCTCTCACCTCTCCCCACCTCCTCCTCTCTCTCTCCTCTCTCTCTCCTATCTATCTATTTCACATATATATATATATATATATATATATATATATATAATATATATATAATATAATATATATATATAAATGAAGAGAGAGATAAAAATTATTATATCGAGATAATGGAATAAGCACTCATTTGCCCCGTGTGTATGCGGTTTTGTAAATTTTGTCATCTGTTCCCACCGGCACACAATGGCCTACTCTTCCGAAAAGCGGAACAATATTTAACGTGGGCGCAAGATGTTCTGTATGTGTTCGCACACGGGGCCTCGGTTTATAGTCTCATCCGATAGTTTAGAGAGATAGATAGATAGATAGATAGATAGATAGATAGATAGATAGATAGATAGATAGATAGATAGATAGATAGATAGATAGATGGATAGTAGACATTTGTTTTGTGTAGTTTACTATTGCTGTTGCTTTCCCATAAAAAGTACAATGAATTTGTTGACGCTTCTTTCTGTCAGCCAAAATGATACTATTTACATGGTTTGTTCTATTTATATAATGGAGAGGTTCTTTTGTTTTGGTTTGGGTTTTTTTAGGGGGGGGGTGGTATTCGGTTGTCCCCTCTCCCCTTGTTGTTGTTGCTGCTTTATTTTGCTCTTGGTTTTCCTTGCTTTTTTGTGGTTGTTTCTGTATTTTTCGTTTGCTCTGTTTTGTTTTTCTTGTATTGTTATTTGTTGTTGCTTCTCTCTCTCTCTCTCTCTCTTCTCTCTCTCTCTCTCATCCTCCTCTCTCTCTCATCCCCCTTCCTCCTCTCTCCTCCCCTCTCTCCTCTCTCCTCTCTCTCTCCTCCTCTCTCTCTCTCTCTCCCCTCCTTCTCTCTTCGGTGATTTTTTTTGATTGTTTGTGTGTGGAATTTTTTTCCTGTTTACTTGTGAGTGTATTGGTATTTGACTTTATTTTATTATCATATAATATATAATATATATATAATATATATAAATATATATATAATATATAAATATATATATATATATATATCCCCTAAGGGGCGGGACTCAATGTAAAAAAGCCCATGGGTGCTTATTCATTATCCTCGAAATAAAGAAATTGTCATTGTCATTGTCTCTCTCTTTAGATATTGTATAGTGGCCTAAAGCCGATGCGCAATTGAACCATTTCAAAGTTCAGAGTTCAGAGTACTCTCTCTCTCACTCTCTCTCTCTCTCTCCCTCCCTCCTAAGGGCCGGGTGAAAAAAATTATCAATACTTATCTATAACCCTTGGGAATAAAGATTATAATATCCTTCTCTCCTCTCTTCCCCCCTCCCCCTCCTCTCCCCCCCCCCCCCCCCCCCCCCCCCCTTCCTCTCCTCCTCCTTCTCCTCCTCCCTTCTCCTCCTCCTTCTTCTTCTTCTTCTTCTTCTCTACGTTCCCTTATAAGGTGAGGGGCGTAGTGCGTGGTCTTCTCCTGCGCTTTGTAACTCTGCAAGAGGTCTGCCTGCTGGCATCGACAACAAATTTCAGACTTCCAGAGCAGCTCAGTTTTTGCTACATGATGCATGCTTTGGCATGCTTGTGTTTCCGTGACCCATTAAACGTTGACACTAATAACGGAATTTTTGACGTGTGTAATTGATCTACTGCATGTGTATATACACGCATTAAAGCACTAGCAAGCCTGATCTTCTGCATGTGTATGTACACAAAAGGAATAAAGGCACTGGCAGGTTTGCATTTGAAGTTGACCTGGGTGATCATTTAAAATTTTTGAAAATCCCCACCCTAAATTCACCAATTTCCGCGCCGTTGGTGGGAGTCGAACCAATAACACGATGAACCCAGGGGATTAAAATTCTCCTTTCCTTCACCAGGTGGGCTGCCAATGCACAGACTACAAATTGCAAGACAAAACATTCCAAATCTGACAATTTCTGTTGTCTTGGTACAAATAATAATAATAATAATAATAATAATAATAATATATGGAATTTATCCAGCGCTATATTTTGTTAAAAAAATAAATCAAAAACGCTTTCATTCATCCCAGTTTTCACAAGCAGCCAGTAACAATTAATAGTTTTTACAAATTTAAATGTACACACACACACACACACACACACACACGGACGTCATCAAGATGGCGGATAATGCCCAGAGCTAATTTTTAACTGCCAGAGTTTTATGTAAAAAACACAAACATGACAAGAACAAGGAGCATGGGAGGCATCTCTAAATGCACACAACCGACATCTGTGAAGTGTGCTGTGAAGAGCAAGTCATCCATTAGCGCTATGGACGGGGAGAGGAGCCTGATCGACAATGCTCGTGTCAAAGGAAAAGGGCCAAACAGACCCAAGATCTACTGTGTGAAAAGAACAGTTTTTCTATCGGCTAGCCTAACCCTCCAACCACTCGTCCAAATATTTCGACAATGACAATGGCAGAGGTCAGTGCTAAAATCGATGAACTTAGTGGAATCACTCAAAATGTTGTGTGCACAGAATCTCATCACTTGAGAGACAGTTCTGACTACAGGAATAAAAAACCCGATGAAACGAAAGAGCACGAGATCAAAAAAGGTCAGTTGTGACATGTCCACCCAAAACTAAACCCAACAGACAAGATAATAAAATGTTCATATGCCGATGCTCTTAAACAACACAGTTATAAGCAGCCAAAACAGGTTTCAATCAATGCAGTTCTTAAGAAAAAGAAAATTAAAAGATCCAAAAGAATCGGAGGAAAAGAAAAAAAGATAAACGTCAAGCCAACCACAACAAATAATCACCAAAGTAAATGACGTAATGTCTTCCACTCAGCAAGAATGTGTACAGCACACAACGAACAACACCAGGATTGCCCTGTGTGGGGTCCTTATTCAAGATTCTGTGATGAAGGGCGTGGACAGGAGAAGACTTGGCCGTTCATACGGCATCACGGCCTTCACCACAACAAGTCCCCACACCCAGACAAGCGGGAAAGAGGCCGTGCACTCCACCTGTTCAAGACTGAGCCACCCACCCGATGCCATCCTGATCCACTGGGGAAATCAATGATCTGAAGCTGAAAGATGCCCCTAGTGTTAGCAAACCCTTTTGGCCAGCGTTAAAGCATCACACGAGACTTCCCCAAAACAAAAATAAATTATCAGCAAAGAAAGCACCAACTGCAGATGCTCAATTAGAAATCAAAAGAAATTTATTCAACGCTTTGATCTCTGCAGACCTGTACGATAATTCTCGAGTATCCATCGTGCCCCATGACAACTTGAGGCCCAGTGTGGACTTCATCCGAAAGGACAAACTCCCCCAACTCAGAAAGGAGCCTTTCTGTCCTCGCTCAAACATCGGCAACACATTTCGTAACTTATTTGGGAGCTTCCACGAAGACCGATCAAACGACGACACCTACTACCTACACAGAGACAACCTTCTTTCTACCACAGGGGACGCCAGGCAGGAAAATATCAATCCATGGCGGAACCGTTATGAACAGTTGTCTAACTAGTGGCTGAATATGTATATTTTCCCACTATTTCAGTCATCAAGCTACTGTAGTTATTTTTGAATATCCAACATTTTTTCCAAAATCTTCATAATGAAGCATGTTTGGGTATTAATTGCATAAACTCTGTTTTTCAAGATATTAGCTTGTTAGTGTAACAGAGCAAACCGTTTCATTTGAGGACGCACATTTAATCTTATTATTTTGGATACTCTTTCCCTCCCCCTTTCCCCCTGTGTGAGTGTGTTTTTGGTAACATTGTTTTTTACTGTTAGAATCAGCCTTTCTATTTCTAGAGATATAGTTAGTTATTTCTTTCTCCTTAGTTCTGTTTTATATACATTATTTCAGTTAATTTTTTCATAGTTAGATCTGGGTTTTTTGGGTTTTTTTTCCTTGTAACATTCATTCAACTTAACAACAAACAACCTAATTCACACCCATCTCCTTTGATCCTCCCCATATTTCCCTTTTAAAATTTCCCATAGAAGACTGGCGGAGTTATTTCTTTAAATCATTACTGCTTTTTCTTGTTTTTAAAAGTGTTGTTTTTTCTAACCATATTTCCAATACCTACTTAAACAATGGTAAATAAAGAAAAAAGCAGGCTAATAAAATAATTTCAGTGGAATGTAAAATCTATTTCCACAAACCTGGCGTATTTGATTTCCCCCACCTTTCAAAAAATGATTATCAGGCCCTTTTTTTACAATCTCTAAATGTGAACAAAAATAAGATGCCCCCGATTAAAAGGGTACTATTACCCCCCTATACATCAGAAAAGAAAAGGGTCTAACAAAGATTAGTGCAGCTATTAAAATTAAAGAAGGAAAAAGAATACAGTGTGAAATCTTCACCAATACCAGGTAAAAATCCCAGATCTACATTCATTGCAGCACGTGTCAAGTTTAATGAACCCCGTTAATCTTAAATATTGTTTTCTTTTTATTTACCAAAAGGACCTAACAACCTAAACACAAAATTGGATCCATAATCTCTCCGATAAAAAAATGGCTTATTTTGGGGGAGATTTCAATGCACATGCACCATTCTGGGATAAAGATTGCATTTCAGTTACCAGCAAACAGGTTTGTAGAAACGTGGTTGATTCTTGTCTGTGTTTTATTGAATGACGGCAGCGTCACAAGAATTCCTGATGTCTCAAGTCACAGAGCGTCAGCAATAGATCTAACTTTTTGTGTCACCGATACTTGTTCCTGATTGTGATTGGTCAACCCATTTAAAGATACTCTAGGAAGTGATCATTTACCTATCATTATAACCTTTAATAACCAATTA
Organism: Rapana venosa; assembly: GCA_028751875.1. NCBI lineage: Eukaryota > Metazoa > Mollusca > Gastropoda > Neogastropoda > Muricidae > Rapana > Rapana venosa. The sequence goes on along the minus strand of CM054138.1, from coordinate 21,426,579 downwards.
TGCAATGTGATAATTACAAAGGACAAAGTACCAAAATATATTATAAACGTGCTGACTGGGAAAGGTTTAAAACATATTCTTGCTTCTTATAATACAGAGTGCATAGACACTAAATGACATAGATCAAATGTATTCTGACATAACAAAATAACAAAACTGCAAACTGCAATATGTCTATTCCCTGATGTTTTAAATTTAGAAAAATCTATCAAACATTTAGGAAATGTCTGGTGACACAAGCCTGTGAGGAAAGCTGTACATAAAAAACATTAATGCATAAAGCTTTTCTCAAAAATAAATCGCCTAGTAACCATGTTGAGGGAAAAAAAGGCGCCAAAAACTACTGAACATGGTCATAGCAAAGCTAAAAAACAGTTTGGTCCCTCTTTTGCGCAAAAGTGAAATTCAAATCATAAAGACATTCAGAAAGTATGGACAAAATTTTTTAATGAAATGACAAAAGGTATACACTTTCCATCTTGTCCCCAATTATTTTCTAGAAAACAAGAGTTTTCCATCTATGTGCAGAAAGGCTGAGGGCATTTTCCACGATGTTTTCAGTACCATGCGTAAGGAGGGTCCTATCGGCTAAACGCAGAAAAATTCAAAAGTGAAGAAGAAGTCAAAAATTGAATATGTAGACCCCCAGTGCCTGGATAACACTCTTTATATCAATGCCCCAATTACACTCCAGGAAGTAAGAGATGCTATTTTGTCCACTTCCTAGTAAGAAAACACCGTTGAGCTGATGCAATTTCCCAATATATGATAAAAAACTTACCAGAAATTTCATTAAAATACTTTATAACCTATTTTTGTAAATGCTGGGTCCAGGGGTGTCATTCCAGTACAGTGGAAACAGTCTATTGTGGTACCAATCCACAAGCAAGGAAAGCCCAAGACAAATAAACTAGTTACAGGCCCATAGCATTGACCTCACATACTGGAAGCTCATGGATGAGAGTTGTTCTTGCAAGGTTATTATACTATTGCCAGAAGAAAAAACATTATTGCAAGCAACCAAGGGGGCTTTCAGCGAGGTAGACTTTCTATTGAAATTTAGTAAATTTAAACAATCCATGTAAAAAACAATTTGCCCTAGAAAAAAGGGGCCTTTGCCCCCCAAAAGGGGGGTTTTTTTGCTAAAAAAAATTAACAAGTCGGCCAGAAAGTTAAAATTAAGAAAGATGAAAAAGGGGCCCTTTTCCCAGGAAAACATTTTTTATAATTTAAAACAAAATTTCCTCTTCAAAAACCAATAAAAAAATTCCTATTTTAAGAAAAGGAAGGAAATAAAACCAATTAACCAAAAACTCTCCCCCCCAAAAATTAAGAAAAAAAAAAATTTTGGGGTTTTTTTCCCGGCCCCTTTATAGAAACCAAAGGTTTCCCTTTATAATACCCTTTGTTAACATGTTTTCCCAATTTTGCCCCTAAAAGAAACTTGTTGGGGGTCAATAAAACAAGGGCTAAGCTATTGCATGGGGAAAAAATTTTTGTTAAACCGTTGAAAAAAAACACCCAAAACCCTTTAAACATTTTTTTTAAAAAACAATACCAAAAAGGTCTTGGGGATAAATTTAAAATAAACAAAAATTGAAAGGGGGCCCTTTTAAAAACCCTAAAATTTCTCAAAAAAAAACCCCCAATAATCTTTTTAAAAGGGTTGGGTAATAAAAAAACCCCTTCCCCCCCTGTTTTCAAAATTAAAAGAAGATGTTGTTTTCCTTTAATAAAGGTTTTAGGTTTTTTTCTTTTTCAAAAATTGGGAAACCCCCATTTGAATATATTTTAATTTAAAAAAAAAATTTTTTTGGGTTTTTTTTTCTAAAAATTTGGGAAAAAGGCCATTTTGGGGCCCCAAGACTTACTTTCTAAAAAACCCCTTTTAATTCTTTTTTCTTAATTGGTTAAAAAATTACCAAGGGGAACCCAAAATTTTTTAGGGGGACCGCAAAAATTTTAACAAAAGTTAGCGGGTTTTCCTAAAAAGTTCAAATTAGACGTAAAAACAAAAAACCTTTTTTTTAACCCGATTTCTGGAACCCTTATATTAGACTAGAACCATAAAAGCTGGGCTCTAGGTTTTTCCATTTTCTTCCCTTTTCTGAATTTGGGATACATATAAAAAATTTTGGAAAAGGGGGACACCATTTTTGAATTCCCGGGCAACTTGAAATTTTAAAAAATTTTTCTATTCGAAAAGTTCTACATCTGAAAAATTTTGGTTTCCCAAAAGAAAAAAAAATAAAGGCCCTAAAAAAACTGTTTTCCCCAAAAGGGCCCCGAAACAAAAAATCTAGAGGACAAAAAGGGACAAAACACATCAGATCTTTATGAGCGGTTCTGAAATTTCCCAAAAATTAATAAATTTTAAGCCCCCAAAAGGGGGCAATTTCCCAGTTTTGCCCTGTTTGGGGGAAATAAAAACAACCCCAAATTTTGGGATGTTTATTATATTCAAAAATGAAAAAAAAATGAGAACCCAAAATAAAAGGGCATTTTTAAATGTTCATTTACAATTAACAAAAAAATTACTTTTCATTGTTTTAAAAATTTAAAACGGGAGGGGCCATTTTTAAACAATCATCAAGCATTTTTCGGGCATTTGTCAAAACCGGGCCCTTTAAAAAAAAAAAAAGTCAATATAAAGTTTGGTAAACAAAAATCGATAAAGTTTTTACAGCTGAACTGATCCCCTAATTGTCATGGCTTTTGAATTTTTTTTTAATCATCCAAAATTTTCTTTTTTTCAAAATATTATTTTTGTGGGATTCAAAATCAGTACAAATTTCCCTTAAATTTCCTCCCAAACTTTAAGAAACCCTTACTAAATTTTATATAAACTTTAAAAATATTTTCTTTAAATTTTCCCTCCCTTTTTAAGAGGAATCCAAATTTTTTCCTTTTGCGGGGAAACCTTCAAAAATTTTGGGAAATTATTTTTCAAAAGAGTGGGCTGATCGGGCTGCGAAAAAAGGGTTTGCCCCGGAATTTAAAAGGGGTTATGGGAATTTGGGCATGCCCCTCTACCCCTTGCAAGGCGTATCGGTTGTTAAAAAAGCCCCTTTAAAACAAATTTATAGAAAACACGGGAAAAATTTAAACCCGGTTTCCATTTCAACCCCAGAAAGTAAAAAAAGAGTAGTTGAATACATTGACCACTTAAAAGTTCATAAAAATTTGTTTGTAAAGGAAAGACAACCCAAAAGGCATTTTTTTTCGGGTTTAAGAATTTAATGTCTTTTAATGCCCAAAATTCACAAGGATGTTAAATTTTTTTATGGGGTAATATATTTCAAAATACCCATGTCATCCCTTTAATGTGGAATTTAAAACCCATCTCCCTCCCCTTTTTGAAATTCCATTTGAAAAATTTTTTGGGAACAAAGGTTAATTTAAAAATTTGGGACTTTGCCAAAGGTTTAATGTTAAGCCCTAAAGGGCATTTGTTGTAGTTTTTTTTTTCCCTTAATTTTTAATTTTTATTTTTATTTTTTAAATTATTATTATTTTTTTTAAAAATTTTTATGTTCCTTATCTGTTCATGTTAAAAACTATTTTTTTGGTGTGTTGGTTATTATTATTTTGAAACACACATGAGCACGCACACCCCAGCATGCAGGGGCAAAACCCCACACACACGCACAGGGGCCCCTTTACACAAAGTAGATCCCCCTCCCCCCCCCCCCCTTCTCTCTCCTCCCCCCCCTTCCTTTCCTTCCCCCCTTCCTCCCCTTTTTGTTTCCCCTCTCTCTCTCCCCTTCTCTCCCCAAACTCTTTTCCCCCCTCTCTTGTCCCTCTCTCCTATCTCCCTTTCCTTCTCTCCCTCCCCTCGCTCGCCCCGCTCCTTGTGTTCAGTCTCCTATTTTGGGTTTTTGTTTTTGGTTTTTTCCAACCTTTTAAGGGAAAACTTAAAAAATTGGGAAGCCCATTTCTTTATTTTAAAACCCCAACCACATCACCCCCCAAAAACAACATACACAACCAAACTTTACACAAAACACCCCCAAATCAAGGTTAAAAAACCCAAAGATTTTTTTTTCCCCGGGGAAAAATTTAATGAATCTGGGGTTTTAAATTTAATTTTTCCAGTTTAAAATTTAAGGGTTTTTTTTTTAATCCCTATTTTTTTTAAATTATTAGCATTTTTTTTCGGGTCAGTGGGTTTTTTTCAAGAGTTTTTGGGAATTTTTAAAAAAAAAACGGGATTTGCTAAGCAGTTTTAAACTAAAAAACAAATTCCCGGGTTATTATTAAAAACAGATTCCCCCGCAGGGGGTAAAGGTTTCTTAATCCATTTAAGGGGACAAAAAACCCATTTAACGACTTCCACCCACACAACACACACAACACAAAACAACACACCACACAAACCCCCAAAACAAAGGGCAGGGCCCGCAGGGCCCCCGCACGCGCCCACGCATGGGCGCGTTTTTTTAAGCTTGCCGGATATTTGGGGGTGGGACAGTCAGTGGTTTTTTGGGGTCAGAGAGGGGGGGGAGGGGGAGGGGGGAGGAAGAGGGGGAGGGGGATTGGGGGGGGTGGGGGGCCCTTTTCTTTCTTTTTAAATCAACAGCGGGCCCACAGGGATTTTCATTTTAAAGGGGTTTTGGAAAATATCTCTAGGTTCTAGGCCTTTATCTGTTTGTTTGAGAAATTTGCCCGGGCCCTGTCTGTTTTTTCTGCCCCTGTCTGTTGCCCCTGTCTGTCTTTTGGGTTTTTGGTTTTTTGTCTGTTGGGTTGGTTTTGTCGGGCAATCTACCGTCGTGTGTTTTTTCCCGTTTTTTTAAAACCATTGATGTCTTGTTTTTCGTCTTTCCTGTGGTGGGTGTGTGGGGTGTGTGTGGGGTTTGCCCTGTGTGGGGGCCCTGTGTGTGCCCGGGTTCTGTGGGTTGGTGTTTTCGGGTCCCTTTGTGTGTTTTGCCCTCTCTCTTTGTGTGTGCATAGGGTTTTTGTATGTTGATGTATGTTTTGTATGTATGAAATGTATGATGTGTGTAAAGGGATATTTTATATTTAAATTATAAAATATATATATTATATTTATATATATATATTTTTTATTTTTAAAAATATAATTTTGCCCGGGGTGACAGCTTTGTTTGAGTTCCTCTTTTAGTGGGCAGGGTTTTATAAACAACAAGATTGGTTTGGTTTAAAATTTGGGTTGTCCCGTTTAATAGAAAAGATAGATAAAATAGATAGATGGGATGATAAAATAGATAGATAGACAGCCACCCCGGGGGACGGGACAGCCCGACGGGAAAAGATAGATAAAGATGGGATAGATAATAGATAGATAAAAGACGGATGGGACAGACAGACAGACAACGGGCAGAAAAAACACAATGTTCATGCCTCGTTAAAATTGCTAAACCCCCCCCAAAAAAAAATACCTACCCACACCTTAACCAAAAAAAAAAAAACCAAAAAAACCCCCAAAACTTTTACTAACTTCCCCCAGGGGTACTTAAAAGGGCCCAAATGAACCGACCACACAAAAGGGCAGATCGGGGTTCATATTGTTCTTTTTGCATAGCACAGTAGCTTTGGGGCCCAAAAAAAAACCCCCCTGACGGTAGAAAAGGAAAAGGCCCCCCGCCCCTTTAACCGCAAATGAAAATGCTTTTTTTGTAGCCCCGACTTCTTCATGTTTTTGGGCGGGGGCAGCCTAGTGGTTTGAAAAAAATTTCGTCGCAATCTACGACCCGGGTTCGTTTTTCCCCTTTCCCGGGGGGGTATTTTCCCCTGGGGTTAACATATGGGACCCCACTCTCCTCAAAAGCTTTTGGTGAACTTAAAACCCGAGGCCCCCGTTTGCGAACGCACGCAGAACATCTTGCGGGACAATTGTTAAAAACCTCTTTCCCCTTTTTTGAAAAGAGTAGGGGCCCCAAAGTTTGCCTGGGGGGGGGAAAAAGATAACAAAATTGACAAAAAACCCCATACACACAGGGGGCTTTATGTTTAAAAAAAAAAAAAAAAAAAACATAATTTAAATTCCCCCCCATTCCCTTATCTTCGATATTTAAAGAATAAAATGAAAAAAAAAAGTTTTTTTTTTTAAAAGTTTAAATGCCCTTTCCCGCCCTGGGGTTTTCCCGGAGTCGTCCGTATAAAAAGCATCCCCCACCTTCTTTTGGGGGAAAATTTTGGGCTAGGGAAAATCCCTTTTTTTATCCCCCTTTTTTGTTTTCGGGCCCTTTTTCCTTTTTTTTCCTGTCTCATTCTTTTTCATTTTTCTGTCTATTTAAAACTTTTGTTCCCCTGCCTTTTTTTTTTTCCCCAAAAGACTTGAAAGATAAGAAAATTTCTCCCCACCCCTGAAGTCGGGGTGCTGGGTTTTAACTTGGGCCCGGGCGGGTTTTAAAGGCAAACGGGAACGGGGCTTTTGCTCATATGACAGACAACAAGGGGGGGGGTTTTGCTGTCTGGGGAGGAAACGAAGAAGGGAAAAGAGGGAGGGGAGGAGGAAAAAAGAAAAAGAAGAGAAGAAGAAGAGTGAGGAAAGAAGAAAAAAAAGCGAGGAGGAGGATTTAAGCGAAGAAAAAGAAAAAAAGGAAGAAGAATCGAGAAGAAAAGAAGAAAAAGAAAAGAAAAAAAGAAAAAAGAAGAAAAAAGAAAGGGAAAAAGAAGAAGAACAAGAAAGAAAAAAAGAAAAACAAAAAACAACCCAAAAACAAAAACAGCAGGGAGCAACCGAAATTTCCAGGCGGAAAACAACAACAAGAAAAAAAAGAAGTAGGGTGCTGGACATTTTTTGTAAGACAGTAAAATGGTATTTGGGGAAAAAAGGGGGGAAAAAGCAAAAAAAGAAGTGGGGGTGTGTGTGTGTGGGGTGTGTAGGTGTTGTGTGTGTGTGTGTGTGTGAATGTGTGTGTGTGTGGGGGTGTGGGGTGTGGGGTGGGGTGTGTGTGAATGTGGGTGTGTGAATTTTTGGGGTGTGAAAAGTGTGTGTGAATTTTGTGTGTGTGTGCTGTTTTCTAAAAAGAGTAGGCCCCCTGTACACTGACCGGCAAAAAAAGTTTGGAAAAAAAAAGAGAAGATGAGAGGAGAGAGAGAGAGAGAGAAAACGCACGCACCAAGGTTTCGCACCCCAAAAGTGAGAGAGAGAGTGGTTTGTGAAAAAAAAAATGGGGAAGGTTTTTTATTTAAAACCCAAGGGAGTAAAGGGTGGGCTTTTTTTGGCAAACAGATGCAGCTCCGAATTTTTCGGGGTTCTTTTATCAGCCACACAAAACACATACCCCGCACGGTACCCCACCATGCGCGCGCGGGGCGCGCACGCATATACACACGGAAAAACACACACACAAACCCTGAGACCCAAAACAAAAGAGAAAACAGTAAAAAAACACACACCCACCCAAAAAACCACAACACAAAAAACAAAACCCCACACCACACACAAAAAGGGGGACAAACACAAAAACCCAAAAAAACACAAATCCACACTCGTTTCACGCTCATACACAAAAACACTAACACCCCACACTAACACACACTAAAGATACACACTAATTTCCCCCACAAACCACACCCCACCCATCTTTTCCCCCAAATAACACCCACGCAAAGCACCCACAACACACACAACACCACAAAAACATACACACACAGTGAGAGAGAGAAATTTTTTTTTAAATTTTTTTTAAAACTCTTCTTTTAGTTCGAGGTAAAGGAAAAAAACATTCATGTGGGGTGTTTTTATTTTAGTTCCCCCCTGTGGAAAGCAGTTTTTTTAAAATTTGTCATTCGTTTCCCCAAAGCACACAATGGCCTAATTTTTGAGAGGAAGAGAGAGAGAGAAGGGGGAGGAGAAGAGAGAGAGAGAGAGAGGAAGAGAGAGAGAAAAGGAGGAGAGAGAGAGAGAGAGAAGCACTAACCAAAAAACACACTAACAAAACACACACATTCACAAAAAACACACTCACAAACAAACCCAAACACACGCACACTCCCCCACACGCACACGCCCCCCGCACGCACGCACCCACATAATACCCCCACACACACCTCTACACCACGCACACACATCACAAAAACATTAACACACACAAAAACAAAAACACACTCCACAACCCCCACAAAAATAACACACATCCCCAACCCCCAAAACTCAAAACACACAAACACCCCACACACAACACAACACACTCCCCAAACCCACACATACCCACCTACACACACACCCCACACACACACACACACACCCCACACACACATACACACACACACCCCTTTTTTTTGCTTGCCTCATGGTTTTAACCCCTGGTTTAACTCTGCCCCGGGCGTGACCGGGTTTTAAAGTTTTAAAGGGTTTTCCCAAAAAACCTCTGCATTTTCCCCCAGTCCTCCTCTCTGTCAGGGCCCGCTGTCTGGGCTGCTATTTTGGGCGGGCCCGGGCGGTCGGTCCGGGGCTGTTTTCTCTGTGTGTCCCGTCAGGCGCTGTAGGTTGTCTGTCTTTCTGTCTTTTCCCCCGTCCTTTCCCCCCTGGTGCTCTCTAACTGTCTGTCTTTCGTCTATTCCCCCAGTCGAAACCCCTCTGTCTGTCTTTTGTGTGTGTGTGTTGGTGTGTTTGTGTTGTGTGTGTGTGTTTTGGGGGTGTGTGTTTTGTGGTTGTGTGTGTGGTAAAGTGTGTGTGGTTTGGGGGGGTTTTGTGTGTTGTGTGTGTGGTGTGGGTGGGTGTGGTTGTTGTGTGCCCTCCCTCTCTCTCTCCCTCTCTATCCCTCTCTCCCCCCTTCCTCTCTCCCTTCCCCTCTTCCTCTCTCTCTTCTCATCTGCATTTGCATTTGTGGCCCTGGTGCAGGTGTGTGTTTTTGTGGCCCCGCGCCCCACGCCAAAGTTTTGTGGGTGTGGGTTGTGTGGGGAAAGTGTGCGTCCGTGTTTGGTTTTTAAAGTGTTTGAGTGGGTTGGTGAGTGTATTTTAATGGTGTTGTGGTGGGTGTGTGTGTTTTGTGTGTTGTGTGGTTTTGGTGTGTGTGTTTTGTGTTTGGAAAAAGTGAAAGGGGGTATTCTTAAAGGGGGCATGAAATTTCCCCCCGCGGGGGAGTGTGTAATTTTTCCCGGGGAATTTTTCCCAAAGGCACAGTCCCCACCAAAACCCTGTAGGCAAAACCACAAATTTGTAATTCTTTTTTTCCCTAAGAGATATGACTTTAGGATTGCCCAAAAACTAAAATGGGGGAAAAGGGGAGAGAGAAAAGAGGCAAGGAAAAGAGAGGGGAAAAAAGAGAGGGAAAAAAGGAGAGAAAAAAAAGAAAAAAGAGGAGGAGAGAAGAAGCTTTGACGCTTTGCCAAGTTTTTTGTTTATTGGGGCCCTTTTTAAGGGAATGGGGGAAAAAAAAAAACCAAGAGCTTTTTAAAGAACGGAAAAACGATTTTTTAAACTCTTTGGGGTAAAAATGGAAAAAAGTAATGGTTTAAAGGGGTTTTAAAAAACAGGAAACCAAAAAAAAAAACTTAAAAAAAAACAAACAAAAAAACATTCTTAAAAATGAAGAGAGGGGGGAGAGCCCCGGCCCCCGCAAAAAACCCCTAAAACGTGGTTTTTTAACCCAAAAAAATTGGAAAAAAAAAAATGTTTTGGGGTTTTAAAAAAATTTTATTTTTAGGAAAAGGGAAATATTCATTACTAAATCCTTTTAAAATGGACTATAAAACCCGGAAAGGTTTTTGGTTCCCCCCCGAAAGGCCCGGGGGTAAACCCCTTTCACACCGGTTTAAAAATTTTTTAAACCCTTTTAGAAAGGGGTAGTCCGTTGCGAAACTGTTTGGGAAAAGGGGTTTACAAATTTTTAAGAAGAAGGGGGAATAACCCTCAGTGTCCCTGGTCCCGACATCCAAACCCGGGAAAATCGGAATGCGGATTTCCTTAATGTCTGGGAAACGCCCTTTTGCAAAATCTACCATTGGGAATCCCTTTGGGAAATGCAGCGGGGGACGAAAAAAAAAAAAAAAATAAAAAGTTAGAGAAAAAAATTTAAAAAAAAATTTCATTTCAAAATTTATGTTTTAAGGGGGCTTTAACAAGAAGATATAAAAACAAAACCGTTTAGTATCAAAAAAGCTGTAGCTTAAACCCCACACAGAAAAAGGCACACAATTTAAATGAAAAAATGTTTATTTAAAACTTTTTGGGGGGGGGAAAAACCCTTGTCCCCAAAAAAACAACTTTTTACCCTTATGTTTAACAACACTTTATCAACTTTTAAGCTTTATATTGTACAGGATTGCCCAAATTGTTTCGAAATCTTCATAGTTGATATTTCCGGGGCCCAAAACAAAGTACTGTTGGGGAAACCCAAAAGATTTTTCTTCCCGCGCGTGCGCCCCCGCCGCGCGCGCCAAAACAAAACATTTAAAACCCCACACACACACACAACACACAAAACACAGGCCCCCACACCAACAACACACACGACTCACAAACCCCAAAGCCCCATGCCCGCACAAAAACCCCACAACACACCCCCACACACACACACACATGACTCACTTGCTTCCACCACAACCAATTTCACATACCAAACACACACAAACATGACTTACACACAAAACATAGGCGTTTAATTGGGGGAAAAACAAAACCCCACTCACACACCCCACAAACACATACTCCCCACACACAAAAAACCAAAACACCAAAAAACACACACACACAACACCACACACAAAACCACACAAACACACCCCCCGCTGTGTTTTGGGGGTTTTGGGTTTTTGTGTCAAATAAGTCTACTTGACTTAAATGGCAATTAAAAAATTCTGAATCTGAATAAAACCCGAATCTTTTTCTCCTTTTCCCCTCTCTCTCATCTCTCCTCACTCCCCTCTCCTCTCTCTCTCTCTCTCTCTTTTCTCTTTATCCCTCCTCTCTTTCTCTCTCTCTCACACCCCACAAAACACACAAACACACCCCCACAACACACACCCTTTATCAACTCAAGTGGCTTTCGGTAGGTATGTAAACATGGAAGGTCTTAAAGTACCTGGCCATTTTGGGAATGCGGAGAGAGAGGGGGTGAGAGAAGAGAGAGTGAGAGTGTGACAGAGAGAAAAGAGAGAGAGAGAGAGAGAGAGAGAGAGTGACACAGAGAGAGAAGGAGGAATGGTTCCATGGCACCCCATTTTTGTGAATGGAAACAGCTGTTTGATTGAAGAGAAGAAAGTGGTTCCGAAGAAGAAAATACTATAATTATAGTATGAGATACACTTTTTTCCGTTACGTGCTCACGAGTGCACTTTCGCATGCATACACACGCATGCACATACATGCATGCACTAATGCGCACACACACACACGCGCGCGCGCGCTCGCCCAAGCACGCACACAGGTGTGACACACACATATGTATGCATGCGCCCCGCTCACACACGCACAAAACGAACACGCACGCACGCCACACATATGTATGCATTGCACTCGCTCACGAAACACACGCACGCACGCACGCACGCTCGCACTGGCACAAAACTTACACACCCAAACACACCACATACACACACACGCATCCAAAACACGCACATACACACACGCACACACCTACATGCACACACATACATACACGGACGTATACACACTCTCATACACACACTCACACATGCACGCACACACACACACACACACACCACAACCCAAAAACACCACACACACACACACACACACACACAAAATCGTCTGATATCACTTTTTGGTGGGAAGGACGTTAAACTGAAAACTAACACACACTACCACCACCATCACCATCACCACCACAACCGCCACCACATCACCACCCCACTTTACCCCATAACAATCACCCCACCACACCACAACCCACCCCAAAAAACCACCATCAACTCCCATCACCCCCACCCCCAAACCCCACCACCAAAACCCAACCCAACCCTATCCCCCCAAATGACACACACCTTGTGACTTAACTTTCACACAGCACCACCCCTAATGTATATGTATACCCACCCGTAAGGAACATCCCCAAAGCTGCTAGGCCTGGCTGTGTTTCCTTCTTACCCATAGTGACACACCCGGCAACCTACCCGTACGTGTGGCTAGGCTATCAGCCACCAAACCTTCACAATCAAAAAAATGGCTTTCAGCTAACGCGCCTATGGTGGTGGTGTCCTTACATTGGTGTCCTTAGTAGTCAGTTCCCCCAACTGATTTTTTAAAAGACATTTATTTAAACTGCTCTGAACCTGGTCAAAATCTATTTTTAAAAAGTTTTAAACTGCTAAGCACTTCGTTGATGTTTGGTTTTTTTAGAAGCACACACGAAATTACGATTTAAAGTAATTGTATTAAAAATATATTACCGTAACGAAAACTAAGGCGAGACTGAGAACGTTAAAAGCGAGTACTTCCTAACTTTCTTGGGGGGAAATTTGCTGCTTTATTCGATTCGCATGCTCATCAAGACTATAGGAATTGTTATCCCCCGTGGGGATACCGGGGGTCTGTCAGTATTAGTAGCATCCCCACATTCTGGAAATTCTGTGCTAGAAATTTCCTCTTTTCTATTACTCTCTTTGTTTCTGCCTTGTTCCTTTTCTTTCTGTCACCTCCTTCTTTGTCTGTTTTCTGCCTTCTTTGTCCATTCTTCTGCCTTTTTTTACAGAAAGACTTAAAAGATAACAATGCTCTCTTATTCCGAAGTAGGATGCGCTGGGCCTGACTTGTCAGGCGCTTAACGGCAGCGTGACAAATTTTCGCTCGTATAACAGTCAACAATAGTTTGCTGTCTGAGCGTTCTACAAAGAAGGAATTGTCGGATTTGGAATCTGTCTTGTGATTTGCAGAATGTGTATTGGCAGCCCACCTGGAGAAGGAAAAAGGAGAAATTAAGTTTTCACAGGAAGTTTTCAGACCTTGGGTGAAGCTCTGTTGAACCTGCCCACTTGACGACTAAAACCACTTTAGGACACCACTAACGCGCGTTTGCAATGGCCGGGGAGGTTTGGAATGTGGTGTTTTCATACTAGCGTGGGGATGGATGTTGGGGAGGAGAGTAGGGTCCTGGTTCCTTTGAAATGCGCATGTGTACTGTGAAGATACCCGAAGGGAGAGAGAGGAGAGAGAGAGAGAGAGAGAGAAGAGAGAGAGAGAGAGAGAGAGAAGAGAGAGATGGGGACAGGGGGTTTGAGAGAAAGAGAGAGGGAGATGGAAAGATGGGCGTGGAGGAACAGAGAGGGAGAGGGTGGAATAGTAGGGGAGAGAGAGAGAGAGAAACGGACGCATGCACGCACGGACGCATGTATGCACGCACGCACGCACACACGCACGCACACACCACACACTAACACACACACACACACACACACACACACACAGTGCATTGTAAGAAGCTGATTTATGTGATTTGCTTCGTTGTGTATTTCGCTGAAAATATATGCAAACATGTACCAAGCAGTAACAACACATACACACACACACACACAACACACACACACACAAACACTACCCCCCACCACCACATCACAACAAAACAAACACACACACTACACACACACACAAACACTACACAACACACACACACACACACACTGTCACAAACTATTCACAAAGCTTGCATAATTTTATCAGGAGTGGCGTTTGTTTAACGAGTTTTCACTTTGGTTTCAGTAACTGAAAAAAAATCCATTTACATTTTCCCTTTTGGGTCTGAAAAAACCCACCCGTGCATCAGCAATGGATCAAAACAAAATCAAAAATTGGGCACAACGCTTGTGTGGGGACGTGCGTATCCCTTTTTCTTAGGGGGGGTGCTCCCCCTTTTAAATCTTTTAAATTTTTTTTTAAGTTGAATCTTTGATCAACCCTTTTTAAAAACGATCGGGGAAAGTTGAAATTTGTTACCTGCACTTTTTTCCCCCCCACACTGTTTTTTCTAAAATTTAAATTAAATATTTTTAACTTACAAATTTTTTTTTTGGGGGGGAGGGGGGGGGGGTGTTGCTTTTATTTTTTTTTTGGGTTTTCCATGACTAAGCCCAAAATTTCACAAATGAAGAAAATTTTTTATTACAGGACCGTTTTTTTTTGCCCACAAATTAAATTTAAGCTGTTTTCCCGGGATTGGGGGATGCAGAAATGGTATGACACCAAATTAGGCTTTTTTTCTCTTTTTAAAACCCCACAAAAAACCCCATACAGCTCGCTCGCTCCTCGCTCCCCGCTCCCCCTTCAATCTCTAACTTTCTATTCTCTCTCTCAAACCCGTCTCTCTCTCTCCCCCTCTCCCCTCCCCAATCTCCTCTCCCCTTCTCTCTCTCTCTCTGTCTGTCAAACTACTATCTATCCCCATCTCGGGTGTGGGGCTCCAAGATTTTAAAAACCCCTTTTTCACACAAAACCCAATTTTCCACAGCCGGGGTGGTGTCTGTTTTATCAGGGCGGGGAAAAAAAAGGCCCACAGCCCTCGTAAATCACTTCCATTAAAGGGAAGAACTTTGCACTCTGTGCCCATATTTTTTTCGGGCGCGGGCACTGTGTGTGGGTGGGGTGTGTGTTTGGGCGGGCGTGCTTGCGTGCTTTGCTTTGCGTGCGTGCGTGGTGTGTGTTGTTTGTGTGTTGTGTGGTGGGGTGTTTTAAATAAATGATAGATAGAAGATAGATAATAGATAGGGGGCCCAACAGACAGATGATAGATAGATAGATAGAAAGTTTTAATAGATAGGTAGATAGATAATAGATAGAAAAGATAGATAGAAAGATAAAAATTAGATAGATAGATAGAAAGATAAAATGGGCAACAGATAGATAGACAGATAGATAGATAGATAATAGATAGATAGATAGATAAAAGGGAAAATGGGCCCAAAACAGATAGATAGATAGATAATAGATAATAGATAATAGATAAAACAGACAGACAGACAGACGGAAAAGAAACAGACAGACAAAACAGACAGACAGACAAAACAGACGACAACAGACAGTTAGATAGATAGATAGATAAAAACAATAGGCAGACGATAGTTTAAAATAGAAATAGATAGAGAGATAGAGGGGATAGAGAGATAGATGGGAAGAGTTTAAGATAGATAGAAGATAGACAACAGACAGACAGACAAAACAACAGACAGACAGATGACAGACAGACAGACAGACAAAATAGATAGATAGATAGATAGATAAAATAGATAATAGATAGAAAGAAAACAGACAGACAGACAGTTTAAATAGACAGACAGACGACAGAAAAGATAGATAGATAGACAAACAGCCCAAAAACAGACAGATAGATAGATAGACAAAACAGACAAAACGGGATAGATAAATAGATAGACAGACAGCCCAGCCCAGATAGATAAATGGGAAAATTTAACAAACAGACAGTTTAGTAATAGATAGATAGCAACAGACAATAGAAGAAAAAGTTTAGATAGACAGACAGACAGACAGACAAATAGTTTAGATAAAAAGACAGATAATAGATAATAATAGACAGACAGACAGACAGATAGATAGATAGATAAAAACAACAGACAGATTTTAGATAGTTAGACAACAGACAATAGATAATAGGAATAGTTAGAAAGACGGGACAGCCAGATAGATAAGAAAAGAGAAAGGGGAAGAAAAAAATAGATAACAGACGGGACAATAGATAGTTTAGATAAAGTTTGATAGAAAAGATAGACAGAAAGATAAAATAGATAGAAAGACAGACAGAAAGACGATAGATAGTAATAACAGACAAAACAGATAAAATAATAGATAGAAAATAGAAAATTTAGATAGTTTAGATAGATAATAGACAGAAAAGGCGGGACAAAATAGATGATAATAGAGAGATAGAGAGATAAAAGAGATAGAGAAAATAGTTTGTTTAAATAGAGAAAATGGGAGAGATAGATAGAGAGATAGAAGATAGATAATAGATAGATAAAAGAGATAGAGAAAAATAGTTTAGATAGATAGATAGATAAATAGACAGATGGGCCCGGGAAAAGATAGAATAGTTTAATAGATAGTAGATAAAAAAAGAGATAGAGAGATAGAGAGAAAAAGGAAGAAAAAAATAGATAGATAGAGAGATGAGAGATAAAGTTAGATAATAGTTTGAGAGAAAAGATAATAAAATAGATAGAGGAAAAGAGAGAAAAAAAGATAAAGAGATAAAATAATAGATAGATAAAATTAGATGGGGGGGAGATAGAGAGATAGTTAAAATAATAAGAGTTTTAGAAGATAGAGAGATAGAGAGAAAAGGATAAAATAATAGATAGATAGAAGATGATAGATAGAGAAAATAGAAAAAATAGATAGATGAAAAAAAGGATAATAGATAAAATAATAATAGATCCCACTTTTTTCCCCCGCCCACCCTCTAGGATAGAACTACCTTCGATCGAATCCACAAATTTTTTTTTGGGCCCTTTTTTAAATTTTTTTAATTAATTCTGGTTTTTGGGTTTTGTTTTCATAAAAAGCGGAACCTGGAGCACATCAATAAATCGGGTTTTACAATATCCATAATTATGGTTTTTCTAGATAAAATCCCACTTGATTTAAACCAGCGTGGGTAATAAAAACGACCATCTGGACAATTGAAAAGGAAGGAAACTAAGTTTGATAGATAGAAAATAGATAGATAGAAGAGAGAGAGGGGAGAGATGAGAGAGAGAGAGAAAAGAGAGAGAGAGGGAGAGAGAGAGAGAGAGAGAAGAGAGAGAGAGATACGTCACAAAGCCTAAAATTTAATCGTAAGTTAAAATTTGCACAAATCAAAACGTAAGTCTGTTTTTTTTTTTCCCTTATTTTTCAGTCAATGACTGACTCCTACAAAAGTCAGGTTGAGATCTTAGGCATTCTGACTAAGGGGCCGGGAAATTTTCTTTTTTATGAAGGTAAAAGACTTGTCCGGGCCCTGAAAAGGGGTTTTTAAAAAAAAAAAGTCAGGGCGTTAATGAAAAATGAATTTGTGTAAGTCACCCCAAAAAAAAAACAGGAAAATTTTTTGTGGGGGTAAGCAAAAAAGGAAACGGGATTGGGCTCAGTAGTCAAGCAAAAACGCTTTCCCCCACAAAGGGTTTAACGGGCGTAAAGGGGAACCTGCCCCCCTTCGGGGTTCAGGGAAGGAAAAAAGCAGCGGGGGAAAAGGAAAAGGGGGGGCCGCCCTCAATATGCGGGGCCCTAGAGAAGTGAGGCCTGACCCCTCGCCCCCCTACGCCCTTATGGGTTTAGGGGACTCCTTTACCTTTAACCCTTTAAAAGGTTAACAGATCGAGCGTGGTTACCACTTTAGGGGGGTGACCTTTTGCGCGCCAGGGGTTTAGTACAGTTCCCCCAGTTCCCCAGCGGGAAAATGATCCCTACCTTTTTTAGGGCCCCGGGGGGAAGGTCACAGCGAGGAGAGGGGGAATTTTTTCGCGGGCAATAAGCGGGTTTCCCGGAGAAGTGAGGCTCTGACATCTCGCTCCTCAACGACCCCCATAGCTTAGGGGAACCCCCCTTTAAACCTTTGCTTTTTTTACCTACCTACCATTTTAAAAACCCTATTTTTTCAATCCCCTTTGTTGCATTTTTATCAAAATTCCCACCCGGAAATTTTTCCCGGGGTTTTAGCCTACTTAGGACCCAAAATCCTCATTTAAATTTGGACTGGGCCTGAGATATTTTTAAATTCCTTGACATTTTCTACAGGATTTTAAGCCCAGTTTCACCCCTCACGCTCTTTTTTCCTATAACATGCAGTTTTTTTTTGGTTTTTTTTTTTTTTTTTGTTTTTTTGTTTTGGGTTTTTTTTTTGGGGGGTACTTGTTCATTGAGCTTTGAAAAAGGGCCAAGACCCACCACTTTAAACCCTTTTCTGCCTTGTGGGAACTAAAGACGGCAAATTGCTGATGGCATGGATGACACAAACAAAAACCCAAAAGCCCAACCACTGGAGAGGGTTTGGGCTCATCGGGCTCAATTAAACCCCCCACACATTTTCAAAATTTAACTCTTTGCGGGGTTCCTAGCACTGCAAAAAAAGCAAAAGTGTTTTTATTCCATTATCCCGATATAAAAGAATAAAAAAAAAAATTAAAAAATTAAAAAAAAATTAAAAGTTACGGGGAAAATTTAAAGGGGGGGTTTTTGTTCAAATTTTTTTTTCTTTTCCCCTGGGCTACAGCCCCGGGGTTTCACCAATGGTACTTTTTTTTTTGGGCTTTGACAAACAGTTTTTTCCCCCGATGAAGGTAGCTGTTTTCCAATTTTGGGGGGGAAAAACCCAAAGAGGTTTTTTCTAAAATCAAAATATATTATTTTTTTTTTTTTGGTCTTTGCTAAAAATTTTTGGGAGCTTTTCAGTGTCACAGGGCCGTGGCACCCTTTCAGTCTCGAAGACAAAGGATTGCGTTCTGGGTTTGTTTAATTCGGGGAACCCCGCGTCGGCTGGGGGCTTGGCCATTCCCCACACGGGGAATGACAGACAGCCCCTGTGGCAGAGGCACAGATGAAGCCCGGGAACCTGGCTTCCCCCAAGTCCCCTTTTTCCCAAAGTCACGGTGGCAAAAAATTTGACGTGAATTTCAGCGTTCCTGAACTGTGTACAAAAAACAATTCAGCCGTCAGAAACCCGGATTTTAATCACATTTTCTTGTTTAAAACCCAAATGATCGGGGGGCCAACAGCAAAGGGGAGAGGCTGTAAACCAGTGGTTTTCCCACCCAAAAAATTTCCTTTTTAAACAGCTTAGTCTTTAGTGATCGACTAAGAACTCTCGACTAGGAGACTTACTCGCACAGTCCTTATTTGCTGCGCACCCCCGGGGGGGCGGGTTGGGTTTTTGGAAAACTCCCCAAACCGCTGACGTCCTTATGCCCATTTGGGCCGGAAGGGGGGATGTACTGTGGGCAAGGAAATCTCCACTAAAATCAAATTTTTTTGCCCAGTTTCCAAAACACACTGCCTCCTCGCTGTTTTGGAGGTCCCCGCCCGGACACGAGGGACAAACATAAAAAAGCAAGTGAGGTTAAAAAAAGCCCTTTTCAGCCGCCATGGATTAGGTTTTAAGCGTGTCTAGGGGTTCCCTTTTCTGGTTCACGTTTCGTGTGGGTAATAGCCCCAGGTCGGCGGATTTTAAACAAAACGTTAAAAAGAGGGAAAATGATAATGAAAAGTTAGGATTTTTAATTCGTTAAAGGGGGGAAAGTGGTGGGATTAAAAACAGTTTGGGAGGCCCTACTGATCTTTCAGGTGGTTTGCCCTGGGGATGGGGGCTTTGGTGAGAGGGGAAAAATTCGTGTTTTTTGTGTTGGAAATATGTTGTTTTTTTGTCTCTGTCTCTGTCGCTAAATATCTCGTCTGTCTATTTAATTTGTGTGGGGTGGGTGTGTGTGTGTGTGTGTGGTGTGTTTTTGGTGGTGTGTGTGTGTGTGTGTGTGTCCCTCTTTTTCCCAAAATTTTTTTATGCGCTTTCAAACTTGCGCTTTTCACACACACAACCCACCACAAACTCACACGGGGCGTGCATGAGCAAATACCCGCGTTATTTTGGTCAACGGGGGGGACGAACTGAAGCCAGGGAAAACGAAAAAACGGTCACCCATTCAAGGGTAACCACCCAATTTTTGCTTAGCTTGGGGGGGAAAACGAGAGCTCTGACCCCTGAGCTAAACCCGTCCCCCCCCTACCTTTAAAACCCTTTTAAAAAAATGCCTTTTATTTTAAAAAAAACAAAACCCCTGCACTACAATGCGATATAAAAAAAATACAAATTCCAAAACAACGTACACTACAAACGAAAACTAAGCAATGAAAAACAATACAATTCATTACAACGTACACTACACTAAAACAAAAGCAATAGAATAAAAATACAATTCATTACAACGTACACTACACTACACTACACTAATGCACTAGAAATACAATCAAATCAAATTTCAAACGTACCCCTACACAAAACAAAAGGACAAAAAATACAATAAAAACTCATTACAACGTAACACTACAAATACACTAAGCACTAGAATTTCAATACAACTCATTTCAACGTACCTACACTTTCACTAAAAGCAATAGAAAACAAAACAACTCATTACAAAGTAAAACTACACTATTAAAGGGGTTGTTTTTTAACCCTCTGGGTTGTTTTCGGAAAAAAATCACTTTAAGTGAAAAAGACGTAAAAATTTAAGACCCCTCTCTTTGTAACTTTCAATCCGTTTCCCCTTTCCCATAATTTCTGCCCAAAAAGAAAGCGACTGGGCGACGAAAGCTTGCTGTACGCAGAAAATGTTTCACGAAACCAAGGGAAAAATTCGCATCAGCAGCCCACCCCACAAACATCATCACCATCATCACCCCCATCATCATCACCATCATCAGAGGAGGGGAGGAGGTCACACAAAACCCGGGCACACGGTTTTACTTCGGGCCCCTTCTTTTGCGAGTACAACCCGGGTTTTCTCGGCCCCCCTTTTCTCTCATCTAGCCCTCGTTATGGTCCTGTCTACCTCTAAGGGTTTTTTGCAGGGAAAAAAAAAATAAAAGTGAGGTTTTTTGGGGTTTTTTTTAAATTTTTTGGTGGGGGGTGGTTTGGGTTTGGGTTTTTTGGGGGGGTTGGGGTTAGTGGGGGGTTTGGTTAAGTGGGGGGGGTGTGGTGATGGTGGGGGTTGGTTGGTTGGTTGGGAGGTTGGGTTTGGTTTGGGGTGGCGGTTTTGGGTTGGGTTTGGTTTGGGTTGGGTTGGGTTGTTGTTTTGGTTTTTTTTTTGGTTTTGGGTTTGGGTTTGGGTTGGGTTTGGGTTTGGGTTTGGGGGGTTTTGGGGGGGGATTGGGGGGTGGGTTTGGTGGTCCCGGGGGTGGTGGTGGTGGTGGTTTGGGGGGGGTTTTGGGGGTGGTTTTTTTGGGGGTGGGTTTGGGGGGGGGGTGGGGGTGGGGGTGGGTTTAGTGGGGGTGGGGTTGGGAAATGGGGGGGTGGGGTAAAGGTGAAGTTGGTGGGGTTTGGGGGTGGGGGTGGTGGGGGACGTCCGTTTTTTGGGGGAAAAGGGCAGTTTCATTATAATAAAAAATTTATTTTGTTTAAAACCATAATCGCATCATCAAAAAATTTTATATTTATAAAATTTTAAATACCCTCATCACCATCATTGTCATCACCATCAAAAATCACACCACATGGTTTGGGCCATGACCCAAAGGGGGTCCTAGGGAAACATGAGGGACTCATAAAAGGGGCGACCCAATTTTTTCCCAAGAGTTTTTTTGTCCTCAGATAGAAAAGATAGAAAGATAATAGAAAAAGACAGACAGACAACAGACAACAACAGAAAGACAGACAGACAGATGATAGATAGATAAAATAGATAGATAGATAGATAGATTTAAAAATAATAGATAGAAGATAATAGAAAGATAGATAGATGGGTGGATAGACCCACAACCCAAAAACAAAAGAATACACACAGACAAACACACAACAAACATACACAGACAAACAAATGATAATTTTCACCCCAGTAAACATCCCCCTCCATCGATCACTACTTTGCGTAAACACACTACCACAACACCACAACCCCAACACACAAAACAACCCCACATACAAAACACACACACCCCCAACCCCCACACCAAAAAAAACAACCCCCACAAAGGTAAAAATCCCCACCTTTTAATACAATACATTCCTGCACAATTCCCTGACCCTTCTCTTTCCCCCCGAACCCCTACTATTCGTAAAACAACAATTAAAACACACACACATACATTTGTAACCCCCTATCTTTAATACAATCATTGCCCCACGTGGACCCTTTTTCTTCCCATCGCCCTCCTGAACCCCCCCGACAACGTCAAAGTCCCCCTCCTCCCGTTGGGTGGTTGGGGGGCCCGCAACGGACCTGGGTCAAACTGTGTTCCCCGGTGCACGGGGTTTGGGGGAGGGGGTGGTGGTGGTGCGATGCTGGTTTTCCGGGGCCCGCACCATCCCGCCACGGCTTCACCAAACCCCCGATCCGCAAACCAAAAGCACCCCCCTGCCGGCCCCTTACCGAGTGGAAAAGGGAAAGGGGAAAGGGGGGGGGGGGTGCTTTGGTTGGGAAAAGCGGGGGTATAGATCTTGCGAAGTTTGAAAATTGTTTGGGGTTTTTTGTCCCTTTTTTTCAGCCCTCTGGGCTTTTTTCCTTTTTCTTTGATTAAACCCTTGACCCTGGGGGGGGGGGCAACAGCACAAAATAAGAGGGTTTTATGTATAACGGTTTCTTTCTTTCCCACTCAAAGGGTACCACATTACAGCTTAAGGGGTCCTTCGGATTAGACTTTAAACCGAGGCCCCGTGTGCGAACGCATGCAGAACATCTTGCGCACACGTTAAATCCTTTTCCGCTTTTCGAAAGAGTAGGCCATTGTGTGCCTGTGGGAACAGATGACAAAAAGTTACGAAACCGCATACACACGGGGACTTGATGTATAAAAAAAAGCATATGAGTGCTTATTCCATTATTCTCGATATAAAATAATAGATAGATAAATAAATAGATAGACTATGACTCTCTCTCTCTGACTAGGAGGCTTGATTTGCACAGTCCTTATGTGCTGCAGCCCTGGGGGCTGGTTGGCCTTTGGAGAACATCTCCATTGCTGATTGTCTGTATGCCATCTTGGCTGAGAGAGTGTGGAGGTGTGCTGTGGACAAGACATCTCCACTATAATCAAATTTCTGCCCAATTTCCGAAACAGCAGCTGCCTCCTCTGCTGTTTTGGAGGTCGTCGTCGAACACAACGGACAAACATTTTTGAAGCTTTTCTCATAATTATTAAGTGTAAAAGTGTGTATTATTTTGGTATTGAAATTACAAACAATGCAATTCTGTTTATGACATTGGCAAGTCACTACATTAGAGCTAAAGCAGGTTATCTCCACTGCGCCCAGTGAAGGAGATAACCTGAATTGGCTCAAATGTAACGAAGTATCAATGTTCTGTTTCACTACTAGGTATAGTTACATTACCTCTCATCGTCTCTTTTCCCTGGAGTTGTTTCCCCTAAAGATATAAGCTCAGGTAATTGTCTCCCTTTGCATGAAATAACTGTTTATAAGTAGACTGTTAACACAACAAGTTAGATAGATGATAAAGTATGAGAAAATCTATATTTTCTGACTCAGAGTGGAGAAAGGAATCACATTTTAAACCAACTTGTCATGTGTATGTCCCTATCGTAATTCTTTTTACCTTCCATGCATGAAAGATCACATTAATTGCAGTCTTCAATGTGTTGTTTTTTTCATTTAACTAGAGATTTACATACAAGATACTTTAAACAAAAACAGACAAAGAATATCATTGAAAACATCTGACGGAGTTTCACAGTCATTTTTTAGGTCTTTGGTAATGTCAAGAAAGTTTGTACTTGACTCTCGTTTCTAATTTGTTTATGTTTCAGTTGTTCGGATGCACAAAACTGGAGCTGGCTTGATTACGACATCAGTGATTTTTATGTTTGTTTATCTGTTGCCACGGTGAGTTCTGCAGGGTTTGCAGTTTTCGTTAAAATTGGTAGTAGGAAGTACGATTACTCTCTGTCTGTCTATTGTCTGTCTGTCTGTCTGTCTGTCTGTCTCTCTCTCTCTCTCTCTTTTCTCTCTCTCTCTCTCCCTCTCTACACTCCCCTATCTCTCTCTCTCCCTCCCTCCCTCTCTCTCTCTCTCCCCTCCCTCCCTCCCTCTCCCCTCCCTCACTCTCTCTCTCTCCCTCCCTCCCTCTCTCTCTCTCTCTCTCTGGGGGCCAACGTAACGTTAAGCAAAGTATCAGGGTGTGTTACACTACAAAGAGCTTCGTAAATTTGTTTTTTTGCACTCTCACAATGCCAGTTACTGGACTTTCGGCATCTGTGTAGACAACGCCAAGCCCCACGACAAGCAACACAGTCACCAGCTGGAAAATACCAGGTGAAGCCGACACAAGTGTCGATGTTTTGCGACTCAAACCGGTACCCTCACAAACGTCAAGAAACGTGGCAAGGCCAGGGTTAAACTGCACGTCACAAGTACAACACTTCAGAAAGAAGTTAATGATCCAGTCAACGTCATTGAGATCAGAGAAGGACACAGTAGCAGCAGCAGCTACAGCAGCAGTAACAGAAGCATGTAAGTGTGGCAAAACCCTTCACTGGTCCAGACAGAGTGTTCTGCACCTTCACTTTTACCCTATCCCGCAGTCCCGTGGACCGTGGTGGACACCACTGAAGATTTTGCAACCAGCTTCCTCCACTTCCCGCGGTTCTCCGCCTCCCGTACCAATTTGTTCCACTCAAGGCTACCAGTCCACTACTCTCTGATGTTGACTTCCCATCGTTTTCTCTGTCTGCCTCTTCGTCTTCTTCCTTGTACTGTTTGTTCCCTGTAGGACAGTCTTGGCCAGTCCAGATGTTCGTGTGACGTGCCCGAACCACTTTAGTTTGCGTTTTTTCACTGAAGTCAGGAGCTCTTCATATGGTCCTATAGTGTGTTTTTTAACCTGGTTTTCAGTTCCTCATTAGTGTTGTGGTCTGTGTTACCCGTGTCTAAATCAAGTTTACCAGAAAAAGTTTCGCACACAGCAAGAACTCAACATAAAACCTAAAACAACAGACATAGATCTGTATTACATTACAGGGAGCAGGGTGTGTGGAATGAGCTGGATGATACAGCTTCTTTGTGCTCTATGGACTGTGTGACACTGCGTTCTGTTTAGAGGTTCCAGACTCAATCCTGTTAATCTCTTAGCTGAAACGATAAACCGAGACTGCCCTGTAGGCAACACACATCACGTGCTTGTAAAAGAAGCCACGGCAACAAGAGATTTGTCCCTGGAAAAAAGCCTGTAGAAAAAAGCTACTCTCATAGGTAGACCAAGCAGACATGAACAAACAAAAAATAGTGGGTGGCTCTGTTTTATTGCAAAGCGCTCTCCCCAGGGAGAGCAACTCGAATTTCGTGCAAAGAAATATGCTGTGATCGAAAGAAGTATGTAATGCAATACGGTACAGTACAAAACAATACAACACAATACAATACAATGTATGCATGCGTACGCACTCACGAATTCTTGAATGTGTGCTGCGTGGTCTCAACAGTTTATGATATTATCCTCACACAGCACCTCAATATATAAACCTAAACCTAACATTACTTCAGTGTAGATAAACACTTTTGGGAACGGGATACCTCAGTGGTCAGAGCACTCGCTTCTCCCCATATAAGGTAAACAGAATCGAACGTGGTTACCAATATTGGATGGGTGACCGTTTGCACGCCTTGGATTCAGTACAGTCCACCCAGTTCACCCACTTGTAAATGGGTACCTTGCCCTCTTTAGGGTCAGGGAAGGTAAAGCAGCGAGGGAGAGAAGATGGGCGCCGCCCTTAAAATATACTGGCCCCTGGAAAAACTGAGGTCTCCG
>CM054138.1:21388696-21391196 GCA_028751875.1 Rapana venosa | reverse complement strand
CATTTCTCCTGCACTTGTCGGACGGAGAAGATCATGTCCACGGTGCTGCGGTTTGGGCGAAATCCACACTGTAACTGTGTTTCCGGCAGGTTTCCTTCGGAAATGTTCTCCGTTAAGCGATTGAGGAGGATCCGAGCCAATATTTTCCCAGCAATAGAAAGGAGGGAGATGCCCCGGTAATTGCCGCAGTCAGCCTTACTACCCTTGTTCTTAAATAGGGAGACGACAGTGGCATCCCTGAAATCTTTGGGCAGTTCTTCTTCCAAATGCTGGTGAGGAGGGAGTGGGAAAACTGCAAGGCCACAGGTCCCCGGGAGATTTGAACATCTCTGCTGGATTCCGTCCATTCCGGGTGCTTTGCCTGAGCTGGTCTGTCTATTGCCCTCAAGACTTCATCCATAGTGGGGGGAGGTCGAGGCAGTGTACAATGGGCTTTTGTGGGATCAGGGCAAGGGGGTGGGGGTCTACACTGGAGGGCCTGTTGAGCAGGTTGCTGAAGTGCTCTCTCCATCGTTCATTGATGCTGCTCTTCTCCCTTCACAGGGTTGAATCGTCTGCTGACAGGAGTGGGGTAGTACATGGCTTGGAAGGTCCATAGACTTCTTTGATGGGACTGAAAAACATTTTGAGTTCTGCGTGTCAGCGTATCTCTGGACCTCGTCTGCCTTCCTCTCCTACCATACATCCTGCATCTTCGCAGCGCAACTTGGGGCCCGTTTCTGGAGATGCTTGAAGCGATCATGCTTGTGGCCGAGAGGAGTCGTTTTGCCACTCTACAAATGCTTTCGGCTTGTCATCCAGAGTTTCCTGATGTCTCGTCGTTCTCGTCGAACCAGTCCTGATGAATCGTTTTCTGGGGCCGATAGTGGTTTTTGCTGACTCCGTCACCAGTGTTCTGAATTGCTCCCACCTTTGAGTCGGCAGCCAGTCAGGGGACCATGGCAGTCAGTCGGCCGTCGAGGTCTTCTGCAAATTCACTGCGTTGCTGATGTTGTTCGAGTTTGGCGACGTTGAACGCTGGTCTGAGGACTTTCGGCGTCTTGCGCAGAGTTGGAGCGATATGCAGGGATAGGATGGCCCTGACTAGACGGTCTGTCCAACACTCGGCTCCTCGCATGGCCCTGGTGATCCTGATGTCCCGGATGTCTCTTTGGCGGCAGATGGCAAAGTCGATCAGGTGCCACTGCTTGGATCTTGGGTGCATACCATGTTGCCTTCAATTTGTCGGCCTGCCGAACAGTGTGTTTGTTATAGTGAGGTGTTGTTCAGCACAAAGCTCAGAAGCATCAACCGTTGGAATTCACCTTTCCAGTTCCGTGTGGCCCCAGCACGCCTTTCCAATTTCTGCAGTCCGCTCCAACTCTGCGTTGAAAATCACCCAGCAAGATGAGCTTGTCATTAGAGGGGGTGTCCTTTACGAGGGCACTGAGCTCCTCATAAAAAGCTTCCTTCACTTCATCGCTGCTGGTAAGGGTTGGAGCGTATGCACTGATGAGGGTAATATGCCGGGTACGGTTCAGGGGGAAGCGGAGTTTCATAGCCGTTCGTTCACTGAAGATACATACATACATATATACATACATACACACATACATACACACATACACACACATACACATACATACATACATACACACACATACACACACACATACATACATACATACATACATACACACATACATACATACATACATACAATACATACATACATACATACATACACACACACACACATACATACACACACACTAACATACATACATACATACATACACACATACACATACATACATACATACATACATACAAACACATACACAACATAACACACTACACTACATACTACATAAAAACTTACATACATACACATACATACATACATAACACACACAACATACATACCACATACATACACATCACCACATACAACATCACAACTACAACACATGCACACACATACATACATACACACACATACATACATACACACACATACACACATACACACATACATACACACACACATACATCATTTCAAGATAAGTCTCTGCAGGAAGTTTTAACCAATCCAGAGTTATTATGTGAGATAGCCTTGTCTCTGTTGCAATCCCCAGTATTCTCTTTTTTGTAAAGTATGATCGTCGGAATCTTTATTTTGCTTGTTTCTCAGCTGCCGTTACAAGTAGTTCACAATTGTTTGTTTTCCAACTTTAGAGTATTTTTCAATTGTTCGGGGTTTTGTTAATTTTTGTATTTCTTTGCCATGTTTTTTTGCAACATACTGTTTATATAGTTTGGAATAGTCTTTTAAATGTGCATTCATACCAACACGTATTTTTTCTACTTAAAGCCCTTATCTCATTATGCTGCCCCCCCCTCTCCCCCCCCCCCCCCCCCCCCCCCCCCCCCTCCATCGTCTAATAACACTTTAAGTGAACAGACAAAATTGAAGACACACACACATACACATACATACATACATACATACACACACTCA
>CM054138.1:21379901-21382401 GCA_028751875.1 Rapana venosa | reverse complement strand
CTGCATTGAAGTAATGTTAGGTTTAGGTTTATATATTGAGGTGCTGTGTGAGGATAATATCATAAACTGTGGAGATCACGCAGCACACATTCAAGAATTCGTGAGTGCGTACGCATGCATATTTGTACTGTATTGTGTTGTATTGTTTTGTACTGTACCGTATTGCATTACATACTTCTTTCGATCACAGCAGATTTCTGTGCACGAAATTCGAGCTGCTCTCCCTGGGGAGAACGCTTTGCAATAAAACAGAGCCACCCACTATTTTTTGTTTGTTCATGTCTGCTTGGTCTACCCATGAGAGTAGCTTTTTTCTATAGGCTTTTTTCCAGGGACAAATCTCTTGTTGCCGTGGGTTCTTTTACAAGCACGTGATGTGTGTTGCCTACAGGACAGTCTCGGTTTATCGTTTCAGCCAAGACACTAATAGGATTGAGTCTGGCACCTCTAAACACAACGCAGTGTCACACAGTTCATAGAGCACAAAGAAGCTGTATCACTCAGCTCATTCCACACACCTTGCTCCCTGTAATGTAATACAGATCTATGTCTGTTGTTTTAGGTTTTATGTTGAATTCTTGCTGTGTGCGAAACTCTTTCTGGTAAACTTGATTTAGACACAGGTAACACAGACCACATCACTAATGAGGAACTGAAAACCAGATTTTAAAAACACACTATAGGACCATATGAAGAGCTCATGACTTCAGTGAAAAAACGCAAACTAAAGTGGTTCGGGCACGTCACACGAACATCTGGACTGGCCAAAACTTGTCCTACAGGGAACAAACAGTACAAGGAAGGGAGACGAAGAGGCAGACAGAGAAAACGATGGGAAGACGACATCAGAGAGTAGTGGACTGGTAGCCTTGAGTGGAACAAATTGGTACAGGAGGCGGAGAACCGCGGGAAGTGGAGGAAGCTGGTTGCAAAATCTTCAGTGGTGTCCACCACGGTCCACGGGACTGCGGGATAGGGTGAAGGTGAAGGTGAAGGTGCAGAACACACTGTCTGGACCAGTGAAGGGTTTTGCCACACTTGCATGCTTCTGTTGCTGCTGCTGCTGCAGCTTCTGCTGCTGCTGTGTCCTCCTCTGATCTCCATGACGTTGACTGGATCATTAATTTCTTTCTGAAGTATTCTACTTGTGACGTACAGTTTAACCCCGGCCTTGCCTCGTTTCTTGACGTTTGTGAGGGTACCGGTTTGAGTCGCAAAACAACGACACTGGTGTCGGCCTCCCCCTGGTATTTTCCAGCTGGTGACTGTGTTGTTTGTCAGTGGGGCATCTGGCGTTGTGTACACAGCTGCTGAAAGTCCAGTAACTGGCATTGTGGAGAGTGCAGCGAAAACAAATTTACCGAAGCTCTCTTGTAGTGTAACACATCCTGTTGCTTTGCTTTGCTTCACGGAGAGGGGAGAGAGAGAGAGAGAGAGAGAGAGAGAGAGAGAGAGAGAGAGAGAGAGAGAGAGAGAGAGAAGAGAGAGAGAGAGAGAGAGAGAGAGAGAGAGAGAGGGGAGGGGGAGAGAAAGGGAGGGGGAGAGAGAAGGAGGGAGAGAGAGGGGGAGGGGGAGAGAGAGGGAGGGAGAGAGAGAGAGGGAGGGAGAGAGAGGGAGGGGGAGAGAGAGGGAGGGAGAGAGAGAGAGAGGGAAAGGGAGAGAGAAAGAGAGAGGGAGGAGGGAGAGAGAGAGAGAGAGAGAGAGAGAGAGAGAGAGAGAGAGAGAGAGAGAGAAAGAGAGAGGGAGGGAGGGAGGGAGAGAGAGAGAGAGAGAGAGAGAAAGAAAGAGGGAGGGAGGGAGGGAGAGAGAGGGAGAGAGAGAGAGAGAGAGAGAGAGAGAGAGAGAGAGACAGACAGACAGACAGAAAATAGACAGACAGAGAGTAATCGTATTTCCTACTACCAGTTTTAACGAAAACTACAAACCCTGCAGAACTCACCGTGGCAACAGATAAACAAACATAAAAGTCACTGATGTCGTAATCAAGCCAGCTCCAGTTTTGTGCATCCGAACAACTGAAACATAAACAAATTAGTATCAAAAATCAGGTAAAACTTTCTTGACATTACCGAACACTTGAAAAATGATCGTGAAACTCCGTCAGATGTTTTCAATGATATTCTATGGCTGTTTTGGTTTAAAGCATCTTGTATGTAATTCTCTAGTTAAATGAAAAAACACCACATTGAAGACTGCATTTTATGTGATCTTTCATGCATAGAAGGTAAAATGAATTACAATAGGGAGATACATGACAAGTTGGTCTAAAATGTGATTCCTTTCTCCACTCTGAGTCAGAAAAATATAGTTTTTCTCATACTTAATCATATATCTAACTTGTTGTGTTAAACAGTCTACTTATAATCAGTTATGTCATGCAGAGGGAGACAATTACTGAGCTTATATCTTTAGGGGAAACAACTCCAGGGAAAAGAGACGATGGGAGGTAATGTAACTACACCTCGTAGTGAAACAGAACATTGATACTTCTGTTACATTT
>CM054138.1:21369901-21374901 GCA_028751875.1 Rapana venosa | reverse complement strand
AACAAGATACCCCCCCAAAAAAACCCAACAACAACAACAACAAAACAACAAAAACCAAAAACAACTGCATGTTACTAGAAACAGAGCGTGATGTGAAGACTGACTAAACTCCTGTAGAAAATGTCAAGGACTTAAACTATCTCAGGCCGAGTCCAACTAAGTGAGGAATATGAGTCCTAAGTAGGCTAGACCCAGGAAAATTCACGATGATATATGATAAACTGCAACAAGTGATTGAAAAGTACGGGTATAAACTGGTAGGTAGGTAAAAACAGCAAAGGTAAAGGTGTTCCCATAAGCTATGCGGTCGTTGAGGAGCGAGATGTCAGAGACCTCACTTCTCCAGGAACCAGCTTATTGCAGCGCCCATCTCCTCTCCCTCGCTGCTGTACCTTCCCTGACCCTAAAGAAGGTAGGTACTCATTTACAGCTGGGTGAACTGGAGAACTGTACTGAAGCCAAGGCGCGCAAACGGTCACCCGCTCAAGTGGTAACCACGCTCGATGCTGCTTAACCTTAAGGTTAAAGGTAAAGGAGTCCCATAACCTATAAGGTCGTAGGGGAGCGAGGCGTCAGAGACCTCACTTCTCTAGGGCCAGCATATTGAGGGCGGCGCCCATCTCCTCTCCCTCGCTGCTTTACCTTCCCTGACCCTGAAGAGGGCAGGTACCCATTTACAGCTGCTTAACCTTAGCTGGGGGAAAGCGAGTGCTCTGACTACTGAGCTATTCCGTCCATGTTTGCTTCACCCCTACAAAAAAATGCCTGTTTACTGGCGTGACATTACACAAATTCATTCTCATTAACGCGTGACTTTGTTTTAAACCCATTTCTCATGTCTGGACAAGTCTTTCACACTTCATAAAATGAAAATACCTGGCCTCTTAGTCAGAATGCCTAAGATCTCACACCTGACTTCGTATGAGTCAGTCCTTGACTGAAAAGTAAGAAATTTAAACAGACTTACGTTAGCATAGTGCAAGTTTTAACTTACGATTATTTGAGGCTAGTGACGTATCTCTCCTCTCTCTCTCTCTCTCTCTCTCTCTCTCTCTCTCTCTCTCTCTCTCTCTCTCTCTCTCTCTATCTATCTATCTATCTATCTATCTATCTTACGTGCCTTCCTGTCAATTGTCTCAGATGGTCGTTTTGATCTACCCACGCTGTCAGTCAAGTGGTATGTATCTAGAGCCATAATTATGGATATTGTAAATCCTGACCATCTGATGTGCTTCAGGCTCAGCTTATATGAAAACAAAACAAAAACCCAGAATAATAATAATGGGCCAAAAAAATGATAGCTGGATTAGGATCGAAGCGTAGTTCTATCCTAGAGGGTGGGCGGGTGTAGCAAGTGCATCTATCTATCTATCTATCTATCTATCTATCTATCTATCTATCTATCTATCTATCTATCTATCTATCTATCTATCTATCTATCTATCTATCTATCTATCTATCTATCTATCTATCTATCTATCTATCTATCTGTCTGTCTGTCTGTCTGTCTGTCTGTCTGTCTGTCTATCTATCTATCTGTCTGTCTGTCTGTCTGTCTGTCTGTCTGTCCGTCCGTCCGCCCGTCCGTCCGTCAGTCCGTCCACCCTCTCTCTCTCTCTCTCTCTATCTATCTATCTATCTATCGATCTATCTATCTATCTATCTATCTATCTATCTATCTATCTATCTATCTATCTATCTATCTATCTATCTATCTATCTATCTACCTATCTATCATCTATCAAATCTGTCTGCCTATCTATCTATCTATCTATCTATCTATCTATCTTTTAAATCTATCTATCTTTCTATCTATCTATCTATCTATCTTACCCTATCTACCTATCTATCTACCTATCTATCTATCTTATCTATCTATCTATCTATCTATCTATCTATCTGTCTGTCTGTCTGTCCGCCCTATCTATCTACTATCTATTATCAAATCTATCTATCTATCAAATCTATCTAATCCTATCTATCTATCTATCTATCTATCTATCAAATCTATCTATCAAATCTATCTATCAATATACACACACAACAACACACACACCGCACGCACGCACCACGCACGCACGCACGCACGCACGCACACACACACACACACACACACACACACAGCAGAACAGAACTGTGGGCACAGAGTGCAAGTTCTTCACTTTAATGGAAGTGATTTACGAGACTGTGGGCCTTTTTCCTCGCCATAGATAAGAACAGACACCACGGCTGTGGAGAGGGATTTTGTGTGAATAGGGGCTATAAAATCTTGGAGCCTGCACACAGAGATAGAGATAGATAGATAGATAGATAGACAGATAGAGAGAGAGAGAGAGAGAGAGAGAGAGAGAGTTAGAGAGAGAGAGATAGAAAGATAGAGATAGAGAGAGAGCGAGCGAGAGAGCGAGCGAGCTGTGTGCGGGTGTGTGCTTAACAAGAGAAAAAGAAGCCTAATAGGTGTCATACCATTTCTGCATCCCCGAATCCGGAATACAGCTGCCTTAATAGTGGGCAAAAAACGGTCCTGTACATAAATAATTTCTCTTCATTTGTGAATTTCGGAGCTCTAGTCATGGAACCCAAAAGAAAAATAAAAGCAACCCCCCCCAAAAAAAAAAAGTTTGTAAGTTAAAATACATTTAGTTAATGTACGAACAGTAGTGGAGGAAAACAAGTGCAGGTAACAACTTTCAACTTCGCGATCGTTTTGAAAATGATTGATCAAAGATTCAACTAAAAAATATTTAACGGATTTAAAAGAGAGCACCCCGCCCTCAAGAAATGAGATACGCACGTCCCTACACAAGCGTTGTGCCGAATTTTTGTGTGTGTGATCCATTGCTGATGCACAGGGTGGTCTAATCAGACCAAGAGGAAAGTGTAAATGGATTTTTTTTCAGTTACTGAAACCAATGTGCACACTCATTAAACAAACACGCCACTCCCTGATAATAATTATGCAAGCGTGTGAATAGTTTGTGACAGTGTGTGTGTGTTGTGGTTAGTGTTTGTGTGTTTTGTTTGTGTGTTGTGGTGTGGTGTGTGTTGTGTTTTGTGTAGTGTGTGTGTGTGTGTTGTGTTGTGTTGTTTTGTGTGTGTGCGTTGGTTGTTGTTGTTGTTGTTGCTGCTTGCCTACATGTATGCATACACTTTAGTGAAGTACATAACAAAGCAAATCACATACATCAGTTTGTTACAATGCACTGTTTTTATTTTAATTATTTTATTTATAATTTATTTTATTCTTTTATATCGAGGATAATGGTATAAGCACTTAAGTGCTTTTTTTTTGCAGCCAGTCCCCGTGTGTATGCGGTTTTGTCAATTCTGTCATCTATTCCCACCGGCACACAATGGCCTACTCTTACGAAAAGGGGAACAGGATTTAACGTGTGCGCCAAGATGTTCTGTGTGTGTGTGTGTGGGGTGTGTGTGTGTGTTAGTGTGTGCGTGCGTTTTGTGTGTGCGCGTGCGTGCATGCGTCCGTTTCTCTCTCTCTCTCTCCTCTTCTCTCTTCTCTCTCTCTCTCTCTCTCTTCTCTCTCTCTCTATCTCATGCATTCGCATTCGCATTCCCCTCTCGCTCTCTTCCTTTCTTCTCTCTCTTTTCTCTCAATCCCCTGTCCCCCATATCTCTCTCTCTCTCCTCTCTCTCTCTCTCTCTTCTCTCTCTCTCTCTCCTCTCCCCCTCTCTCCCCCCTACTGTTCCACCCTATCCCTCTCTGTTCCTCACGCCCATCTCTCCATCTCCCCTTTCTTTCTCTCAATCCCCTGTCCCCCATCTCTCTCGGGTATCTTCACAGTACACGTGCGCATTTCAAAGGAACATCCACCCTACTCTCCTCCCCAACATCCATCCCCACGCTAGTATGAAAACACCACATTCCAAACCTCCCCGGCCATTGCAAACGCGCGCGTGTTAGTGGTGTCATAAAGTGGTTTTAGTCGTAAAGTGGACAGGAACAACGAAGCTTCACCCAAGGTCTGAAAACTGTCTGTGGAAATTCACCTTCTCCTTTCTTTCCTTCGCCAGGTGGGCTGCCAATGCACAGACTGAAAATTACAAGACAAACGATTGCAAATCCGACAATTCCTTCTTTGTAGAACGCTCAGACAGCAAACTATTGTTTGTTATACGAGCGAAAATGCGTCACGCAGCCGTTAAGCGCCTGACAAGTCAGGCCCAGCGCATCCGACTTCGGAATAAGAGAGAATTGTTATCTGTTAAGTCTTTCTGTAAAAAAATAAAGGAAGAACAATGGACCAAGAAGGCATAAAAGAGACAAAAAAAAAAGAAGGAGGTGACAGGAAGAAAAGGAACATTGTATTGTATGTTAGTCCGTCGTTTTCGATGATGACCTCCAAAACAGCAGAGGAGGCAGCTGCTGTTTCGGAAACTGGGCAGAAATTTTATTACATGGAGATGCCTTGCCCACAGTACATCCCCACTCTCTCGGCCAAGTGGGCATAAGGACAGTCAGCGAGGAGATGCTCTCCAAAGGCCAACTAGCCCCCAGGGCTGCAGCATATAAAAGGACTGTGCAAGTCAAGCCTCCTAGTCAGAGAGTCATAGTCGATCACTAAAGACTAAGCTGTAAAGTGGAATTCCATAAGTGGAAAAGCCACTGGTCATACAGCCTCTCACTTTGCTGTTGCCCCCAGCGTCAATGGTTTAATCAAGAACTGTGATAAACCCCAGGCACTGACGGCAGAAGAAAAGGAACAAGGCAGTAACAAAGACAGTGATAGAAAAGAGGACATTTCTAGCACAGAATTTCCAGAATGTGGGGATGCTACTTTTACTGACAGACCCCCGGTATCTCCACAGGGGATGACAATTCCTATAGTCTTGATGAGCATGCGAATCGAATAAAGCAGCAAATTTTCCCCAAGAAAGTTAGGAAGTACTCGCTTTTAACGTTCTCAGTCTCGCCTTAGTTTTCGTTACGGTAATATATTTTTTCTACGGGACGGGATAGCTCAGTGGTCGGAGCACTCGCT
>CM054138.1:21359901-21362401 GCA_028751875.1 Rapana venosa | reverse complement strand
TCAATGGTTAGAAACACGGAAACACACACAGACTGGTAGATTGACAGACAAAACCAACCAACAGACAAAACCAACCAACAGACAAAACCAACCAACAGACACAGACAGACAGACAGACAGGCAGACCGACAAATACTCGAACAAACAGATAATAGGCCTAGCAACCTAGAGATATTTGCCAAACCCTTAACATGAACCTCCCTGTGGCCAGCTGTTGATGAACAGAAAGAAAAGACCCCCCCTCCATCCCCCATCCTCTCCTTCTCTCCCCCCCCCCCCCCCTCTCTGACTGTCAACAACACTGACTGTCCTGACCTCCAAGTATCGGGCAAGCTAAAAGCGCGCGTGCGTGCGTGCGTGCGTGCGTGCGTGCGTGCGTGTGTGTGTGTGTGTGTGTGTGTGTGTGTGTGTGTGTGTGATGTCGTTAAATGGTCTTCTTGTCGCTAAATGGATTAAGACCTTCACACTGCGCGAATCTGGTTCAATAACGTATCTGGAAATTGTTTTTAGTTAAAACTGCTTAGCAAATCAGTTTTTTTTAAATCAATACTCTTGAAAAAAACCCACTGACCCAAAATAATGTTAATAATAAAAGATATTGTATAAATAAAAACTTAGTTGAAACTGCAAACTTAAAAACGAGTATTGCCTAACTTTCTCAGGAAAATCTGTGGTTTTACCTGATTTGTATGTGTGTGTATGTGTGTGTGTGTGTGTGTGTGTGTGTGTGTGTGTGTGTGTGTGTGTGTGTGTGTGTGTACATTTGAATTTGTAAAAACTATTAATTGTTACTGGCTGCATGTGAAAGCTAGGATGAATGATAGCGCTTTGATTGATTTTTTTAAACAAGATATAGCGCTTGATAAATTCCATATAATATTATTATTATTATTATTATTATTTGCACCAAGACAACAGGAATTGTCAGATTTGAAATGTTTTGTCTCGCGATTTGCAAGTGTGTGCATTGACAGCCCACCTGGTGAAGGAAAGGAGGATTTTAATCCCCTGGGTTCATCGAGTCCTTGGTTTGAATCTCATCAGTGGCGCGGAAATTGGTGAATTAAGGGTGGGGATTTAAAAAAAAAAGAAAAAGATCACCCAGGTCAACTTCAAATGCAAACCTGCCAGTGCCTTTATTCCTTTTGTGTACATACACATGCAGAAGATCAGACTTTGTAGTGCTTTAATGCGTATATAAACACATGCAGTAGATCAATTACACACGTCAAAAATTCCGTTATTAATGTCAACGTTTAATGGGTCACGGAAACACAAGCATGCCAAGCATGCATCATGTAGCAAAACTGAGCTGCTCTGAAGTCTGAATTTGTATGTCGATGCCAGCAGGCAGGCCTCTTGCAGAGTTACAAGCGCAGGAGAAGACCAGGCACTACACATTCCACCTTATAAGGGAACGTAGAGAAGAAGAAGAAGAAGAAGAAGAAGAAGAAGAAGAAGAAGGAGGAGGAGGAGAAGGAGGAGGAGGAGGAGGGGGAGGAAGGAGAGAGATATATATATATAATCTTTATTCCCAAGGGTTATAGATAAGTATTGATAATTTTTTTCACCCGGCCCTTAGGAGGGAGGGAGGGAGGGAGAGAGAGAGAGAGAGAGAGAGAGAGAGAGAGAGAGAGAGAGAGAGAGTACTCTGAACTCTGAACTTTGAAATGGTTCAATGGCACATCGGCTTTAGCCAATTGCACATCGGCTTTAGGCCACTATACAATATCTAAAGAGAGAGAGACAATGACAATGACAATGACAATTTCTTTTATTTCGAGGATAATGAATAAGCACCCATGTGCTTTTTTACATTGAGTCCCCGCCCCTTAGGGATATATATATATATATATGATAATAAAATAAAGTCAATACCAATACACTCACACAGTAAACAGGAAAAAATTCCACACACA
Organism: Rapana venosa; assembly: GCA_028751875.1. Classification (NCBI taxonomy): domain Eukaryota; kingdom Metazoa; phylum Mollusca; class Gastropoda; order Neogastropoda; family Muricidae; genus Rapana; species Rapana venosa. The sequence goes on along the minus strand of CM054138.1, from coordinate 21,360,482 downwards.
AACAATCACAAAAATCACCGAAGAGAGAGAGTGAGAGAGAGAGAGAGAGAGAAACAACAACAAATAACAATAAAAGAAAGCAAAAGGGAGCAAATAAAAAAACAACAACATAGAAACAACCCCCCCTCCAATAGCAAAGAAACCAAGAGCAAAATAAAGCAGTAACAACAAGGGGAGAGGGGCCAACCGATTAATCCCCCTAAAACAAAACAAAACAAAACACCCCTCTCCATTATATATAGGAGAACAAACCATGTAAATAGTATCCTTTTGGCTAACGGAAAGAAACGAGAGAGAGAGAGAGAGAGAGAGAGAGAGAGAGAGAGAGAGAGAGAGAGAGAGAGAGAGAGAGAGAGAGAGAGAGAGAGAGAGAGAGAGAGAGAGAGAGAGGAGAACGAAGCACACACTTAAAGTATTTATCTGCAGTCTATGGAAACTGTCATCTGTGTCACTAGACGGGTGCAAAAAGGCCACAGGGAAATTCTGCTTTAATGACTATCAATATCTCAAGTGCTAGCGAAAAGAAGTACCTCAGAAAGACAGTGTCTGTCTGTATCTCTCTGTCTGTCTTTTTCTCTTTC
>CM054138.1:21352401-21354901 GCA_028751875.1 Rapana venosa | reverse complement strand
AATCCACAAACCAGTTAATCATTAAAAACAACAACAATAGACCCTGAAGTCCAGCTGATCACTAAGGGAAGGACACACAAGGAGTCGTCAGCAGCACTTGTCCAACTCTTTCTGATCCCCTCCACACTGTCTACACTACACATCCACCAGTAAGTCTGTACTAACCCCCCCCCCCCCCCCCATGTGTGTGTAGGTGTGTGTGTGTGTGTGTGTGTGTGTGTGTGGATGTGTGTATGGTGTGTGTGTGTGTGTGTGTGTGGATGTGTGTGTGGTGTGTGTGTGTGTGTGTGTGTGTGTGTGTGTATGTGTGTCCTTAGAGAAACTAATCTTCATACACTACAGTACTGTACGGTAGCCTATAGTATTGTCTCTTCTTCCTTCAGCTGTGGTCAGCTGTGTCAACAGCTACTGTGTGAAGTGTTACAGGGTTGTTGTTGTTGGTGGTGGCTTCTTTTTTTGTTTTTGTTTTTTCGCTTTTTGGTTTTCGTCTCTGGGCTAGGGCTCCAAGATACACCAAAAAGTGAGATTTTACGAATGCGATCGACCGTTTTTGCCTACCATTAGGGTAGCAGCATTCTGACTTAAATTTTAAAAAAATATTCTTTTATATCGAGGATAATGGAATAAGCACTCATGTGCTTTTTTACATCCAGTCCCCATGTGTATGCGGTTTTGTAAATTTTGTCATCTGTTCCCACCGGCACACAATGGCCTACTCTTTCGAAAAGCGGAACAGGGTTTAACGGGTGCGCAAGATGTCCTGCGTGCGTTCGCACACGGGGCCTCGGTTTATAGTCTCATCCGAAGGACTTCATGAAGTATATGACAGTGATATGAAAAAAAATTAATCACCCAGACCTGCCAGTCCTGCTATTATCAATTACAACGCATAAGCGCTATTCGCAAGTATCTGTCCACTGGTGCAACTTCCAAGCTTGTCACATCTCTCATTCTTTCACGTTTAGACTACTGTAATTCTCTTTTGGTTGGCCTACCAGCATCATCCATCTACTCTCTTCAACGCATACAAAACTCTGCAGTTTGACTGGTCCTACGAAAGAACAAATCTGAATACAGCACTCCTCTTCTGCGATATCTTCACCGCCTGTCTCACAAAGACTGGAGTATAAGATCAATACCGTCTGTTTCAAATGTCTTCACAAATCTGCACCCTCTTATCTCTGCAACTGTATTCACCTGTATATTTCATCCCGTTCCCTTCGTTCAGCCGCAGATACTTTGTGCTTTCGAACACCCAGATTCAAACAAACCACTGTTGGCCGTTGCTCTTTCTCTATTTCTGGTCCATCCACCTGGAATGACCTCCCTCTCTCACTTCGCCAAAAGCGTTCATTTGATACCTTCAAATCCAGCCTTAAAACACACTTATTTCCGACCTGAGACTTTCCCCTCATAACTGTCCCTACTTTTCAACAGCATCCTTCATCTCCTTCATCACCAACTAAGCGTGAAATCTCTTAATTATGTAGTAGTTCTTCAGTTTAACGTCCTTCCACTAAATAGTGATATCAGACTTAATTATGTTATTTGAGGAAAGTTGCATGCGTGTAAATGATTTGAGTGCAAGCGCTTCGACTTGTTTGTTTTTACAAGATTCAGCGCTATATAAATTCCATACATTATTATTATTATCATTATTATCATTATTATTATTATTATTATTATTATTATTCATGATGTCGGAATATGACACAAGTGTGCCCGAGTTTTAAAAAAACAACCCTGTGGGGATGTCGGGGGCTTGTCAGTATAAATAGCATTCACCCTTTTGGAAATGTTGCGCTGGGAATTCCCTCTTTTCTAACCCTCTCTTTGTTTCTGCCTTGTTCCTTTTCTTCTTGTCACCTCTTTCTTGTCTATGTTCTGCCTGCTTGGTCCATTCTCCTGCTATTCTTTTTCTTCCAGTAAGACTTTACAAATAACAATTCTCTCCTACTCTGAAGTCGAATGTGCTGGGCCTGACTTGTCAGGCGTTTAACGGCAACGCGAAACATTTTCGCTCATACAACAGACAACAATAGTTACTGTCTAAGCGTTCGACGACGACGAAGAAGAAAAACATGTCATGTATTCCTACAGGAAGGCAATGACCTACTCTTCTCAAGGCAGAACAGGTGTTTTAACGTGTGGGCAAGAATTTGTGTATGTGTTCGCACACGGGACTTTGGTTTATAGCCTTATCCGAAGGACTTTCGGGAGAAGCAAAATCGGCACTGATGTTAACTACCTCCAGGGAAGAATATCCCCTCAAGCAGACGCCTCATTGGTAGCTCAAACCTGGTGCCGTCAGATCGCAAGCTGATCGCTCTAACCACTAGGTTACCCTGCCCCCCCCCCACCCCCCTACTCCACCCAAACATCAGGGGCCGGGATAGCCTGGTGGTTAGAGTGATGCGCTCGTGATCTGCTGACCCGGGTTCGAATCTCCTTCAAGAGGATTTTTCCTCTGGAGTTAACATTAGCGCCGACTCCACTTCCC
>CM054138.1:21344901-21347401 GCA_028751875.1 Rapana venosa | reverse complement strand
TGATAGAAGTGATGATAGTAGGTTTTTACAACAAAGGTTGTCTTCATCCGTAGGTTGTTTGTAAATCCCTTTAAACACTGTACCACTATAAAAGAACCAAAAATATGATAAACTGCTTGCAAATTTGTTTTCTTTATGAAGTAGGCATAAAAAAATTACGAAGGAAATGACTGTAAACTCAATGTTTCCATTGCCTCACACTGTGAGAATGCTACCCCCCCAAAAAAAAGCAACAACAAAAAAACCCCAACCAACCCGAGAAAATGCTGTTATGTGACACGATTGATAGCCAACCTTAACTTCCATATAGATAATTATGTTTATATTCATAACAGTGCAAAAAACAGCAAACAAAAGCAATATCGAAACATCAAGAATTGAAACAAAAAACCCACCTAAAAGAAAAGCCCACAAAACAGACACCCACAGCAAAAAAGACAGTGTTACTGAAGATTTAAAAAACCCAACAAAACAAAACACTTCCAAACAACAACTACAACAACAACAATAGCATAAACCTCCCCCAAAACAACAAAAACAAACAAAATAAAACAAAACAACCCCCCCACCCCTATTAAAACCCAAACAAACAGAGTATCCCCCTCCCACAAACCAGCACCAATACAGTGAAGACGTAAACCGTGAACTACCTACCCCCACCCCCCAAAAAAACCCCAACAACAACAACAAACCAACAAACCCCACCCAAAACAACAACAACCCCAAACAAAACAAACACCCCCCGCCTCAGCCTGCAAGGAAAGTACCTTCACTAACATGCAAAAAAAAAAAGGAAACGAACACCCCCCCCCCCCACCCCAATAATAAAAAGAAAACACCATAAAAAATGCACCAGGAAAACTATTATTACTAAGGGTTAAATAAATAGAATAAAACAAAAAAAACGCAACAAAAAACACCCGACCATCACTGAAGCGTATAACAAAAATAAAGAAACAGCAACAATAACAACAACAACAACAAACCCACCTAAAAACACCCCCCCCCCCAAACCAAAACAAAATAAAATAAAGAAAAGTAAAAAAAAAATCAACCCAAAGACAAAAAAAATCCCCAAACCAAACAAAACAAACCAAACAATCCAACCAAAAAACACCACAAGATAAAGCACTGTCATCAAAGTGCACAACAAAAATACAAACAAACATGTTACGTGCAACAGCAGCAGCAGCAACAACAACAAAATGATTATCATTGAAGCGTATCTGCTATAATGGCTATAATCAGTCACGGTCCCTGACGCGCAAAACAAAAAATTAAAAAATCCTAAGAACAATACTGCCCATAAAGCACAAAATAAAACAACAACAACAACAAAAGCACAGCAACAAAACTTGTCATCAGTGAAGCGTTTCCACTAAGATGGCGATAATCGGTCACGACACGTCATCACATGAATGGAATGGGAGAACATCGTGTCACACCTTTTTTTCATCCCAGAAAATAATATGCAGAATTTTGACAGGCAAATAAAAGAGAACATGCTACTGGAAAATTCGTCTCTCACTCGAGTATTTTTCTGTTTCAAACGTGTTATTATTGACTTACTTCATTTTGTGTGTGTGTGGTGTGTGTGTGTGTGTGTGTGTGTGTGGTGTGTGTGTGTGTGTGTGTGCGTGTTTGGGGTGGGGGTTATGTTTTTTATTTATTTTTTCATTCTTCAGCTAGAGCTCTGAGGTCTACCGATGGTGAGATTTTTGCGTATGCGACCGTTTTTGCCTACCACCAGTAAGGTAGCCGTATTTCAACTTCGGGGATGATGTCTTACCACGACCCCTATGTAGATGCAGATTTAAAAAACAACAACAAAAAAGTTATCATCCGATCCTACCGACACGCAATGCTTAGAGCATCATTTTCTATCACACACACACAGCACGCACGCACGCACGCACGCACACACACACACACACACACACACACACACACATACACACACTAACGCCAATTGGAAAAGATATGATTGACGAAAGACGAACGGAGTCGAGACTGCAAAACGTAAAAACGAGTACTCCCTAACTTTCCAAGGAAACCGCCTTTTTTCTTTCTTCCCTTTTTCACCGATTCGCACACTCACAAAGACAAAAAGCAATGTCAGATTTGGAATCAGTATTGTTGCGATTTCCAAAGTCTGTGCACTGGCAGCCTACATGCTGAAAGAAACGAGAAGGTTCACCCCCCCCCCCCCCCTCCCCACCACTGTTTTCCCGGCTGAAAGTTTCCAGACCCAGGAAAAAAACAAAATCCTCAACTATCATTGAGCCTGTCCACTTAACGACAGTACCCACTTTAACGACACGACATTCATCACTTTTCTATCTTTACGCCCCGCCGCTGCAAAAAGGGAAGGGAATGAAAATAGGCTGGGCGTAAAGCTAAGCTTGACGAGACAGACAGACAGACAGAGAGGCAGACAGGCAGACAGACAGGCAGACAGACAGGCCACAAAAGCTTCGCAGGGTAATCCCCGCCCTGATCT
>CM054138.1:21337401-21339901 GCA_028751875.1 Rapana venosa | reverse complement strand
CAATCACAGCTCCCCCCTTCCCCTCCTCACCCCAACCCTCCCCACGCCTTCACTTCGTCCTCCTCTCTTCTCCCCCCCGCCCCCACTTCTCTCTTTCTCTCTCTCTCACACCTTGTCTCTGTCATGGTGTTTTCTCTATGCAGAAGTGTGGTGGACGGCAAACAGTGCAAGCAGGGAATGATAAATCAGACCACCCGACTCCTTCCTTGCAAGGGTTCTCTGCCTGTCTGGCTGTCTGGCAGTGTGGACTGACAGAGTCTCACTTAGGGGGTGCCCCTACCCACCCGTTTAGTGTACCCTGCAGTTATAAATCTTAGGTGGGGTGGGGGGGTGACCCTACACCCTGGGTTAGTGTACCCCGAATTCATAAATCTTCAGGGGCGACCCCTTACAACCCCTGTTTCGTGTACCCGATAGTCATCAATCTCTATTGGATTCTTTGCTCTTGTTTCCCTCTCTCTAAGTTTTGCCAAGGTGGAAATCTGGGTAGATCAAAGTGGAGTGGAGTGGATTGGAGTGGAGTGGGATGGGGTGGGGTGGAGTGGAGTAGAGTGGAATAGAGTGGAATAGAGTAGAGTGGAGTGGAGTGGAGTAGAGTGGAGTGGAGTGGAGTGGAGTAGAGTAGAGTGGAGTGGAGAGGAGTGGAGTGGAGTGGAGTGGAGTGGAGAGGAGTGGAGTAGCATGGAGTGGAGTGGGGTAGAGTGGAGTGCAGTGGAGTGGAGTGGAGTAGAGTGGAGTGGAGTGGAGTAGAGTAGAGTGGAGTGGAGTAGAGTGGAGTGGAATGGAGTGGAGTGGAGTAGAGTGGAGTAGAGTGGAGTGGAGTGGAGTGGGGTAGAGTGGAGTAGAGTGGAGTGGAGTGGAGTAGAGTGGAGTGAAGTGAGTAGAGTGGAGTGGAGTGAAGTGGAGTGGAGTGGGTAGAGTGAAGTGAGAAGAGTGGAGTGGAGTAGAGTAGAGTGGAGTGGAGTAGAGTAGAGTGGAGTGGAGTAGAGTGGAGTGGAATGGAGTGGAGTGGAGTGGAGTAGAGTGGAGTGAAGTGGAGTAGAGTGGAGTGGAGTAGAGTGGAGTAGAGTGGAGTGGAGTAGAGTAGAGTAGAGTGGAGTGGAGTAGAGTGGAGTGGAGTGGAATGGAGTGGAGTGGAGTAGAGTGGAGTGGAGTGGAGTAGAGTGGAGTGGAGTGGAGTAGAGTGGAGTGGAGTGGAGTAGAGTGGAGTGGAGTAGAGTAGAGCGGAGTGGAGAGGAGGGAGTGGTGTGGAGTAGAGTGGAGAGGAGTGGAAAGGAGTGGAGTGGGGGAGGAGTGGAGTAGAGTGGAGTGGAGTGGAGTGGAGTAAGTAGAGTAGAGTGGAGTGGAGTGGGGTAGGGTAGAGGGAAGAGGTTAAAGTAGAGTACAGTAGAATACATTAGAGTACAGTTGAGTGCAGTGCAGTGTAGCGTAATGTATAGTCTAGTCGAGTCGAGTCGAGTGTAGAGTAGAGTAGAGCACAATGTAGTACAGTATAATGCAATGTGGCATAATGTAGCGCAATGTTCTGTTGTGTTGAGTTGTAGTGTGTTGCGTTGTGTGGTACTGCACTGTGCTGCTGTATTGTTTCACACTATATTATATTGTATACTATTGAATCGTACACCATTCACAATCACGGCAGATTTCCTTATTCGAAATTCAGACTGCTCTCTCCGGGGGAGAAGAAATCATCTCCACAAGTGCAGCGCCACCCATTTAAAACCCCTTTATTTCCTATGGGAGTGGGTTTATTTATTTATTTATTCAATTCTATTTTACCAAGTTTTACCACAGACAGCTCTCTTTTTGCGCTGAGTTCTCACACGCGCACTAGAAGATATACTGCACGTGGGATATCCGTTTATTTTTGCCTACAAAAGACGAGTACCCAGACCACTAATGAAGGGCTAGTGAATGGAGGGAAAAAATTCGGCTTCAACAGGGGATCGAACCCACGACTTGTCTCTGTCTACACGGCTGCAGTACCGCTGGACCTGCGATCCACCGGTTCAAAGTAGCTACACTCAGGGTGCCAAGGGGACAGGACAGCTTAGTGGTCAGAACACTCGCTTTCCCCCAGCCAAGGTTAAGCAGCATCGAGCGTGGTTACCCAGTAGATGCGTGACCGTTTGCGCGCCTTGGCTTCAGTATAATTCCCCACCTCACCCAGCTGTAAATGAATACCTGTCCTCTTTAGGGTCAGGGAAGGTAAAGCAGTGAGGGAGAGGAGATGGGCGCCGCCCTCAATAATTATGCTGGCCCCTTGAGAAGTTGAGGTCTCTGATGCCTCGCTCTCCTACGACCACATAGGTTATGGGACACCTTTACCTTTTTACAGGGTGCCAAAGGTGAAATTTTGCGTATGCAACTGTTTTTCCCACACCATTAAAGGTAGCTGCATTCCGATTTGGGGATGATGTCTAAACACGATGCCATGTAGATTCGTTGTTGTTGATGTTGTTTTTTAATAGTTCATAAATCCTGCCAGCACGAAATGGCC
>CM054138.1:21324901-21334901 GCA_028751875.1 Rapana venosa | reverse complement strand
CACATCTGTTCTTGAACAGGCAGACTCCCTCAGCATTCATGCATATTTAGCTGTGTCAAAGCCATCTTCGCTGGATCGGTCATGAACACCCTGTGAAGGATGACCATATTCCCAAGGACATCCCGTCTGGTGAACTGGCTGCAAGACACCCTCCTTCAGGGCATCTAGCGTTACCCTTCAAGGATGTATGTGTGCAAACGTGACATGAAAGCCACTGACATCAACTCTGACGGCTGGGAAGCACTTGTAGAAAATTGTTATGTGTAAAGGAAAGCAGTAGATGAACGACTAACACCCAGACCATTTCTCAAGGTCTAGTAGATAGAGGAAAAGCTCGGGGTAAAAAAACAAAAACAAAAACCGGTTTGAACCCGCACTCCTCGCTTTCTAGGTAGTTGCGTTATCTCTTGAAAATCCCTAATTCTGCACAGTGGAACATACTCTCCTATTCACGTATGACGCGACCCGTTTTGTCGCAAAATGGTTGTTGTCGTGTGTGGTGTGTCGCAAAGTGGACAGGCTCAATAGAGATGAGAACTCCTCCCTGGGTGTGGACACTTCCCGTGGAAACAAACTGACCTTCTCCTTTCTTTCCTTCACCAGGTGGGCTGCCAATGCACAGCCTGCAAATCTCAAGACAAACGATTCCAAACCTGACAATTTCTATTCGCTTCGCAAGCGTGCGATTGGGCTGAGAACAACAGATTTTCCCAGGAAAGTTAATAATAATAATAATAATAGTAATAGTAATAATAATAATGTATGGAATTTATATAACCCTGAATCTTGTAAAGCAACAAATCAAAGCGCTCAGATGATTTTAACATTTAAATTTTTTTTTTTTTTTTGCGCGTGTATGCATTTTTTTACAATTTTGTCATCTGTTCCCACCGGAACACAATGGCCTACTCTTTCGAACAGCGGAACAGGATTTAACGTGTGCGCAAGATGTTCTGCATGTGTTCGCATACGGGGCCTCGGTTTATAGTTTCATCCGAAGGACTTTGACATTCAGTTCGATTTTTTTGCCAAACTGGGAAGAAAGGGCGAGGCTGGGAATCTAACCCAGAACCTCACGGTTTACTTGTCTTAACCGTCCTGCCACCTTCCTTCACAAAGTTAGGGAGTACTTTCTTTACGTTCGCAGTCTCGTCTGAGTTTTTATTTGTGTACTATCATTTTTATTAAACATTATTTTTGGTCGTGTTTTCATGTATGTTGATATATAAAAAACGATGTGCTAAGCAGTTCTAAATTTATTTACTAGTTACGTGTGGACCAGGTTCGCGCAGTTGAAGGCCTTCATCCAGTTAGCGACAAGAAACCTTTTAACGACACCACATTCGCGCCAATCCGATGCGTGTTTCAGTGCACAAAACTGGCATAGGACAAAAGCGCTACAGAGACTGCTGCTATTCATGCACATACGGTTTTCATCCTCTAGCTTCTATTTCATTGTGAACAATAGAGCCCTTCAGGTCAGTGCTGTATCCAATGTCCGAGTGATACGCTTGCGTGCTTTGGGTAGTAGGGTTTCGATTCTTTTCTTTTCTTTTCGAACGAGAAGTGTTTGAAGTTCTTCCATTGCAGGGATGGGATTGTAATAATTTTGAAAAAAATGTGCCAGCGACCAGTGCTGTCATTTGTGATAATTGGTCTAGTTTCGAGCGGGTGGATGGGTGTGTGTTGGTGGGGTGGGGGTGGGGGTAGGGGGTTGCTGGGGTGGGGGTGGGGGCGCATAATCTAGCACTTACTTTACCATTTTTAAGTTTTGCTATACCACTTTTAAGTCACGGTAGATTTCTCTGCGTGAAATTCGGGCTGTTCTCCCCAGGAGAGAGCATGTCGCCACAAAAGCAGCGCCACCCATTATTATTTTTCTTCTTTTTCCTGTCTGCACCTGTATTTGTTTCCCTATCAGAGTGGCTTTTTTACTGCATAATTTTTACCAGGGACAACTCTCTTGTTACCGTGGGTTCTTTTATGTGCGCTAAAAAATTATGTGTAACACACGGGACCTCTGTTTATCGTCTCATCCGAGAGACTTAGCACCCAGACCACCACTCATGGTCTAATGGATGGGGGAAAAGTTTTAGGCCCAAACGGGGATCGAACCACCGCACACTTCCGTCATAGGCTTTCCGCTTTCTAGGCTGGCGCGTTACCTCTAGACCACCAATCCACAATAGCACTTTGAGCATTGAACTCAGGTTCAAACCAATATTGAAACACTCCTTCAAGAGGGACTTTCCATCCCGCCCTGGAGTTAACATCAGTACTGACTCCACCCCGCTGAAAGTTCTTCCGATGAGACTGTTAATTAAACTGAGATCCTGTGTGCAAACGCACGAAGAACATCTTTCATGCCAACACGTTAAAACCTGTACAGCATTTTGGAAGAGTCTGCCATTGTTGCGCCAGTGGGAATGGATGACAAAATTGACAAAACTGCATACGCATGGGGACTGTATGTTAAAAAAAAAAGCACATGAGTGCTTAGTCCTTATCCTCGAAATTTTTGTTTGTGTTCCTCAGCTAGAGCTCCGAGGTACACTAAGTGTGGGACTTTCGCGTATGCGACCGTTTTTCACCCACCATCAAGACAGCTGCATTCTGACTTCGGGGATAATCCTCGAAATGAAAGAATCTTAATAACATACACCCACACCCCCCCCACACACACACATATACCGAGGCCCCGTGTGCGAACGCATGCAAAACATCTTGCGCACACGTTAAATCCTGTTCCGCTTTTCGAAAGAGTAGGCCATTGTGTGCCGGTGGGAACAGATTACAAAATTTACAAAACCGCATACACACGGGGACTGGATATAAAAAAGCACATGAGTGCTTATTCCATTATCCTCGATATAAAATAATAAAATAAAATAAATAAATAAACACAGACAAAATAGACACAGACAGGCAGACAGACAGACAGACACACACACAGACACAGACACACACACACACACACATGATGAAAAGAAGCAAACGCATTGCTTATTCAAGGTACCATGTAGAAATAAAACCTTGACTAAACTAACACAAAAAAAAGCATACACAAAAGACAGTTACCTTAACTGAATGACTGCATGTATCCAGTATAATTATGCTAAACTTCTCTCATCAGCAGCAGAAGTTGATCCGATCAGTGTCATCAACGTCAAATCGGTGTACATGTACTATTTATTTATTCTTTTATATCGAGGATAATGGAATAAGCACTTACGTGCTTTTTACATCCAGTCCCCGTGTCTGTGCGGATTTGTGAATTCTGTCATCTGTTCCCACTGGCACACAATGGCCTACTCTTACGAAAAGCTGAACAGGATTTAACGTGTGCGCAAGATGTTCTGCGTGCGTTCGCACACGGGGCCTCGGTTTATAGTCTCATCCGAAGGACTTTGGGGGAGAGTGCAGTCTGCATTGATGTTAACTCCAGAGGAAAATATCCCCTTGAACGGGAATCGAACCCGGGTCGTCAGATTGCGAACGCAATGTTCTGACCACTAGGCTATCCCGTCCCCTACTACTGACTGCATGCATGCAGCCTGTGTGTGGTTCCTCACAGGAAAAAACAAAGACGATTACTTAATGACCATCTTGCATGCACAGAGAACAATGAACCATGCTTCTTCAACCGTGTCATTGCTGTGCTGTCGTGGTATTACGTAAGGTCTTTTGTGTCGTAAAGTACCCCGGGTCATTGGTCATTAGCTAACTGCATACACACACGCTTGCGCGTGCGCGCGCACGAGCCCATACAAAGAAGGAAATACAGAGAGAGAGAGAGAGAAAACAAAAAAAATTCTTAGGGTAATAGAATAAGTACAAGACTTTTTTTACTTCCAGCGCTCGGGGGAAAAAAGAAAAAAATGTAAACAGACAAATACATGAGCAAAATGAATAAAAGAGATAGATAGAGAGAGAGAGAGAGAGAGAGAGAGAGAGAGAGAGAGAGAGAGAGAGAGAGAGAGAGAGAGAGAGAGAGAGAGAGAAAATGAATCAACCTGCGATTTTTCGCTCTATTAACCTAAGAAGTTTTTTATTCGCGTCACTCTAACCACCAGGCTATCTCGTCCCCCATTAGACCTTGAGTGGTGGTCTAGGTGTTAGTCTTTCCTATGACACGATAAACCTAAGTCCTGTATGCTTTATACAAATACACACACACACATACACACATACATACACACACATATATCTATCTATCTATCTATCTATCTATCTATCTATCTATCTATCTATCTATCTATCTATCTACTTATCTATCTATGGCTCCCAAAAGAATCCACGACAGTAAAAGAGTTTCTGTCAACAATTTTATAGAAAAAAGCTAGTCTCATAGACAAAGAAAGACCCTTGCAAAAAGGAACAAAATTTGGGTGGGGCTGCTCTTGTGGCGATGCACTCTCCCCTGAGAGAGAGAGAGAGGGAGAGAGAGAGAGGGAGAGAGAGAGAGAGAGAGAGAGAGAGAGAGAGAGAGAGAGAGAGAGAGAGAGAGAGAGAGACAGTGCACCCGACTTCGGCATGGGAGAGAATTGTTCTCTTTTAAGTCTTTCTGGGGGAAAAAAAAGGCTGGAGAATGGACGGATAAGGCCAAAAAAAAAAAAAAGAGGACAAAGAGGTGACAGGAAGAAAAGGAGCAAGGCAGAAACAAAGAGAGGGATAGAAAAGAGGGGAATCCTTACACAGAACTTAAAGTGTGGATGCTTTTTATCCTGTCAGTCCCCCCACCCCCACCTCCCGGCATCCCTAGTAGGAAGGGGGGGGGGAGAAGGGGGAGAAGGGAGGAGGTTGCCTTAATTGAGGGGGAAAAAACCGGTGGCATACCCCCCAAAAACTATCACCATTGTTAAACCTCGAAGCCCTAGCCAAGAAACATAAAACGAAAAAGAAGGAAGAAAAAAAAGCCACACACACAACAAAAGAAATCGCACATACCTGTACTGCCTTTCTCACCCTCAAAACTCCTTACATTCATATATATATATATATACATATAAAAAAAAAACCCACCCCACACCCCACACCCCACAAAACCAGCTGCCGTCAGCCACCCATTCAGAGCATAACCTGACCTAAGTGATGCGTGTTCGCGTGCGTGAGCGGGCCAAATCACCCCCTGCCTTTAAGCTTAACCATTCATATCATGCATACTGACTGGTTCAGCCTGCCTTCGACAGACGTCTCGCTATATAACAATGCCGTCTTCACAGCACAGTGTGGTGACTGCCGCGTGCTAGCCTAAAGCTATTGTGTGTGGCTCTTTGAGGTCCTTTTCCTCTTTAAAAAAAACAACCGTCCAGGTAGGCTCATAGTGGTAGCTTTGGTGGTGGGTGTGTGTATGGGTGGGTGGGTGGTTGTGGTGGTGGCAGGGGTGGGGTGGGGGTAGGAGGAGGAGTTGGGTGGTGTGAGGAGAGGTTGGGGTTGGAGTCTGGGAGGGTGGGGAAGGAGGGAGGGACAATGACAATAGTTTGACAATGCCAAGGAAGGAGGGAGGGAGGGAGAACTGGGGTGGATGAGAGGTTGGGGTAGGGGTAGGGGTGGGGTATGGTAGGGGGATGATGGGGTATTAGGAGGTGTGATCAAGAAGCAAACATTTTTTTTGGTTGTTTTTTTTAAAATTTTGTTCAGTGGTTTGAGCTTTGAGGTTCACAAGTGGTGGGATTTTTTTGGGTGAACGTGACCTGTTTTTGCCCACCATTAAAGGTTGCCGGATTCCGACTTTGGGGATGGTGTCTTAACAGTGTGCATTGTACAGTTTTTAAAGAAATAATCTTGTCCACCCTGTTTCTACTAGCACACAATGCCTTACTCTAAAAATTCAATCTCTTATCATCATCATCATCATCATCATCATCATCATCATCTCAATATCATTATCATCAACATCATACTCATCCACCACCACCACCACCACCACCACCATCATCATCATCATCATCATCAACAACATCATCATCATCCATCATCATCATCGCTCTTTTTGAATTCGCGAAAGGCGGAACGGGTTTGAACGTGCAACGCAAGATGTTCTGCATGCGTTAGCACGCGGGACCGCCCGGTTCATGCTCTCATCCGAAAGACTTTCGAGGAGGTGGAATCGGAATTGAATTTAACTCCAGGGGACCGGAAAAAAAGAATCCCCTCGAATAGGTACTTCTGTGGTCACCGTCACCGTCACCGATCCCTCAGATTCCGAATCCTTTGGGGCGCCTTCCAAGCTTTGTCAACCCCCTTTCTCCAGTCCTCGCGTCTCTCAGCCGCCCTCAGGGTGTCTCTCAGCTCCATGTCTGTCCACTCTCGAATGTTGTCCTCCCATCTCTTCCTTTGTCTGTCTCTTCTTCTTCCTCCCCTCACTGTGCCTTGTAGGATTGTTTTAGCAAGACCAGAGGAGCGTGTGACATGACCAAACCACTTCAGTTTTCGCTGTCTGACGAGTGTTTGAAGGTCAGTATAGGGTCCGATTTCATTGCCTCTTGACTTCTTCATTCGTGATGTAGTCTTTGTACGAGATGCCTAAGAGTCTTCGGAAGCACCTCATTTCTACAGCTCTTATTCTTCTATCTAAGTCCGCTGTGGTACGGTGGCTCAAACCCAGGCCCGTCAGATGGCGAGCGCAACGCTCTAACCACCAGGCTTATCCCGTCCCCGCAAGAAGCAATTAAATCAAGCAGACGAAAAAGCCATTAAATCCTTAATGCTAGCTTATAGAACGAGAGGTAAACGTACTTTGTCTCTCCTCTTTCTACCTCCCACCACCATCCAACCCCCCCCCCCCCCCAACTCTTTCAGCAGACTTTTTCGGTTCTATGGTTTTCATTTTCCAGTTCAGATGGCATATGTACGTCTAATGTGTTGTGCACATGCAAATGCAAGGTGGGGAGAAAAAAGTGTTTTTTTCCCCACTCTGACAACAAGTGAGGGTGGAATAACCGTGTAATCAATACAACAACAGTACCCTTTCATATCCACACTCACCCCACTTTTTTCCCTTCCTAACCACACAGACGTAAGCACACACGTTTGGGGAGGGTGGGTGGATAGTGCAAATAAAAAAATTCAGCGAAGCTTTCTCACACAGAAAATCTTATTTTTTATAAGAGAATCTATCTATCTATCTATCTATCTATCTATCTATCTATCTATCTATCTATCTATCTATCTATCCATCCATCCATCCATCCATCCATCCATCCATCCATCCATCCATCCATCTATCTATCTATCTATCTATCTATCTCTCCATCTGTCCATCCGTCCATCCGTCCATCCATCCATCCATCCATCCATCTATCTATCTGTCTATCTGTCTGTCTGTCTGTCTGTCTGTCTGTCTGTCTGTCTGTCTCTGTCCGTCCGTCCGTCCGTCCGTCCGTCCGTCCGTCCGTCCGTCTATCTATCTATCTATCTATCTATCTATCTATCTATCTATCTATCTATCTATCTATCTATCTATCTATCTATCTATCTATCTAAACATAACACATGCAAAATAGTGTAATGTTTAGACATCATCCCCGAATTCAGAATACAGTTGCCTTATTGGCGGAGAAAAATGATTGCATGTGGAAAAAATCTCACCACTGTTGAACCATGGAGCTCTAGCCGAGGAACGAAACCCCCCCAGAAAAAAAGAAATTTGAGGTGAATAGCATCACATCACCTTTTCGTTTAATCCATAAGACTTGGATGTGTGATAGTGTTCAAAGAGTGAAGACTATGGGTGGATAGATGCATGCGTGCGATTAAAAAAAATTCTCTCACTTTGAAGATAATGGAATAAGCACTCATGTGCTTTTTTGATCCAGTCCCCGTGTGTATGCAGTTTTTGAAATTTTGTCATCCGTTCCCACCGGCACACATTGGCCTACTCTTTCGAAAAGCGAAACGAGTTTTAACATGTGCGCAAGATGATCTGCGTGCGTTCGCTTACGGGACCTCGGTTTATAGTCTCATCCGAAGGACTTTTGGGGGGGGGGTCGAGTCGGCACTGATGTTAACCTCAGAGGAAAAATCCTCTTGAACGAGATTCGAACCAGGGTCAGCAGATCACGAGTGCAATGTGCAACACTCTAACCACCAGGCCATCCCGTCCCCTGTGTGTGTGTGTGTGGTGTGTGTGTGTGTGTGTGTGTGTGTGTGCGCGTGTGTGTGTATGTGTGTGTATCTGTGTGTGTATTTGTGTATGTGTGCGCGTGTGTGTGTTCGCACGCAAGTAGTGCTTGCGAGAGAGAGCGAGAGAGAGCGATAGAGAGAGAGAGAGAGAGAGAGAGAGAGAGAGAGAGAGAGAGAGAGAGAGAGAGAGAGAGACAGAGAGAGACAGAGACAGAGAGACAGACAGAGAGACAGACAGACAGACAGACAGACAGACAGGGTCTCAGATACACCGTCAACTAATACAGCACGTAACATGCTTTTAATGATGACACCAGCATGTCCGAAACATTGACAAAACACACACATACACAACACACACAGACACACACCCAGTCACAGACACACACACACACATACACAAAACCCACACACACACAACAACACACAAAACACAAGCACAACACATCACACACACACACACACAGAACACACACAATACACACACAACAATACACACACACAACACACACACCACACACACACACAACAAACACACACACACACAACCCAACACCACACACACACAAACAACACACACAGACACACACCCACACAGACACACACACAACACACACACAAACACATCAGACACACACACCACACACACACACACACAACACACAACACACACACACACACAACACTCAACAGCTGGCCCGCCATTTCTCATACTCCTTCAGTTTTGTACCTTCCCCCCCCAAAAAATAAAAGAAAAAAAAAGAAGAAAAAAGAGACATATATGGCAACAGCAAAACGTCGATTACTGTGTCGTAAAGTGGTCGTTGTCCTAAACCGGACAAACTCAACAGATATCAGAAACTATCCTCCCTTGATCTGAAAATTTCCTGCTGAAGAAAACCCCCACTTCTCCTTTCTTTCCTTCACCAGGTGGGCTGCCAATGCACAGACTTGCAAATCTCAGGACAACCGATTCCAAAATCTGACAATTCCTATTGTACTTCGTGAGTATGCGAATCGTTTTAAAACAATATTGTTATTTTTTCCTGGAAAAGTTAAGGAGTACTCGCTTTACGTTCGCTGTCTCGATTGAGGGTTTTGTTTATTGTAATATATCTTTATTGGTATTATTTTTTGGCCGTGTTGTCATGTGCGTTGATATAAAAAAACAACCCACCGTGATGTGCTCAGCAGTTTTAAACATAATTCCCAGTCAACGTTTGGATCGGGTTCTCCGCGGGCAGTTTGTGAAGGCCTTAATCCATTTAGCGACGTGAAGACCACTTAACGACACCACGGTCGATGCTTTCATGACTTCTACAAGGTCACACACACTTTTTCTTCCTTCAACTTGTCAATCTTTAAAGTTTTCAGTAGAGAGCAGGAGGGAGAAGGGGGTCACAGTATAGTATGTTTTTGAAAAAAAAAAATTCTTAGGTGGGTGGCTTCACTTGAACTTTATCCCGCCCCTTAGCCTATGTATCAAAAGAATGGGGCATGTGATGGTGATGTATCTAGGTATCTGTGTATCTATCTATGTCTGTATCAATCTATGTCTCTTTTTATCACTGCCTCTCTTTGTCTCCTTCTGTCTGTCTGTGTCTGTCTGTCTGCTTATCTATCTATCTATCTATCTATCTATCTATCTATCTATCTATCTATCTATCTATCTATCTATCTATCTATCTACCTACCTACCTACCTACCTACCTACCTACCTACCTACCTACCTACCTATCTATCTATCTATCTATCTATCTATCTATCTATCTATCTATCTATCTATCTACCTACCTACCTATCTATCTATCTATCTATCTATCTATCTATCTATCTATCTATCTATCTATCTATCTATCTATCTATCTACCTGTCT
>CM054138.1:21309901-21312401 GCA_028751875.1 Rapana venosa | reverse complement strand
ACCAATAAAACTCCCAAACAAAAAAACCTAAACAAAAACCAAAATATACCCAACCCAACCAAAACGAAAAAACAGTCGCTAAGTATCACCCTTAAGTCTGCACGTTAGCCCAGATTACCTGCAAATCTTTTATCTTATCGCAGTGCCGTCCCTCCTCAAAGTCTGCGGCCGCTGATTTACCACCTTACTTTGTGAGAACCCTGAGGCTTAATCAATGCAGTCGTCATGAAAGTGATTTAGGAAACTTTCCACTTCAAACTTCAAAAGCGCAGCCCCAGATTCGTTCTACGAGTTAAGGATCGACACTTTATTATCCAGCGATAAGCTCTACCGTCTTCTCCTCGATTATTTTTACTCTTGGGTTTTTTTGGGGGGGTTGTTGGTAATTTTTTGTGTTTTTTTATTGTTGTAAATTTTTTTGTGCACTCGGAGCATAAATTTTGTGAGTAGACTCTTTTTTTTTTAATAAGATGGGTCGTCTTCTGAAGTTAGAATATGGCTGCCTAAATTTTGAGGTAGTTGAAAACCAGTCATACACGTGCGCAAACTTTTCAACCAGCGTGTATTTTCTTCTTTTTTAAAATATTAAGAAAAAATCTTTTTGATTGGCACACATATACAGTTGTGTATTTTCTTGTTCCCTTATTCGCTTTTCACCGAGAGATGTGTCTCAGAAACAAAAACAAAAATGACATGTCCTTTCCAGCTCCTTTCGTGGAAGTCTTACTCTGGTTCCCAGGTACCATGAGTAAGACAAAGCACAAATTCTTGTGACTACCCCCTCCCTCCCGCTTTTCCCCCCGGCGGGTGTTAAGCTGGGGAACGCCCCAAAACTACAACAATAAGACGGATCTGATCGTGTAACTTCTACTCAGACACTTTTACATATTTCAGGCTGCGGGGATTTGTTCTGTTTTCGTTCCTCGGCTAGAGCTCCGAGGTTCACCAATGGTGAGATTTTTGTGTATGCGACCGTTCCCGCCCCCACCCCCCATTCAGGTATCCGCATTCCGACTTCGGGGATAGTGTCTAAACACGACACCTATGCGCATGTTGTTTTATGGTTAAAAAAAAATTGTCATCCGTTCCTACCGGCACGAAATGGCTAACTCTTCTGAAAGGCGGAACGGGTTTTCAACGTGTGTGCAAGATGTTCAGTGTGCATTCACAATCACACACAGGGCCTCGGTTTTTTTTTAAAAGTCCCATCCCGACTTTCGCATTCAGTTAAATTTTTCTCATGAAACTAGGAAGAAAAGGGCAAGGCTGGGAATCGATCCCAAAACCTCACGCTGTTTGGCAAGGGAATGTCTTAACCTTCCTGCCACCTTCCTTCTTGCGCAGGATCTATCTATCTATCTATCTATCTATCTATCTATCTATCTATCTATCTATCTATCTATCTATCTATCTATCTATCTATCTATCTATCTATCTATCTATCTATCTATCTTTATATATATATCTATATCTATCTGTCTATCTATCTTCTAACAAACATATCACCGAAGCATGTTGAACATTCTTTCTTATCTACTTTTGTATGTAAGACATGGCCCTTTTCCTACCCTACCCCCCAAAAACCAAACACCTGTAATGTGTCTTTTATAATTTTTTTTTCACTATGGGCGTGTCCTCAGGCGTGCATTAACGTTAGCCCATTCACACATGAAAGTTCAGGAATATAACAAGCCTGCTCTGCAAGTTCTCTTCCCAAAGGCCGTATTCCATTCAGCCCGATTCATGATATGTTTGGTAAAGATATAAAAGAAAGTATGATGTAATCAAAACATGAAGAAAAAGTAAAAGAGGGTTGCATTGAAGCCAAAGGGAGAGAGAGAGAGAGAGAGAGAGAAGAGAGAGAGAGAGAGAGAGAGAGAGAGAGAGAGAGAGGGGAGAGAGAGAGAGAGAGAGAGAGAGAGAGAGTGAGAGATTGGTTGAATGATTGATTGACTGATAATGTGTACTCCCAAAGTTTACAGATAAGTATTAATATACTTTTTTTCATCCGCAGAACGAGAGAGAGAGAGGGAGGGAGAGAGGAAGGGAGGGAGAGAGGAAGAGAGAGAGAGAGGGAGAGAGAGAGAGAGAGAGAGAGAGGGAGAGAGGGAGAGAGATTGAGAGAGGGAGAGAGAGAGAGAGAGAGAGAGAGGGAGAGAGAGAGAGTGAGAGAGGGAGAGAGAGAGAGAGGGAGAGAGGGAGAGAGAGAGAATCCGACTTCGGCAGGGGAGAGAATTGTCTTCATTGTTGACAGAAGCTGTCTCATGATAATCGATGCCGAATTCGCAAAAGCTGTCGGAGGTAGTCTGGGTGACCCCACGGGGTAATAAGCTAGGAAACGCCCAACAACTACAACAATAACAACAACAACAACAGCACAACAACAACAACTGAAACAAATTCCAGTGTGATAAAACAAATCCTAAAGGTATTGACTTTCATCTGAACGATACTACCACTGTCAGAAAGACTCTAGTTTCGTTGACATATGTGGTTACTA
>CM054138.1:21294901-21297401 GCA_028751875.1 Rapana venosa | reverse complement strand
TTTGGTTTCCTGGTTTGGATTTGAGGTGGGGAGGTGTAGGGGGGAGGGGGGGGGGGTGGTTGTTACCGTTGTTAGTCTGTCCGTTTACCTACTTGTCTGCCTTGCCTACCTGTCTGTCTGTCTATCTGCCTGTTGTTTTCTTGTGGACAGTGGGTGGGGGGGGGGGGGGGGGGTTGTGTTACCGTTGTTAGTCTGTCCGTTTACCTGTCTGCCTTTGCCTACCTGTCTGTCTGTTTTCTTGTCGGGCAGTGGGTGGAGGGGTGGGGGTGGGGGGTGTTGTTACCGTTGTTAGTATGTCCGTTTACCTGCCTGTCTTCCTGTCTATCTGCCTGCCTGCCTGCCTGTCTATCTGCCTGCCTGTCTGTTGTCTTGTTGGACAGTGGGGTTGGTTACCGTTGTTGGTCTGTTTACCTATCTGCCTGCCTTACCTTGCCTTGCTTTGCCATGCCTGTCCGTCTGTCTGCCTGTCCGTTTCCTTCTTGGACAATGGGGGTGTGATTAGTCAGTCCTTCTGCCTGTAGTTTATCCTGCCTTGCCTTGTCTTGCCTTGCCTTGTCTTGCCTTGCCTTGTCTCGCCTTGCCTTACTTTGCTTTGCTTTGCCTTGCCTCGCCTTGCCTTACTTTGCTTTGCCTTGCCTTGCCTTGCCTACCTGTCAATTTCTTTCTTGGACAGTGGGTTTGTTTCCGTTATTAGTCAGTCCTCCTGCCCTGCCTTGCCTCACCTTGCCTTACTTTGCTTTGCCTTGCCTATGCCTTGCCTATGCCTTGCCTTGACTTGCCTTGCCTACCTGTCAGTTTCTTTCTTGGACAGTGGATTTGTTTCCGTTAAGTCAGTCTTCCTGCCTTGCCTTGCCTTGCCTTGTCTCGCCTTGCCTTGCCTTGTCTTGCCTTGCCTATGCCTTGCCTACCTGTCAGTTTCTTTCTTGGACAGTAGGATTGTTTCCGTTAATAGTCAGTCTTCCTTCCTGCCTTGCCTTGCCTCGCCTCGCCTTGCCTTACTTTGCCTTGCCTTGCCTTGCCTGGCCTTGCCCTGCCCTGCCTTGCCTGGCCTTGCCTTGTCTCGCCTTGCCCGGCCTTACTTTGCTTTGCCTTGCCTTGTCTCGCCTTGCCTTGCCTTGTCCGGTCTTTGCCTTATCTTGCCTGACCTGCTTACCTATTCAGCACCTTCCAGAGAATCCCCAACCCCCCAAAAAAAAATGTCCCACATGAGGTAACCCCGGAGGACTGTAAAGCCCTAACTTCTCTCACCTAGTCAGCAGTCTTTCCCTCTCTCTCCCTCTTTCATTTCTGGTCACTTGGTCAGTGATGTGTGGTCAGGCGGGCAGTGGAATGGCTCCCACGCCCTTGTCAACATGATGACCCTTGTTGGTCGGAAGAATATTATAGTATTATAATATATCAGCAGTGTCCAGCGGTGTCCGAGGCTGACCGTTGGTGTTTTCTTTCTGTCTTCCACGTTGTGGGTCACTGTATAGGTCGTGTCCAGTAGTCCGTTTTCCGTCAACCCCTTCTTCTGAAACAGAGAAGACAATTGATAACGATGGTAGAAAAGTAATAATGTGGCATCGTAGATAGATTTGTTAAGTCCTTCGGATGAGACTGTAAACCAAGGCTCCGTGTGCGAACGCATGCAGAACATCTTGCGCACACGTTAAATCCTGTTCGCTTTTCAAAGAGTAGGCCATTGTGTGCCGGTAGGAACAGATGACAAAATTTACAAAACCGCATACACACGGGGACTAGATGTAAAAAAGCACATGAGTGCTTATTCCATTGTCCTCGATATAAAAGAATAAAAAATAAAAATAAAATAAAAGTCTTTTGTGTAGTTGTGAGGTGTTCATTTAAGTCTTTGTTTGTCTCTGTCTGTCTGTCTGTCATTCTCTGTGTCTGTTATTCTGTCTGTCTGTCTCTGTTTGGCTGTATCTCTGTTTCTTCCTCCCTCTCTGTGTCTCGCCCTGTGTGTCTCTGTCTCCTGTCCCTGTGTGTGTATGTGTGTGTGTGTCTGTCTCTCTCCCCTCTCTCTCAGCGTCTATGGATGTATGTTAGTGAATGAGTCAATGTGTGTGCGTGCGTGCGCGTGCGTGCGTGCGTGCAACGTACGTGCGCGAGAACGCGTGCGTGCGTGTATGTGTGTGTGCGTGCGCGTGCACGCGTGTGCGTGCGTGTGTCACCGAGTGTATGTATGTTTGATACTTGACAATGTCAAAAAACCAGGTTTCAACCACGATTGATCAAAGCTTTAGACCGTTCAAAACAGATTTGGCAATTCTGTAGCGCTCTTCGTGTATAAGAAGCACGTACACTAGATAGCCAACAATCCTAAGCTTAAAGTAACGGTGAAGGGAGTGAGGCATCAGAGACCTCAGCTTCTCCAGGGGCCAGCATATTGAGGGCGGCGCTCATCTCCACTCCCTCGCTGCTTCACCTTCCCTGACCCTAATGAGGGCAGGTACCCATTTACAGCTGGATGAACTTGGGGGATTGTACTGAAGCCGAG
>CM054138.1:21282401-21287401 GCA_028751875.1 Rapana venosa | reverse complement strand
CTCCTTGAACGGGATTCGAACCCGGGTCAGCAGATCACGAGCGCAATGCCGCAACGCTCTAACCAATCAGGTTATTCCATCCCTCATTGTTTAATGTTAGCGGCTGCTTTCAATGCCAATGACATGATTCTCCTTCCTTCTCCATGTGCTCCGGTCTTGGCTGTACTGCCCTGTACTGCTGACTTCATGGATTCTCATGCCACAGGATTTGGTGATGATGTTGCCAGTGAGAAAAGCTGGTGGTCTGCCCTTTTTGTTCTCTTTTTATCTCCCCCTCGGTCCTGCCTTGAAAGACAGTCTTCATGAGAGTGGAAGGATGCATTCGTCTTTTATTCATAGTGAGATTAGGAATTGCTCATCATAACAATAACAACAATAGTGAAAGACATTCATGATGACAATGAGTGCTTTGATTTGTTGCATTACAAGATTCAGCGCTATATAAATTCCATACATTATTATTATTATTATTATTGATGAATATACTAGGTTTTCTTATAAGAGTGCCGCGAGTACTCAATACATCTTGTGGCGCTGCTCTTGTGGCGACACGTTCTCCCCAAGGGAGGGCATCCCGAATTTCACACAGATAAATCTGCCGTGGTATAGTTTGAATAAGGGTTATTTATTACTAAGCACGAAACAAGCATAACAGGATTAAAACTTAATCAGCATACCAACAACAACAAGCAAGTAGCTTATGTTGTGACTTAAAGTGATATACAATACAATTAAACACACCTTTTCGCACACAACTGTTCATATCAAACACAATGATAAACACAAAGTTGTTCATCATCGCACAAAATACAACAATTGCTAATTATCAAACAGAATTCTGGAGAACTGATGTGTTCTGTTCTCTTTGCTCATCTGGAAAAAAAACGAACAGAAAAACAAAGTTATTTTTGTGGCTGTTACCTGAAAATTATGAATGCATCCAGATCATTTAGAACTAAATTACAAGCTGTCACCGATGATTTCACAGTCGCATAAAATGTGTACAGTGATTGTGTCGTATGTTAACACAAATGCCAGATTTCTCTAAGACTGCAGTCTGTGATTACAAGGTAAAATCATCAATCAATTCAATGCTCTGTAAGCGTGTGTGACTCTTAAATAAGCCAAGTCTTCTTAACTAAAAATTCACTACTGTATGTTTGTCCGTCGTGTGTTCGACGATGACCTCCAAAACAGCAGAGGAAGCAGCTGCTGTTTCGGAAACTGGGCAGAAATTTGATTATAGTGGAGATGCCTTGCCCACAGTACATCCCGACTCTCTCGGCCAAGTGGACATAAGGACAGTCAGCGTTGGAGATGTTCTCCAAAGGCCAACTAGCCCCCAGGGCTGCAGCACAGAAGTACTGTGCAAGTCAAGCCTCCTAGTCAGAGAGTCAGTCGATCACTAAAGACTAAGCTGTAAAGTGGAATTCTTTAAGTGGGAAAGCCACTGGTCATACAGCCTCTCACTTTGCTGTTGCCCCCAGCGTCAATGGTTTAATCAAGAACTGTGATAAACCCCAGGCGCTGACGGCATAAAAAAAATTCACCACAGACAAAACCGAACAGTACATCCGTTCCCGTTCAGCAAGTTGTTCATTCAAAGCACAGTGTCTCTTTATTTTTTCCACAGACAAAAAATCATATATTTTTGACCTAAACTTTTGTCTCATACACGCAGACAGATTGACGAGACAGACTGTTACACACATCACCACCACCCCACCTCCCCTCCCCCCAGATCACTTCGAATTCTCATTATCATTCCATATGCAGGACATCATAGAAAAATGATCCAGTCTGATCTTCTGTCCCCCTACACTGACCACTGTGGCTGTCCATTCTGACGTTCTTGTTTCTCTGGCAGCGGACGTGAATAAACAAAATCAGTCAAGTCCATGAAAACTAACCAAAAAATCGGCGAGAAATGCTTTTTGCCATGGGAGCTCACTCATTTCTTTCCACCGCAAAGTCATGGCCGCCCTCTAGATCTTATCTCCCTTGTATTAGCATCGGGTATTTCAATTCCCCCACCTATGATTATAGGGTGCATCAACCCTAACAATGTATAACGATGTCTAATTCGTTTTTATTATTATTGTCTTTTGCGTACTTGTGTTTGCTCTTCCTCTTGACAACCGTCATTCATTGTGAAGGAAGGTGGCAGGATGGTTAAGACGTTTGCCTGCCAACAAATAAACCGTGAGGTTCTGGGTTCGATTCCCAGCCTCGCCCTTTCTCCCCAGTTTGACAAAAAAATCAAACTGGATGTCAAAGTCCTTTGGATGAGACTATAAACCAAGGCCTCGTGTGCGAACGCATGCAGAACATCTTGCGCACACGTTAAATCCTGTTCCGCTTTTCGAAAGAGTAGGCTATTGTGTTCCGGTGGGAACAGATGACAAAATAAAAAAAAAACCCACATACACACGAAAAAAAAATTCATCTGAGCGCTTTGATTTGTTGCTTTACAAAATTCAGCGCTATATAAATTCCATACATTATTATTATTATTCAATTATTGATATGTATGCTTGTTTCTCTATAGCTCAAAAGAGTTAACGGGAATAAACTTTTGTGAATTATGAATCTTAAGGTTCCGACTACTGGTAGTGCTGTGATAGTTGGTTGATGGTACAGTCTCTAAATCGGATAACTCCGATGGGACTCTAATGCAATCAAACCTACCGAAAAATAACCAATTCGGACCGGTGTTAGTTGAGCACAGAGTGACAGAGAGGAATAGATTGGTTTTGTATGGTTCTAGCCATCATTTGGAATTTTGAAAGTTTGAAGTTAAAAAATCTCGTAGTTTTAATTGTTGTTGGTTTTTTTCAGATTGCTTGACATCCCTTTTGTTCGAATATGTGTCAGTTCTGCTAAAGCCATTCATTCACGTTGGTCAGCTCTAAAAACTGAGCAGAATTATATTCATTGCACAATCATCCGTAAATCAGGCTAAAAGCCTCCTGCCTTCACCCCCGAAAAGAAAGAAAAAAGTAAACAACCTCCCCAACAAAACAAGCAAACAAATCAAAATCCAAGAAAATTGAATACCAACCTCTCCCCCCCTCCAAATCAAAACAACAACCCCAACAACCAACAAAAAACAAAACAAATCTAAAATGACCCTCCTCCACCCCTAACAACAACAATAATCAAATTTTTTAAAAAACAGCTACAAAAATCAACCTAGAACGCCCCTCTTCCCTCCCC
The DNA here is from genome assembly GCA_028751875.1 of Rapana venosa. Lineage (NCBI taxonomy): Eukaryota > Metazoa > Mollusca > Gastropoda > Neogastropoda > Muricidae > Rapana > Rapana venosa. The sequence goes on along the minus strand of CM054138.1, from coordinate 21,284,185 downwards.
CCCCCCCGCCAGCAGAGAAATAAACAACCAAGCAAAAACAACCACAAAACCCAAACCAAGCAAACCTACACTAAAAACTACACACACGAAAACCAAAACAAAAAACAAACAAACAACAATAACAACAACAGAACAAAACAGCAACACAAAAAAACAAAACGGAGAGAGAGAGAAAGAGAGAGAGAGAGAGAGAGAGAGAGAGAGAGAGAGAGAGAGAGAGAGTACTGAATGAATCCTTAATCCAACATCTATCTATCTATCAAATTTATTTACACACACACACACACACACACACACCACAACACACACACACACACACCAAGTAGTGAATGGACATTAAAGAAAAAACACACACACACACACACACACACACACAACACGCACGCACGCACGCACACACGCACACACACACACACACACCACGCACGCACGCACGCACGCACACACGCACACACACACACACACACACACACTATATATATTATATATATATATATATATATATATATAATATATATATATATATATATATATATATATCCTGCTGAATTTGATAGCCTGCCAGCAATACCTCATTTTTGTCCTTTGCTCTGACGTATGCGTACATTACTTTGTTAACTCAGTGTGTGTGTATGTGTGTGTGTGGTAAAGGGATATCAGGGGAGATCAGTGTCTCCCGGTAGGGACTCAGTGTCAAGATAGATATCAGAAGCCCAGAGAATTGCATAATCTTGTGCTGACATGACGTTATCTTATCAAAGGTCATCAACAGCAAATTGAAGTAGAGCATGACAGGGCCAGTGTCCTAAAGCTAAAGGGGGCGACAGACGAGGCAACCCAACTGTACGTCTGGGATGGTCAGAAGGGATTGTCTGTCACTGTGAACCCACATCTCTAGGGGCTTGTGGCATCAGTTTCGACCCCAACAGTTCCAGATAGATCATGCTCTTTTTGGATGGGGCTCAAACGGCCAGCTCACAACCTACAGCCAGTCAGGGCTCAGTTTAAAGTGAAAGGTCATTTTGTGAGTGTTTACCTTGTGAATGTGTTTGAAGTCTCGGGGCACACATCCACCTTTTTTACCTTGTATGCTTTTCAAACCTTTCATGTAGCAGTTCGTCCTTTTCACAATGACAGGTTGAAACAAACAGGTTTGAATGGTCCTTCTGAAGCACAAGGCTGGAAGGGATGGTGTTTTGTTCCCTGAAAAAGATACATGCAGGAATGTGTGAAGAACCAATTCGTTTCGCGTGTGTATGTGATGTTGAAAAGTTGAATGTTGTCCAAAAAAATCCAACAACCCTTGAATTCCTTTGTAATAATAAAAAATATAAATTGAGAGAGAGAGAGAGAGAGAGAGAGAGAGAGAGAGAGAGAGAGAGAGAGAGATTGAGACTCAGTAGTTACTGAATCTGAGTGCATAGTATAGTACAACATTGTGGTATAGTGCATAGTACATACAGTGTAGTTAATTAAACTCTGGGAGATGATGAGTGTTGACGGAGAAACGAAGGCAGCCGGAATGACATGGGCCGAGCTGAAGAGGATCTCCCAAAACCAAGTTCGTTGGAGGGGTGTTACAGCCCTATGTTCCCCAAGGAACCAAGAGGCATAAGTCAAGTAAGTCAAGATGATGAGTGCATTTGTATCTCAACGCTGGCTGTCAAGGTTTGCATGTACTTCTATGAGTCATAGATTCATTATTTCATTAAAAAATGAAATAGTGTGTTGCCTGATTTTGAGATAGAATTTGACCTGTTTTCAAACAGTGTAATGCGTAATGG
>CM054138.1:21254901-21277401 GCA_028751875.1 Rapana venosa | reverse complement strand
GCTTTTAGGGGCTTGACCCCAATCTTGTAATAAGTGTTCTTGATTTGGATTGGTGGTTAAGGTTCACGTGGTTTTTTGAAGGATTGATATATTGTTGCGTTCGTTGGCTTAGTGGCAGAGGAGGGACGTTTTTCAAACCCGTTTAAATACTTTGACTGGATAATTCTTCGTGCAAGAATTCTTTGTGTGAAATGCGAACAAGACTGCACTGATCGGTGGAATACAGATATCCTGGAAACAATCAACAAAAGTAATCAACATCGTGCTTCGGTGTTGAACTTTCAATATGTACAGACATCTGTAACAGGTTTCGTGTTAAGAAATTTTGGTGTGAAGACTGATATCACTGCATGAAGATTTTTTTTGTGTGACTGGTATTTTTCATGCTAGTGAGCTTACAGGAACGTGTACACATGGAACTTCTGTTTCAAACGTCCTCGTTTATCAAGAACTCCTGCTGTCAAAATTGTATTACTGCGCAAACAAGATGCACGTTAAGATATAACTAAACATTCTTTTGGTGTTTTTTGACACATAACATTCACAGAAACAGGACAAGGGATCAAAATTAGATAGAAACGCTCAGATACCGTTTTAAACTTAAAACAAAAGCTTTATTACAAAATTGTAGACGAAAGTTAAAAAAAAAACACCCACACGCACACACCAAAAAATGGCGAAGAACAGTTCCACAGCGGGACAGAAAGTCCGCAAAGAATTCATGAAAAAACTTTCAGCCGGGAAAGTTCTGTGCAGCGAAATCAACAAAGCCACCAACAACACCAAGTTCCTGTACATGCGCAGACACGACGCCTTCGTCAGCCAATTAGAATCGGCCAGACAGAGCATGCTGACGGAGAACGGCAGGGCTCAGAAGGACATCATCAGGAAGCTGGACAAATACAAACACCGCAAACGAAGCATTTTCCGGGAGCGCGTGCTGTCCCGGAGGGAGGAGAGCTACGAGGATCAGGAGGAAGACGACCTGGAGTCCTCAGCCTGTCGGTCGGCAGGCACCAGGCACCACACCCCTTCCAACCCCAGCGCTGCCTCGTGGTCCTCCAGGTCGAGGAGCTACCGGAGGAAGTCTTCCAGCTACAGCATCAGCCTCCATCCTCCCTCCGGCTCCAGCAGCGGCAGCAACGTCCTGCCCACCATCCTGAAGGTCAGCCTGAGGAACTGGTGATTTTGATGTCTGTGGGCGTGTTTGGTAAAGGGTATTTTCCCATAACCTATGTGGTCGTAGGGGAGCGAGGCGTCAGAGACCTCAACTTATCTAGGAGCCAGCATGTTGAGGGCGGCGCCCATCTCCTCTCCCTCGCTGCTTTACCTTCCCTGACAGTAAAGAGGCAGGTACCCATTTACAGCTGGGTGAACTAGGGAACTGTGTCGAAGCCAAGGCATGAAAAAAGGTCACCCAACCAAGTGGTAACCACGCTCAATGCTGTTTAAACTTGGCTTGGGGAAAGCAGAGGTGCTCCGACTTTAAGTCACGGCAGATTTCTCTGTGTGTACATGTTGGTTAGGCTTGTATATAAAAAGTAAAGGTAAAGGAGTCCCATAACCTATAAGGTCGTAGGGGAGCGAGGCGTCAGAGACCTCACTTCTCTAAGGCCAGCATATTGAGGGCGGCGCCCATCTCCTCTCCCTCGCTGCTTTACCTTCCCTGACCCTAAAGAGGGCAGGTACCCATTTACAGCTGGGTGAACTAGGGGAACTGTACTGAAGCCAAGGCGCGTAAACGGTCACCCATCCAACTGGTAACCACGCTTGACGCTGCTTAGCTTGGCTGGGGGAAAGCGAGCGCTCCGACCACTGAGCTATCCCGTCCCCTAGGCTTGTATATACATACTACTTAAGTTAAGTCATGGCAGATTTCTCTGCATGTACATGGTTGGTTAGGCTTGTATATACCTACTTCTTAAGTTAATTCACGGCAGATTTCTCTGTGTCTACATGGTTGGTTAGACTTGTATACAGTCTACTTTAGGTCACGGTATAATTTATTTCTCTGCGTGTACATGCTATAATACTACATTAAGTCACTGCAGACTTCTCTGCTTTGTAGTCTCCTATACTACTTTCGAGGACGGGATAGCTCAGTTGTCGGAGCGCTCGCTTTCCCCCAGCCAAGTTAAGCAGCGTCAAGCGTGGTTACCAGTTGGATGGGTGACCGTTTGCGCGCCTTGGCTTCAGTACAGCTCCCCCAGTTCACCCAGCTGTAAATGGGTACCTGCCTTCTTTAGGGTCAGGGAAGGTAAAGCAGTGAGGGAGAGGAGATGGGCGCGCCCTCAATATGCTCGCCCTAGAGAAGTGAGGTCTCTGACGCCGCGCTCCCCTACGACCTTATAGGTTATGGGACACCTTTACCTCCTTTACCTTTATACTACTTTAAAGTCAAGGCCAATTTCTCTGCGTGAAATTCGGGCTGCTGTCCCAGGGGAAAGTGCGTTGCCACAAGAGCAGCGCCACCCATTATTTGTTTTTCTTTTCCTGTCTGCAATTGTATTTATTTCTCTATTAGAGTGGGGGGTTTTCTACAGAATTTTACCAGGGACAACTCTTGTTGCTGTGGGTTCTTTTACGTGTACTTGATACGTGTTGCACACAGAACCTCCGTTTATCGTCTCATCCGGAAAACTAGAACCCAGACCACCAGGGGATAGGGGGAAACGTTTCGGGCACAAACGGGGATGGAACCACCACACGCTTCGAGACTGGACTTTTTGCTTTCTAGGCAGGTGTGTCACCTCTAGACCACCGAGCCACATGGGATCTCTGTGCTCTGCCTTCCCAGCCCATTCTCCTGCCTTTTTTTCCCCCAACCAAGTTTGGCAAATAATTATTTTCTTTGCTTGCGTTATATGACATTTCACCTGTATTGTTTAGTTCTTAGATCAGTCAATGATATTAATAATAATAATAATAATAATAATATATGGAATTTATATAGCGCTGAATCTTGTTGTAAAGACTGGGTGGTCAGAGCATTTGCTTTCCCCCAGCCACAGTTAAGCAGCATTGAGCAGCATGGTTACCAATTGGATGGGTGACCAGCTGTCAATGGGTACATGCCTTTTTAGGGTCAGGGAAGGTAAAGCAGCAAGGGAGAGGAGATGGGCGCCGCCCTAAATACGCTGGCCCCTAGAGAAGTTGAGGTCTCTGACGCCTCGCTCTCTTCCCCCCCCCCCTCCCCTTTTCAACGCTATTTTGGTAACCTGGGGGTCATAAATTAAGCAATATGGCTGGCCTCCTAAGCACGGCCTGGTTTTATTGGATAAAGGAAAGGAATAATCAAAGTACTCTGTCATTTAATGGTGCGGTTTTTCCCAGAGTGACTAGTAGTGCATAATTATTTTTTGAAGGGATTGGATAATGTTGATGTTGAATATGAAGTGAATGCTATTGGAGTTGCTTAGGTGACAGCCCTGATAGGACTTCGTGGTCTTTGGGGGCTATCAAAACAAAACGAATAAACACACAAAGCTAAAGCCCCTACTCCCCCCCCCCCCCCACCCCCTCCTCCCAGTTCCCCAGATTGACTTAACCATGCTTCTCCCTTAAGAATAGTTCGCCCATTGCACTGACATATTTGCAGGCTTGTGGGTGGACAAGTTGACCCTTATAGAACACCACTACTCTCCCCCTCCCCCCTCCAGAATAAGAAAAAAAACCCGGCAATCTAGACTGTTAAGAGTACGACACAGGAGTAAACGACTGCTACTCCCATAAACAAAAATATGCTGAACGTATTACATCAGCGTGAACAAGGTGTGTTATTATCCTTTGGTACATTCAGCACTCGGTGACCAACGACTATTGCACAACACGTGGCCTATTTCATGGCGTAGGGTAAGGTAGGGTAGGGTAGAGTAGGGTAGGGTAGGAAGAAAGCAGGTTCGTTCAGTGCTAGGATGGGTAGGTAGGTATGTGTAGCTATTTATTCTTTGTTTTTGATCTCTCTCACTGGGGCCTTTTCCAATAATCTTCGATAATCCCTTTTTTAAGGATAAGTGAAGTAAGGCCTTGGTGTCTGTGGAGGATTGTACTATCCTGTAGTGAACAACAATCAACAATATGAAAGGGAGTTTCGGGGAAAGTCGATTGGGCACGTAGACATATTGTTTACCAACACAAATACGAACATTACTTGCCCAGGTGTGTGTGTTTGTGTGTGGGTGGGTATACACTCGCCACCCGGATAATGACGGCATACACGATTCGAGACACGCAAGTATGCGCTCACAGACACACAGACACACTCATTCTCTCTCTCCCACACACACACGCACGCACGCGCGCGCGCGCACACACCACACACACACACACGCGCGCCACACACACACGCACGCACGCACGCACGCACGCACACACACGCATACACACGCATACACCCACACTCTTGCTTGGCATGTGCATTTATCGACGCTAGGAGTCTGTATCAATGGTACAAAACAAAAACAAAGAAACAAAGCAAACAAACATAGCAAAGAATCAAGCAAACAGGCAAACAAACAAACAAAGCAAACAAACATAGCAAAGAATCAAGCAAACAAACAAAGCAAACAAACATAGCAAAGAATCATACAAACAAACAAACAAACATAGCAAAGAATCAAGCAAACAAACAAAGCAAACAAACATAGCAAAGAATCATACAAACAAACAAACAAACATAGCAAAGAATCAAACAAACAAACAAACATAGCAAAGAATCCATCAAACAAACAAACATAGCAAGCAAACAAACACATTTTGAAAAAAGCCCTCACCCGAACAAAACCTTTTCTAGAAATAGGATTTATTTATTTCAAGAAATATGTAAACGGAAAAACAAATTATTCATCTCTGTGGTCATTTTCACAAGCTGACAACTCTCATCTCGGTCATTATTGATTTGATATTCAACGACAATTCTTGTCCCATATTATACAGTCACGACGACGATGGTGATGGTGGTAATGATCATAATGGTGTTGAGAAGGACGATGATAATGATGATAATGATGATCGTAGCACCCTCCTCTGCCGTCTGTTATTCTAGGCCATTGTGTGCCGGTGGAAACAGATGACAAAATTTACAAAACCGCATACACACGGGGACTGGATGTAAAAAAGCACATGAGTGCTTATTCCATTATCCTCGATATAAAAGAATAAATAAATAAATAGATAAGTAAAGCAAGTGCTGTACATAGTTTTTGTTTTTAGTTTGCTTTGTTTTGGGACATCATCCATAACACCGTCACTATAGTCGTCGTCACCACCACCACCACCACACCACAACCACCACCACCACCACCATCATCATCATCATCATGAAGATGATCGTTACTATTACCAGCATTATTTTCATGATTCTTCAGCACAATAACAACAAAACGACAACAACAACCGACTTGATAACTGAAAATGAAGAAGAAATAAGGAAAGAAATAATATTTTGTAACCTAATCTGATGTCTTAAAAGTAACCAAAAAATAAGGCTTTTGGCGTTGACACTGATGTATCATTGTTGAATAAATGACATATAGGGAAGTTTCATCTGAACACACACACACACACACACACACACAACACACAACACACACACACACACACACACACACACACACACCACACACACACACCACACTCACTCACCACCACACCACTCTCTCTCCCTCTCTCTCTCTCTCCCTCATCCCCCCCCTCCCTCTCTCTCTCTCCATACACACACACACTCTCTTGCCCCCTCTCTCTCCATCCCCACACACATACACCCCCCCCCCCCCCCCCCCCCCCCCCCCCCCCCCCCCCCCACACACACAATTACGCACATAGTGCTTATTCCATTATCCTCGATATAAAAAATAAAGTAAATAAATAAAATAAATGAATAAACACACACACACACACTATCTCCCCCCCTCCCCTCCATCACCCCCCCCCCCCACACTCCCCCCCCACCCCCCCCCCACGCACACACAAAACACACACTCTCCCCCCCCCCCCCATCCCCCATCCCACACACATTCTACCACTACCTATATCTCTAACCAGCCACTAATGTTTATCCCGCCTATCTCTCTCATCTCTCATTCATTTTCTCAACCACCACAGGTCCCTATGGCGGAAGAAGACACGGAACACATCAACACGGCCATACAGCGACAACTGCACCAGTACATGCGGAAACAGGAAGGCCTCCAAGCGCAGATTCTTCGCAGTCGTGTGCACGAGTTCTGTAGCGAGTTGGACATCGCACGAGGCACCGCCAGCACTACCAGCACCACTAGCACCAGCAGCAGCAACAGCAGCAGCAACAGCAACAGCAGCAGCAGACGCCGTCGGCAATACGTCGGCAACAAGAAAGGCTCGTCCTCCACCACTTCCCGCCGCATCGTGTTCAGTGAAGGGGAAACAACGCCGCCTATTCCCCACTCCGCCAAGACGAGAAGAGTTGTCACCTCGTGCAAAGGCAATTTGAAAGTGTCGCTGCCTTCTTTGGCTTGATATCATCGTGTTTGGATGATTGCTTGACCGTTTGTGGAGGATTTTTTTTGCGGGTGGTGGGGGAATGGGTGGGTAGGAAGGGGGTGGGTGGGAGGAGGAGGCGATGAGGGATGGGGGTGGGCCCACGATGGAGGGAGTAGGGAGGAGGGGGCGATAAATGATCGATGAGCTATTTCATCATTAATGCCAAGACGAGAGAGGAGGTGTTTACCTCCTCTAAAGAAAAATGATCATGATGAACATTTCGATACCTTCGTAGTTCTCGTTTGGATGCTTTCCAGGTTTTTTTGTTTGGTTGTTTTTAGTTGTTGTTGTTTCTTTGTTATTTGATTGAGCCTTTGTTAGATTAATGCCTTGGAGTTGGGGTTTGTGGAGGTGTGGGGGAGGGGTGGTGGAGGTCACCCAAAGTATACACTCTTTGTGTGACTCAAAATACTTGATAACGACCAAAAGAACATCAAGTACACGTTGGATGTGGGGGACACTTTGAGTTGTTGGGCATTATATTTCCGTCCCAGCGGAGATTTCCGATTTGGGGAGGACACTGTGTATATGGCAGTTCAGGTTAAAAAGAATTTTGCCATGTAGGCAGCTACACATCGACTTCAAGAGGATTATTTTTTTCCCTTGAAAATAACATGAACATGGTTATTATACAACGAATTTATAATGTACGATGTTTGCAGTGACTGTTGTTTTGGATATATGAATGGGTGAACTTGATTAAACTGGCACATACTGAATGAAAAGCGGTTCTGAGATGAGTGTTTATAGTAACTCTAGTTTTGAAGTTTTGGATGAATCGGAACCTTGAACTTAAGATTGACTTCGACATTGAAAGCTTTTTGTTCAGGGAAGGCTCCTTATAGAAGAGTAACAACTAGCCTGTGTTTGTTTTAGGGAGTTTTGTTTGGTTATTCTTATTGACAAGGTTCATTGTCTATACATCGTCAGGCACTCAAAAAAATTTACAAAATATTAACAAGACAAACAAGCAACGACTACATAGTCTGTTACTCAAACAATAAATCCGCCAAAGAGAAACCTGAACAAAAACAAAAAAGCTAAAAATATTTTTAAAAAACAGCAGCAAAGAAATGAATCTATCGATTAAGAATTATTGCAGTGATTTTTGCCCTCTGGCATATTTGTGTCATTTAAAAAAAAATCTTGTATCGGCCTACAAAACAGCCCTTAACCTCACTGTGGACAGAGTAGAAGAAATCGGGAGTGATGGTAGGTATGTAATTGCTAAATATTTTGAACTCCTCCCTTCTGAAAACCGCTATTAGAGGTACCCAAACTCAAAACCCTCTGAAGTAAAATCAGCTTTATCATCACAGAGAGAGAGAAGGAGAGAGAGAGAGAGAGAGAGAGAGAGAGAGAGAGAGAGAGAGAGAGAGAGAGAGAGAGAGAGAGAGAGAGAGAGAGAGAGAACAATTTGAACAATTTTGAACAATTTTTATTTTTCAGAGGGTAATAGATTAAGCATTACATTGCTTTTTTACATCCAGCCCTCGAAAAAAAAAGATAAATAATAAGGAAAAATGTGCATAAGAGAGAGAGACGCTTTGACGCTTTGACGCTTTGACCAATTTATTGTCATTGCCCAAAGAGGCCTATTTGACAAGGGGGGTTATACACGACTTTCTTTTGTAAATACAAATAAATACAAGAAAAATCACATGATGCATTTAACGTAACGAAAACCAAAAAACCAAAAATGAGCTCTTATGAACGGATACGACTTTAAGCTGTGACGTAAACTCAGTTTCAAAATGAACACAAAGTAATAACAAGGATGAACAATAGGAACCAATAAGCAATAACTAAAATAATGAAAAGAACATTCTAGAATGCTATATTAGACCATCCATTGACATTGTATGTGAAATTTTCAAAAAATATTCTTGCTGGAGACTACAGCGTAATTATAAATGTTTCTTTATGTGTTTCACAAAATGCTGGAGTTTACATAATATAAATGTTACTTTAGTTTAGTCACAAATGTTAAGCTAATAAGAAGAGAGAGAGAGAGAGAGAGAAGAGAGAGAGAGAGAGAGAGAGAGAGAGAGAGAGACAATGACAATGACAAATTCTTTTATTTCGAAGATAATGAATAAGCACACATGTGCTTTTTTACATCCAGTCCCCGCCCGTTAGGGATACATCTTAATAATAATGAGGGAGAGAGAGAGACAGAGGGAGAGAGAGAGAGCGAGAGAGAGAGGGAGAGGGAGAGAGAGATTGCGCGTATAAAATAAGAAGAGTGCACACCCTTCCTTTTTAAAAAAAATGCTTTTTTATGTGCTATAATTATTGTTAATTTTATGGTATTATATGTCATGATAACCCTGGTGTGTGTGTGTGTGTGTGTGTGTGTGTATGTACGCTTGCGTAATTTTATGCATGAGTGTCCACTAGTGGGTGGAAAAAAAGTTAAGGTGTGGGGAAACAGTTGGCTGAGTCTGTGATATTGATTTACGCTATTATTCTATGTTTACTTGTTGCTTGTTTTTAGCTATGCTTGCTTGTTCTTCTCTTCACTTAATATTCGCTTTTCATACCGTCAGATGTGTTTGGAAAAAATAATGGCCTGTCCTTTCCAGCTCCTCTCATGGGACGTACAGCTTAGTTTGCAGGATTATATCCGTCGGCCACACAATCTTCCTCAGGTCGCTGAATAGCGTGAATCTTTGAAGGATGTGCTCGCCAGTCTGGTTTTCTTTACCACAGGCACACACACAGGGAAGAAGGAACGAGTTTCAGCTTTGTAGACATGTGATGATTTAGCCTGTTGTGCCCAGTGCAGAGTCTTAAAATGATGACCCGTTCTTCACTTTTGAGATAGTGGTAGTCGTCCTTCTCTACTCTGGGTCGGGCCATTGATTTGATGATTGTCTTCTTTTCGTGGAAGGTGAGGCTGCTTTCGCACTGTTCTTTCTGTGCTCTCCCTGTTTCGCAAGTTCATCATCAGCCTGTTCGTTGCCAGGTATACCACAGTGGGCAGGGAGCCATTGCAGCGTTACACGTTTGTTTTGTGTAAGGAGCTGTAGTTCCTGCTGGAGTTCTATTTCTTTGTCTGCAGACAGGGCTTGTAGGACTGACAGCGCAGCGGTGAAGAAAACCACTTGCTGGCATTCATCGTTGGAGTGTCTGACCATGGTGGCAGCTTGTTTCAGGGCTTGGGTTTCTGCAGGGTAGTTGGTGCAGTGTGTCCCTGTTGGGATGTTTGCTGTTTCTACATCTCCAGATGGATACTTGATCAGCACTCCTGCTCCTTCATTGGAGATAGCATCTGTAGCTGATCCGTCTGTGTAGACGTGAATCCATGTTTGTCCTGGATAGCAGTCTTCTACCATGGCCAGGGTGAGTACCTTCTTACTGCAGGTGTCACACTGAGTTCTGTTTGAAGTTCTTTTTGCTTATAACCCAAATAAACTGCTGGGGCTTTCGAGATATTGAAAAACTCGTATTCCTAGGTTAAATTACCAACTGTGGCCCCGAAGTCAGAATGCAGCTTCCTGAATTCTCTCTCTCTCTCTCTCTCTCTCTCTCTCTCTCTCTCTCTCTCTCTCTCCTCTCTCTCTCTCTCTCTCTCTCTCTCTCTCTCTGTGTGTGTGGGCTTTTGTAATGTAATTGAAAATTTTGGGACTCGCAGCGACCTTTATATCATATACCCTTCAAACGTTTGGTGTGGCAGTTTGTTCTTTTCACATGGACAGATCCAAATAGAACGGGTTCGAACGATCCTTCTGAGTCGTAGGGTTGAAACGGGTCGTGTGTCTGCTTTACTCTCCCCTCCTTGCACTTCCAAAAAAGTTGTCATGGGCTGAACATGTGTGTGTGTGTATGTGTGTGTGTGTGTTTGTGAGAGGGAGAGAGAGAGAGAGAGAGAGAGAGAGAGAGAGAGAGAGAGAGAGAGAGAGAGAGAGAGAGAGAAGATAACGATAACGATATTTTATTCAAGAAAGGCAATAGCCCCATTTGAAAAGGCATCAACATATACACATTTCTGTAACAGTCATTGACATGATTTGATTTGTGACAAGGTTTCCATGTCACGCAATGTCTTCAGTCTGGTAGGTAGGTTCACTGGCTCGCTATGTTTCCTTTTACAAACACATGGCATGGTGTGCATACGTAGCTGTTCGGGCACGTTCCACTCGCTTGCTCTCTCTCTCCCCCTCTCTCTCTCCCTCTCTCTCCCCCTCTCTCTCACTCGCTCTCTCTCACACACACATGCACTCACACACCTGCGCGCTTGTGCACACCATGCACGCGCGCGATCACACACACACGCGCGCGCGCGCACGCACACACACAGACGAGAGAGAGAGAGAGAGAGAGAGAGAGAGAGAGAGTGTGTGTGTGTGTGTGTGTGTGTATGCGCGCGCGCATTTATTTATTTATTTATTCTTTTATCTTTTATCTCGAGGATAATGGAATAAGCACTCATGTGCTTTTTTACATCCAGTCCCCGTGTTTTGTAAATTTTCTCATCTGTTTCCACCGGCACACAATGGCCTACTCTTCCGAAAAGCGGAACAGGATTTAATGTGTGCGCAAGATGTTCTGCATGCGTTGAAACACGGGGCCTCAGTTTATAGTCTCATCCGAAGGATTTGAGTGTGTGTGTGTGTGTGTGTGTGTGTGTGTGTGTGTGTAGTAAGGAGTATGTTTGTATGCATGCATGAGTGTGTGTACATGCTTGTGTGCACAAGTGCTTGAACGTGTGTGTTTAAGCGCGCGCTCAACATTGTTTACAGACAGTAGAGTAAACAATTATAACGACCAGCTCTTCTACATTTTTCCCCCAACAACAAAAAAAATCATTGTATTTTATCAAAACTACTCTGCCATAATTAATATGCTCCTATAGTGGAAATTGTACACAGGATGTGGGCTTAAAACTAAAACTAAATGGACTGAGAGAGAGAGAGAGAGAGAGAGAGAGAGAGAGAGAGAGGAGAGGAGAGAGAGAGAGAGAGAGAGAGAGAGAGAATGCGAATGCGAATGCAAATGCGAAAGCTTTATTCATTATAGGCCTTGGCCCCTCATGAAGGGGGTGTGTGTATATAATCAACATTCCAAAACATGTTGCATAGGAAACATTTATGAACAGAAGAATAATACCTCAAGTACAGACAGTATTTCTAAAGCTAGAGAGAGAGAGAGAGAGAGAGAGAGAGAGAGAGAGAGAGAGAGAGAGAGAGAGAGAGAGAGAGAGAGAGAGAGAGAGAAAGTAGTAAGTAGCACCAACAAGCTTTGTGAAAGACGTGTCTATGATTTGTTTCCCCTTTCACTATTGCATTCAATATGTAGAATGTAGAATGTAGGTTGTAGGCTTTGTACTTGTATACAAATGCAAAATAAAATGTGCCCAAATCTGTTGTGGCTTATCGTGTTGGTTTGTTGTTCAGACTCCTACTGATGCCTTTTGTGTTCTTGCCTTTTTTCATCTGTTTGCTTGTCAGTGTGTTTGTCTGACTACCTGTTCTTTTTGTGTACGTATGAATGCAAGTGTAGACACAAAAATGACCACTGACCCCCCCAAAAAACCCCCAAACCACAACAAACCAACAAAAACAAACACCCAAACAAACCACAAAACAAACCCCAAACAAAACCACAACAAAATAATATAATATTAACAACAGCAAACACACAACAGACACAAAGCAAACCAGAAACAAAACGAAACCAGAACCAAACGAAACAAAAAATAAAAACACCCAACCACTCAACCAAACAAGACACCAAAACAAGCAACAACAATAAACAAACAAAACCCCCAACAGCAAGCGAAAAGTCTGGGTCGGAAGTGTGCGATAGTTCGATCCCCGTTTGGGCTCCAAACTTTTCCCCCATCCATTAGACCATGAGTGTCCGGGTGCTAGTCTTTCGGATGAGATGATAAACCGAGGTCCATGTGTTACATATATTTAGCGCACGTAAAAGAACCCACGGCTACAAGGGAGTTGTCCCTGACAAAATTCTGTAGGAAAAAAAAGCCACTCTGATAGGGAAATGTATACAGTTGCAGAAAGGAAAATAAAAATAATGGGGGGCGCTGCTTTTGTGGCGACGTTCTCTTATTAGGGAGAGGAACCCAAATTTCACACAGAGAAAACTGCCGTGACTGAAAGTGATAGAAACACATAGATAAATAAATAAATGAGCACTTCTTTTCTGGGGGATAGTAGCGATGGAAAGGAGGAGGGAGAAAACGAAAGTAATATTTTTGGCTGAATGGTGATATATATATATATATATATATATATATATATATAAGCACCTGGGCTTTATCACAGTTCTTGATTAAACCATTGACGCTGGGGGCAACAGCAAAGTGAGAGGCTGTATGACCAGTGGCTTTCTTTCCCACTCATGGAATTCCACTTTACAGCTTAGTCTTTAGTGATCGACTATGGCTCTCTGACTAGGAGGCTTAACTCGCACAGTCCTTATGTGCTGCAGCCCTGGGGGCTGGTTGGCCTTTGGAGAACATCTCCAACGCTGACTGTCCTTATGCCCACTTGGCCGAGAGAGTGGGGATGTACTGTGGGCAAGGCATCGCCACTATAATCAAATTTCTGCCCAGTTTCCAAAACAGCAGCTGCCTCCTCTGCTGTTTTGGAGGTCATCGTCGGACTTGACGGGCAAACATATACAACTACACAACTGTAAATCTTCTAACTCATAGTGGATTAGCTTCGAGTATAGCGAATTGGTACGGACAGCAGAGGTGTGTAATAATAATAATAATAATAATAATAATAAATGGAACTTATATAGCGCTATATCTTGCAAAGACAAATCAAAGCGCATGCATCCAACCTAATCTTACAGTCATGCAATCAATGATACATAATCAATAGTTTAAACAAACAGATATTACAAACAAGGTGCGCTACAGACCAAATCTATGAAAGAAAATTTCAATAGTCAAATGTTTTTCAAAAGCACACACACACACACTCACACACACACACACTCACACACGTCGTATAATTTAGCAGGGTGATAGGATATGGGTGAGTGAAGGTGGGATAGTTCTGATATGAAACAGGAGAGGGGGGAAATCTTAGGTTTGAAATAAATATGTCTTGAGGCTGGATTTAAAAGTGTCGTAACTAGAGTTTCTGGCGAAGAGAGAGAGAGAAAGCGAGCTCATTCCAGGTCGATGGACCCGAAATAGAGAAAGAGCGGAAAGAGTGTGTACACTGTACCTGGCTCTCAGTAGCAGCCACAGGCAGGGGGTGTCTGAGCACACGTTTCAGCCTGGTGGGTTTTAGCATCCTGACCTTCGTCGGGATTTTCTCTGGTTCTGCGGAATAGACTGAAAGCAGGGAACGAATAAACCACACATGAATGTGACGAATGAAAGAGTGCACGCATCTGGGCAGTGGAGGAAGCTGGTTGCAAAAGCTTCCTTGGTCCCCACCCCCATGGGATACGTGAATCTTTAAAAATGATATATTTTGAAACATGTTAATCCTTTCTTTTTGGTTTAAAATTTTCGCGATTCCTTTTCGCTTTGGATCACTCACTCACTCACTGTACTAGCCTGTGTGATGTATCCAGAACATGTCATTCATGTACGTTTTCTAGATCAGAGTAGCTAGGTTTTGTGTCCAAAAGAAATGAAACGAACTTTTTAGAATGTGCATACGCGTAATGAAATGAAAACCCCCCAGGGACGCAGTTGTACTGTGTGTCATGAGGGCTCAGGTCTCTAAGCTTTTTAGAAGCTGGAAACTGACAGATGATGTGTGAATTCTGTGTGAAAATCGGCCATTGTATCAACTCCAAAGTTGGAATGAGGCTACCTTCCTGGTGGGCCAAAAACGGTTGCATAATTATGCAAAACCTCGCTATTGGTGAAGAACCCCCGAGCTGTAGAAAAAAAACAAGGAATACATTCCTTGTATCAATGACATCATGACCAATATTCCAGCAATGATTTTTGAGAAAAAATTTGTTCAAGACCTTTATTCGGCCATTGCAGTAAAATTATTAGAAATTGGATTTTTTGGGTGTTGACTGACAACAATATATAACACACGTTTCAACATGAATATACAATGGCCGCGGTGTAATATGTTCACGCATTCACTTAGGCCAAATATTCACGTTTTCAAACCCCTGCAAGTGTAGTACGCCTTTAACTGAAATTTTTCATTTGTAACGCAAAAATCTGGAGGGTCCTGGAGCAGTATGACATCAAGGGGCAGCTCTTAGATAACATCAGAGCTGTATACAACAACAGCAAGAGCGCAGTTCGCACTCCAAGTGGACTTTCCAACTGATTCCCTGTGACGTCTGGGGTGAGACAGGGCTGCGTCCTTTCCCCTCTGCTCTTCGTCATATATATGGACCAGATCACAAAGGAAGCCATCTCAGACCTGGAGGCACTCAAGGAACTTCTGTTTGCTGACGATCAAGTCATGATCAATGATAACAAAGACAAGCTGCATGAGCACACAGACCAGCTCAATACATGCTGTAAAACCTATTGCATGAAAATCAGCATAAGCAAGACCGAAGCCATGACAGTCAGTAGAACTCCAGAAAAGCTCAAAATCAACATCAACGGAGCCCATCTAAAGTGGACGACTGAATTCAAGTACTTAGGCAGCATATTCACACAAGTTGGAAAACTGGACAGAGAAGTATTAACACGCTGTCAAAAAGCATCTTGCGCACACGTTAAAACCTGTTCCGCTTTTCGGAAGCGCAGGCCATTGTGTGCCAGTAGGAACGAATGATAAAATTAACAAAACTGGGGACTGGATGTAAAAATAGCACATCGAGTAATGATTGCATTATCCCAGAAAGAAAAGAAAAGACAAATAAACAATAGCTAGATGAGCCTGTATATAGAGAGTGAAGAAGATACAGTGTGATGCAGGTGATGTTGGTGTTGGGGGTGCAGTATCTCACCCTGCCTGTGGACCCATTCAGCCTCCTCCCGAAGATCCGGGACGGGATAGCCTGGTGGTTAGAGTGATACAATCGTGATATGCTGACCCGGGTTCCATTCTCGTTCAAGAGGATGTTTCCTCTGGAGTTAACATCAGTGCCGACTTCACTCTCCCCAAAAGTCCTTCGGATGAGACTATAAACCGAGGTCCCGTGTGTGTGTGAACGCACGCAGAACATCTTGCGCACTCGTTAAATCCTGTTAATCTTTTCGGAAGAGTAGGCCATTATGTGCCGGTGGGAACGGGTGACAAAATATACAAAACTGCATACACGCGGGGACTGGATGTAAAAGAAAGCACTGTACACCGTCCTGAGGTACAATGGTAAACTTACTGACGAGATTCATTGATGCTCAAGCCAGTAGCCTCAAGTGCTGTAATCACATGCACAGGTTGCTTTCAAACGCTTCTTTGTTGCCTATTGGCATGTGACAATCCTGCTGGCAGTAGTAACAGAGAGGAGATACTTGATCTGCCGCTAGTGTGTAGAATTTCTCGGCTACAACGACACAGTCCTAACTATGATGATGAGGCTGTAGCCTGTAAAAAGAGGCTGCATACATTCTACATTTTGACTACGGGGGTTAAGTGTAAGCACCTAGAGGTTTATACCCACCACCCAACCAAACGGAGTGTCGCACAAATCTGGCAGGGTGTGTCTGAATATAGAGACACAATGTTGCCCAGGACTCTGATCGCATGGGAGGTAATCTAATCACCGCCCGTCACACACACACAGTGTATCTTCTTCACCTTCACCTATTCTGTAGTCTTGTAGACCAAAGGGGTACCACTGAATTTGAAACCAGCTTCCTCCACTCCCCGCAGTACTCTGCTTTCCGTAGCAAATCGTTCCACTCGAGGCCAGTCCACTCTGATGTCGTCTTCCCATCGTTTTCTCTGTCTGCCTCTTCTTCGTCTCCCTCCTTGTACTGTTCCCTGTAGGACAGTCTTGGCCAGTCCAGATGTTCATGTGACGTGCCCGTCCCACTTCAGTTTGCGTTTTTTTCACTGAAGTCCGGAGCTCTTGATATGCTCGAAAAGTGTTTTTAATTCTGGTTTTCGTTTTAAATTCTGGTTTTCACTTCCTCGTTAGTGATGTGATACCTGGTATGAGTAATACCAAGAAGTTTGCGAAAGCACCTCATCTCAATTGCTAGTATCCTTTCAATGTCGGCTGTACGTTTTCACATGAGTACAAAAATACGGACATGACCAGGGAACGCATCAGTCTGATCTGGAAGCTGATGGTGTTATAGGTAACATTAAGAATTAAGTGCTTCAGATGAGATTATAAACTGAGGTCCCATTTACAAAATAAAAGCATGCAGAGATTCTTATGCACATATTAAAACCCAATCCGCCTTTCACCAATCAGCCATTATGTCCTGGTAAGAATGGACGTCAACATTTTTTAATGCATGCATGCTGTTGTCATGTTTAGACATCAGCCCCCAAAGTCGGAATGCAGCTACCTTAAAAGAGGTGAAATGGTCGCATATGGAAAACTCTCACTTGGTGAACTTCAGCGTTTTAGCTGAAGAATGAGAAAAGAGACTAAATGGCCCTTAATCATTGATTTTGTTTTGTGAGTAACATTGAGGTTTCCAGAAATAAGTCATGGTTGGTGGGATGGACTTCTTCATTTCCAGGGCTGGCAGGGTATGTTGGTTTTTCCAGTGACTTGCAGGGGAATGGAGTCCTTACACTCCCCCCCCCCCTCACCACACACACAAATGTACTGATCATAAAATCCCCCGACTCTACTGACCATAAAAGTCGACTCTCTCTCTCTCTCTCTCTCTCTCTCTCTCTCTCTCTCTCTCTCTATTCTCTCTCTCTCTATATATATATATATATATCACCTTCGGATGAGACAATAAATCGAGGCCCCGTGTGCGAACGCACGCAGAACATCTTGCGCACACGTTAAATCCTGTTCCGCTTTTCGTAAGAGTAGGCCATGGTGTGCCGGTGGGAACTGATGACAAAATTTACAAAACCGCATACACACGGGCTCTTGATGTAAAAAAGCACATGAAGTATTTGTTCCATTATCCTCGATATAAAAGAAAAAAAAAGTCTATTTGTTATAATATATATATATATATATATATATATATATATATATATATATATATATATATATATATATATATATTAGAGTTGGGGGATGCGAGCACACACACACACACACACACACACACACACACACACACATATATATATATGTGTGTGTGTAGAAGTTGAGGATACTCACACATACACACCCGTGCATGCGCAAGAATGTACTTATAAATGTCATCAATTCTTGTTCCTCTTCCAGGGCTACATTTAGAATGCTCATTTACGTACATACGTTTACACGAAAATGGCTGAACAGGGAATAGCGATCTAGATACCTTAACAAAAAAGGACAGTCTTTAAGTTAATGAATTGTGTCAGTTCTGGTATGTAGACGCAGTTGTATCAGCATGCACAGGTCATGTGGCTTAATTTGTATTGGCTGAAAAAAGAATGTCCTACCTGCCGTACACTGAAAGATTCTCTATTATGAACTGAAGTATAAGAAAGCAGTTAAGGTGCGCAGATTTTGTCATCCTACTGAAACTCGTTTCAATATGAACACACTGATTTAAGAAAAGCATATCATATTGCACAAATCTAGCAACTCTTGTAGCTTTTATGTCAGTCAACTTCCAGTGGTGGCTCCGAATTTATTGCTGCTAGCTTTCAGCATGAGTTGATTGGTTCTTTTTCGTAATTGTGACGTTATGCAGTATAGTCCCCCAGTTCACCCAGCCATAAATGGGTACCTGCCCTCTTTAGGGTCAGGGACGGTAAAGCAGCGAGGGAGAGGAGATGGGCGCCGCCCTCAATATGCTGGCCCCTGGAAAAGTGAAGCCTCTAATACCTCGCTCCCCTACGACCACATAGGCTGTGGGACACTTTTACCTTTTAAAAAAAAAAGTACATAGTCATTGTGGTAAATGTCAACATGAACAGAATTTAACGGCTCCGTCTGTGTCATTCTCCCTCCACAAAGGCCAGAAAACTGGGTCAAACCACTAACCTAAATCCCGAATACACGACCTCTTATGAAGGTCACGTAAATGAGAGAGAGAGAGAGAGAGAGAGAGAGAGAGAGAGAGAGATTGTAATAATGCTTCTCTCACTCTCACTCTCTCTCTGTCGTGTCACAGGGAGAGTTTCTATGGTACCCCCTGCTGGGGGTGAAGGTAGGGGAAAGGGGGGGGGGGGGGGCGGTGTCATAGGTGAAATGTAGGGGGGGGGGGAGGAGGAGTGAAAGGGGGTGGCATGGGGGATGGGTAAGGTGTGTGTGTAGGGGGCGGTGGTGATATATAGAGAGAGATTGCTTTGTTACAAAAAAAGCACCAGGACAATACTTCAACCTCTGGTGTGCCCTACTTTTAATGATGACCCGTGACCTTACCTACTGCTTGTCCTGTAAGGATGGAGGTAGGAGGGATGGAAGGGAAGGGTGTGTGTGTGTGTGTTGTGTGTGTGTTGTGGGTGGGGGGGGGGGGTTGTGTTGAAGACTCATAATCGTAATGAATGGTTGCTTAGAATAAGTTGGGATGTGTGTGTGTGTGTGTGTGTGTGTTTCTCAAAGCTCTCCGAGGTTCACTAATGGTGAGATTTTGTGTATGCGACCGCTTTAACACACCATTAAGGTAGCTGCATTCCGACTCCACGGATGATGACTGTCTAAACGCGACATCAGTGTGTATGCGTTTTAAAAAAAAATGTCATCCATTCCTACTGATACACAATAGCCGACTCCTCCAAAATGTGGTGCAAGATGTTCTGCATGTGTTGGAACAAGGGGACCTCGGTTTATAGTCTCATCTGGCGGACTTTTATGGAGGAGTGGAGTCAGTACTGATGATGTTAACTCCTCATCTCATCTCATCTCATCTGTTCCCATAACTCCCTCCGGGGGTCGTAGGGGCACTGCAGTGACGAACGTTGCATCAGTTGCAGCGTTCATGTTAACTCCAGGGAGGGGTTGTGGGGGTGAATTCCCCTAGAACTTAAGCGTCTTGGTGGCTCGACTCTGGGCCATGCGATTGCGAGCTCAATGTTTGTAACCACTAGGCTATCCATGGCCCTCTTAGAATAAGTTTGAAGGTGTGGATTATAGCGGAGGTTTTGTGCTTGATATGTTGTTTTTTCCCCGTCCTGTCCTGCAATACCAGGCTGTTTGTTTGTGGACCCCTTAGATGGATTCAGTTTTATTTTTTATTTATTTTATTTATTCTTTATATCGAGGATAATGGAATAAGCACTCATGTGCTTTTTTTTTTTATATACATCCAGTCCCCGTGTGTATGCGGTTTTGTAAATTCTGTCATCTGTTTCCATCGGCACACAATGGCCTACTCTTCCGAAAAGCGGAACAGGATTTAACGTGTGCGCAAGATGTTCTGCATGCGTTCGCACACGGGGCCTCAGTTTATAGTCTCATCCGAAGGACTTTGACATTCAGTTCGGTTTTTTTTTGGTGGTCAAACTGGGAAGAAAAGGCGAGGCTGGGAATCGAACCCAGAACCTCACGGTTAACTTGTTGGCAGGCGAACGTCTTAACCACCCTGCCACCTTCCTTCCTCAGTTGAGGTCAGGAGAGGTGAGCTGGGGGTTGGGGGTGGGGGTGGGGGGGGACGGTCACTTACACATAAATCGGGAAGTCGGAGGTGGGGGGGGGGGGGGGGGGGTGGACGGGATGGCCTAGTGGTTAGAACATTGCGCTCGCAATCTGACGACCCGGGTTCGATTCCCGTTCAAGGGGATATTTTTGCCCTGGAGTTAACATCAGTGCCGACTCCACTCTCCCCCCAAAAGTCCTTTGGATGAGACTATATAAACCGAAGCCTCGTGTGTGTGTGAACGCACGCAGAACATCTTGCGCACATGTTAAATCCTGTTGCGCTTTTCGTAAGAGTAGGCAGTTGTGTGCCGGTAGGAACAGATGACAGAATTTACAAAACCGCATACACGCGGGGACTGGATGTAAAAAAAAAGCACATAAGGGCTTATTCCATTATCCTCCATATAAAAGAACAAAATAAAATAAAACAGAAATAAATCTCACCATTTGTGAACCATGAAGCTCTAGGAGAGGAACAAAACAAAACAAAAAACAAAAAACCCAACCAAACCAAAAATCACACCCTTGCATGCAATTTTTGAGCGTCACTATGTAACAGTATTCATTATATCCCTTGTTTTTGAAGGAAGATTTATCAAGGCTGAGGCTCATACATGCATGGTGGTGGGATCCTATCAAAAGAAAGAAACGAATAGAAATGGGTGGGGGGTCACGTCAGGGTGGTCATAAATTAGTAGGATCTTTGATGGAAGTTGTCACCCCCCCCTCCCCCCCCCCCCATCCGCCCCCCCCCCCCACCCCTTCCCACTAAGAGCAAAAGACGGTATCTTACAGGCTAGGTCAGGACAACAGTGTTACGCTGATTGTCCCAGTATCTGGACCCTGTCAAGCCAAGCCAAGCCAAGCCGAGGATCTGAATGGTACCTCCTGCTGAGTCAGAGAGCTCGCGGGACAAACAGTACCACACTCCTTCACCTGTCAGGTCTCTACCCTAGCCTGCTTTACAGTAACGTGAGCTACTTTCTCAGCCCTAATGACCATCAACTTTTTTGCCATACCTCCTTCCCAACCTCCCACACACACACACTCTAACCCCACCCGGGGTGGGGGTGGGGTTGGGGGAGGGGACGGGATAGCCTAGTGGTCAGAACATTGCGTTCGCAATCTGACGACCCGGGTTCGATTCCCGTTCAAGGGGGATATTTTTTGCTCAGGAGTTAACATCAGTGTAGACTCCACTCTCCCCCTAAAAGTTCTTTGGATGAGACTATAAACCGAGGCCCTGTATGTGTGTGTGTGTGTGTGCGAACGCACGCAGAGCATCTTGCGCCAAGATAAATCCTGTTCCGCTTTTCGGAAGAGTAGGCCATTGTGTGCCGGTGGGAACGGATGACATAATTTACAAAACCGCATACACACGGGGACTAGATGTAAAAAAGCACATAAAGGGCTTATTCCATTATCCTCGGTATAAAAAAAATAACAGAACAACATAACACTGGGAGTGTCCTCGATAACAGTAGGCGGTCTTCCATGTGAAATCGGAGATGAGAAGGTGTTGCTGCAAAGGATTTTTTGGGTGGGTTTTGTTGTTGTTTTATTCATGGTTGAACTGGTCTAGGGGACGGGATAGCTCAGTGGTCGGAGCACTCGCTTTCCCCCAGCCAAGTTAAGCAGCGTCGAGCGTGGTTACCAGTTGGATGGGTGACCGTTTGCGCGCCTTGGCTTCAGTACAGTTCGCCCAGTTCACCCAGCTGTAAATGGGTACCTGCCCTCTTTAGGGTCATGGAAGGTAAAGCAGCGAGGGAGTGGAGATGGGCGCCGCCCTCACTAAGCTGGCCCTAGAGAAGTGAGGTCTCTGACGCCTCGCTCCCCTACGACCTTATAGGTTATGGGACTCCTTTACCTACTTCCTCCTCCTTAATGGTCTATATTTAGGTGGAAGAGAATGAAGGATGAGAGAGAGAGAGGGAGATAGAGAGAGAGAGAGAGAGAGAGAGAGAGAGAGAGAGAGAGAGAGAGAGAGAGAGAGAGAGAGAGAGAGAGGGAGGGAGGGGGGAGGGAGGGAGGAGGGGTGTAGAGGAATGTGGGTGAGGTGGGTGAGTAAGGATCTGAGTTGTTTTGGAGAAGAGCAGTCCTAGTTCATTTCATTTATTGATTTAATTATGGAATTCATAGAGCGTTGAATCTTGTAAAAGAAGGAAGCATTCAAATCATTTACACGCGTGTAACTGTCCACAAAATAGTTTGATAGGATTAGCAAATATCAAATTTACACATAAACACATAACGCACTCACGCATTCATTCTTTTATTTCGAGGGTAATGGAATAAGCACACTGCCCGTGTGCTTTTTTACAGACAGTCCCCGTGTACATGCGATTTTGT
>CM054138.1:21244901-21249901 GCA_028751875.1 Rapana venosa | reverse complement strand
GGCTTATAGCCTCATCCGAAGGACTTTGATTTTCATTTCGATTTTCTCATCAGACTGGGAAAAAAAGAGGACAAGGCTGAGAATCGAACCCAGAACCTCACTGTTTAATAATAATAATAATAATAATAAAAAATGGAATTTGTGTAGCGCTATATCTTGCAAAAACAAATCAAAGCGCTTGTTTACTTGTTAGGCAGGTGAACGTCTTAACCGTCCCACCACCTTTTTTTTTTCTTGTTTAAAGTAAATGATAAAACTGAAGTGTGTAGTGTGTGTTCATGCAGAAAAAGTAGTGAAGGTAAATACGTGCAGGTAGCTAGTAGTGTGTAGGACTAAAATGCTTTGAGAGAACCCAGACACGACAGACCACTCAGTCTGCGGAGTTACAAGCAGCAATGGTAGCCATTTTGAGAAAAAAATAACAAATTCAAGAAGAACAGCTGAAGTAGGAGGGTCAAGAGAAACAGCAGCAGCAGCAGCAGCAGCAGAAGGAGCAGCAACAACAAGAAAAAAAGCGTACTGAATAAAATCATGCATGTATTAAACAGCAAGAACTATGATAGCAGAGCCACCACCACCACCACCACCACCACCACCACCACCATTGCTACCTCACTACTACTACCAGCACTGCTGCCCTTATAATGAAATAATAACACTTTGATGATAGTAATAATAATACTGGTAATGATAATAACAATAATGATGATAATGATAACACATGGCAGTGAAACGCATTGCCGCTTATATGACAAACAACAATAGTTGCTATCTGAGCTTTCAACTAAGATAATGATGATGATGATGATGATGATGATGACGACACTACTACTACTACTACTACTACTACTACTACTACTACTACTACTACTACTACTACTACTACTACTAAGAAGAGGAAGAAGAAGAAGAAGGAGAGGACTAGCAGCAGCAACAACAATAGTAATAATAATAATGATAATAATAATAATAATATCAACGGCGACAATGGAGATGATAATGGTGGAGAAGAAGAAGAAGAAGAAGAAGAAGAAGATGATGATGATGATGACGATGCCGATGATGTTGATGATGACGAAATCTATCGATTATAGGACAGAGACTGGGGTGGGCTACAAAACCGTGAAGACAATAATTACAATATCAACCCCTAAGCATCCTGTCCAACACACACCCTGTCACATATATATATATATATAAATATATATATATATATATATATATATATATATATAATATATATATATATATATATATATATATATATATATATATATAAATATATATATATATATATATATATATATATAAATATAAACAAGCCTCGTAGCTCCTAACATCCCACCCTAAATCACAGCCCACAGACTGAATAATCAACAATACTCAAACCGTACTCATAAAAGCAATCAACATCATCATCATCGCCTCTTTCACACACTACTCAACGCTCGTGTAAAAAAAAAAATCCCTATTATTTCATAATTTTTTTTGACAAAAGCTTGCTGCATTATTATTAATTTGCGTGTGTATGACAATCAATGATGATGGGGGATAACGTAGCGATGCTGCTATGGACATGCATATGCTTTGAGACTATTTGGACAGGGTTGTATGTACTCTACGCTTACTGTCATAATAATGATATCCCGGCGTCAACCGAGGCCCCCGTGAGATACAGACACCTGCAGTGTTGGTCAGGTATTTTGAGCAACACTCTCAAACTCGCATCTGTAAAGTGGAAAAGAGTAAACAAAATCTCTATTATAACTACTACTACTACTACTACTACTACTACTACTACTACTACTACTACTACTACTACTACTACTACTGCTACTACTGCTACTACTATTATTATTATCATTACTACTACTACTACTACTACTACTACTACTACTACTACTACTACTACGACTACTACGACTACTACGACTACGACTACTACTACTACTACTACTACTACTACTACTACTACTGCTGCTGCTGCTGCTGCTGCTGCTGCTGCTGCTGCTACTACTACTACTACTTTTACTAGTACTACTACTACTACTACTACTACTAACTACTACTACTATTATTATTATCATCATCATCATCATCATCATCATCATCATCATCATCATCATCATCATCATCATCATTTTTTTTAAAAATTAATTTTTAAAAAATCTATTTTATTTGTTGTTGTTGCAAAAGCCTACTGCTGCCTGCCTGCCTGCACGTGCCGTCGCCACGAATGAGGGAGCTGGAGGCGAGGAAGCGAAGCGAAGAGAAGGGTCAGGGGGAAGTCCTCCTGAAATGTCCAGTCATTGTTGTTGCAATGTCGGCCCAGAGGCCAGACGCTGGCTGTCAACAGCGGCGACTGTGGTCTCGTTAAGTGGGTTTTGTCGTAAACTGGTCCAGGTTCGATTGAGATGATAATATAAGAACTGCATGCTCATCTTAGTCTGGAAACTATGTATGTGTGGAATGATGTGTACCGTATTTTTGATATAAGGTACGGATATATTTTAGCTTGAAATGCGCCGCTTTCTACTTAGCTATAAACAAACCTCGAGAGTATTCCTTGCTGATGTTACAGACCCGTGTCATATCATCGAATTGGGTCAAACTCTTAAGGATTTTTTTGTGCAAAGTTGGGGAGTTGTTTGGATTTTGTTTTGTTTTTGGCTGCCTCATCATCTGTGTCGTTCCTGTCCCGTTGTTCACACGCCGCTCATTTCGATCTCTTCACCCCAACCCATACCCAGATTCGTTATGTCGCTTCCTCAAAGTCAGAACTCCTTATGGAGTCTATCAGTGTCAGGAAGCCATGGGGCTGCCAGCACTGCTGCTGGGTCCCTTTGGTGGTATGTTCTAAGCTAACTTACGCAGGACATCACCTATGAAGCCCTCTAATGACGATAGTAAGAACACAGTTGTGGAGCCAGACTTTGTCCCTCCAACGACCGTTTTTTTTTTTCTTCTTTTCCCAACGACCTTTTCCATTGAAGCTCAAACCCTGAAGATTTTGACACCGCCACAGGCACAGAAGTGTATAGCGAATCCAAAAAGTGAGGTCATCACGAGACTAGACCAAATGGAGCCACTAGCGCACTGAATCAGAGACAGTTTTCTTTTACTGCATGATAATGACGATGAGGATGATGTAATGATGCTGCCAGGGGCCTGCATGCGCTTTGAGACTCTGTGACAGGGCAGTATTCTATGCTTCCTATCATCATATTCCGGCGTCAACTGTGCCCGAGAGGTAATAATAATAATAATAATAATAATAATAATAATAATAAATGGAATCTATAGAGCGCTATATCTTGCAACTAGAAATCAGAGGGCTTCATTCAATCCGCTCCTACACACGCAACCAACAATGCTTAACAATATTCTAACAAATTCAAATGTCCCAACACACACACACACACACACACACACACACACACACACACACACACACACACACACACACACACCACACACACACACACACACACACACAGGTTGTACATTTCAGCAGGGTGATGGAATTTTGGCTTTTAAAGGCAGGGACATATAATTATGAGATGAAACAAGAAGAAAAAATCTTAGGTTTGAAATAGGTATGTTTTGAGGCTGGATTTTAAAGCTGTCGTAAGTAGGCTTTTCACGAAGGGAGAGAGGGAGGTCATTCCAGATATACAGACATCTGAAGTTGTGGTTAGGTAATTTGAGCAAAACTCTTTAAAAAAACAATTGCATTTGTAAAGTGGATGAAGCTCGACTGTGCGGTCCTAGTCTTCCCAATGAGCCGATAGACAAACTCGATCTGGGCAGGAGCCGGCTGGAGTTCGGACAATTCTTGTGACTCTTATGGGATTCAAACCCTTCCAGTCCATGGTGCTAACCGCTTTGATTTGTTGCTTGACAAGATTCAGCGCTATATAAATTCCATACATTATTATTATTATTATTATTATTATTAACCGCTGTGCCAAGGTGAAGTTTAGTATTTGTTTTGGTATTCGCAGTCTCTCGACTGAATTGTTCTTTGATTAATGTCGTTTTATTGCCGTATTTCTAGTCATGCTTACCTATGCGTTGACATAAAAACAGTGTGCTGAGCAGCTTAGAAAGAATTGATGGTTTTTATGAACCAAGGTTCGAGCAGTTGAACATTTTTTAAAATTTTTGGATTTAAAGACATTCTGTTTTTAATATATAAAGACTCTGTGCCGGCCACGCAGTTCAACCGGTTACTTATAGACCGGGTTCGCAAAAATTGAACGTCTCTTGTACCATTTAGCGACAGGAAAACCAGTTAAGGACACCGCAGACTGCGTCAACAGTGGCGGCCCCTAAACTGTCCAGATTGGCGACTGCAGAGTGACCTGAAGACCAAACACTGTCAGAGCCTATTAGCTTTGGTCTGATGTGGGCTGCGCTGTTTTGTCACACTGAGCTTGGCTCAGCGCAGTCTGCCGCCACTGGAAGAAGAAGAGAGACAGAGAGAGAGAGAGAGAGAGAGAGAGAGAGAGAGAGAGAGGGTGGAGAAGAGAGAGAGAGTGGAGAAGAGACAGAGGGTGGAGAAGAGAGAGAGTGGAGAAGAGAGAGAGGGTGGAGAAGAGAGAGAGGGTGGAGAAGAGAGAGAGAGAGAGGGGAGAAGAGAGAGAGAGAGAGGGTGGAGAAGAGAGAGAGAGAGAGAGAGAGAGAGAGAGAGAGAGAGGTGGAGAAGAGAGAGAGGGTGGAGAAGAGAGAGAGAGAGAGGGTGGAGAAGAGAGAGAGAGAGAGAGAGAGAGAGGAGAGGAGAGGAGTGGAGAAGAGAGAGAGAGAGAGGGTGGGAAGAAGAGAGGAGAGAGGTGGAGAAGAGAGAGAGGAGTGGAGAAGAGAGAGAGGTGAGAGAGAGAGAGAGAGAGAGAGAGGGTGGAGAAGAGAGAGGAGAGAGAGGGTGGAGAGAGAGAGAGAGAGAGAAGAGAGAGAGGGTGGAGAAGAGAGAGAGAGAGAGGGTGGGAGAAGAGAGAGTGGGT
>CM054138.1:21232401-21239901 GCA_028751875.1 Rapana venosa | reverse complement strand
AGTCTGTTGTTGTCATTGTTGTTGCTAAAGCTTTATCTTTCAAGATCACCAAGAGCCACGCGTTCATCCCATTTCGGAATCGCTGAGTACACAGTAAAGTTTGTCATTAGAGTACTCCACCTTATAGGCAGCAATATTCTGACTTCAGATACTCTTGTTCAGTGGAAGAAGATGATCCTTGCAGGATATTTTAAAGTATAACATTTCAATGTAGGTCTTAGTACCTTTGCTTATATATCGATAAGAAAGATTTTGGCCTGGACCAGGGGTACATGAGAAGAATGCAGAATGTGAAACTATTTTGTCTTGTACATTATTTTCGGAATTGTACATTTCACCGTGTGTACGGAGATCTTTGGTCAATGGTCAAAGCGACCGACTCTGTTAATTTTTTATATAGAAATATCACAGCATAGGTTCGGGCCTTGGCCAAGCCACCTAAGAGGAATTTTCACCTGGAGCCAAAACTGTTTTCGTTCGTTTCGAGCTCCGAGTGTTTACCAAAGGTGAGATTGTTGAGTATACGACCGTTTTTGCCCACCGTTAAGGCAGCCGCATTCTGACTTCGGGGCTGATGTCTAAGCGCGAGACTAGTGTGCATGCGTCTTTTTAGTCTAATTTTGTCACCCGTTCTTACCAGCGCGGCCCGAATGACCTACTCTTCCGAAAGGCGTAACGGGTTTTAACGTGTGCGTAAGATGTTCGGCGTGCGTTCGCACACGGGACCTCGGTTTATAATATCTTCCGGACTTTTCGGGGGCAGGGGTGGGGGTGGTGGTGGGGTGAGTACTAACTCAGGGGAAAAAAATCTTGAACGAGTGCCTCAGTGGTGGCTCGAACCCGGGCCGTTACTTCGTGAACGCAAGGCTCTAACCACAAGGCTGTTTCAGGCGATCATTTCTAATTTGATTCAAAGGTAGTTAATTATAAAACAAGTTAGCGCAGTGTAGCTCAGCTTTCGCTACTTTCTAGGCAGTTGCCCTGTAACAATTGCGTATTATGCGGAGTTTCTGAAATTGAAAAACATTTTAGGGGGTGCAGAGCTCAGTGATTAGAGCGACTGACTTCCAATCTTGAGGGATTTCATAACACAGGTTCGGGCCTTGGTTGCACCGTCTACGAGGAATTTTTTTCTGTGGTGCTAAAATTTATCGTAACTCAGAAAATCATGTGGTTCTTTTTTTCGTTTCTCGGAAAGAGCTCCGAAGTTCACCATCGGCGAGATTTTGCGTATGCGACCACTTTTTGCGCACCATTAAGGTAGCCGTATTCTGAGTTCAGGGATGCAGTGTAGAATACACCGATGTGATGTGTTTTTGAGATCATCCATCCCTACTGACGAATTCGCCTACTCTTGAAAAGGATAGATAGTTTAATGCTAGTGTGCATGAATGTCTGCGTGCTTTCGCACACACAGGACCAAGGGCTTTTCGGGGAGTGGAATAGGTAAGGTAAAGGTAAAGGTGTCCCATAACCTATGTGGTCGTAGGGGAGCGAGGCATCAGAGACCTCAGCTTCTCATGGGGCCAGCATATTGAGGATGGCGCCATCTCCTCTCCCTTGCTGCTTTACCTTCCCTGACCCCAAAGAGGGCAGGTACCCATTTACAGCTGGGTGAACTGGGGGACTTTACTTGAGCCATGGTGTGCAAACGGCCACCCAACTAGTAACCACGCTCGATGCTGCTTAACCTTGGCTGGGGGAATAGGTACTGATGTTGAAATCAAAGGGAAACGTCCTCTCAAACAGGCGCCTCTGTGGTGGCTCGAACCCGGGCCGTCAGATCACAAGCGCAGCACTTGAACCACTAAGGTTATCCCGCTCCTTTTTTGTCGTCTGATTTTATTTTTGGGATGAAAAAAGTTACTGTAGACTATGTAATGATAGTTGTGTTCATGGTCTTTGTCAGCAGATCTTCACCGATGATCGTCACCCTCCTCATCAGAGATCTTGGAGACGCCATTCCTGGTCTTTGTCACCTGATCTTCACCCAGTTATCGTATTCCTTTAGTAGACCCTTCTCACCAGAGATCATGTGATGCATTCCTGGTCTTTGTCAGCAGATCTTCACCCCATTGATCGTGACCATTTCTCACCAGAGATCATGGAGATGCAATTCATTGTCTTTGTCAGCAGATCTTCACCCCAGTGATCATCACCCTCTCACCGAGATCATGGAGACGCCATTCTTGGTCTTTGTCACCAGATTCTTTCACCAGTGATCATCACCCTTCTCACCTGAGATCATGAAGATGCCTCGGCCACGATGTTGGAGCGCATGTCCAGAACATTTGTCCAAGATCCCCATGAATCAGTAGACAGATGTCGGTTGTATGGGGCTTGAAGGGTTTAGAATGGGAGATAGGTGCTTCACCGATTCCTGAAGGGCAGACCTAGTGCACTCTCATGCCTGGTTCCGATGACAGGGACTAGTAAACAATACACAGGCCGTCTTCACTTCTACTGGAATTTGAAACAGGAAAGTTGGGTAGGAGTTGGGGGTTAGGTTTCAGGTGGGCGTCATTTGACCTTCCATATCTGAACACTTTAGGGATAGATGCGACGAGACTTCCGCCCTCGACATGTCACCAACCTGTTCCTTTTCTTTTTCTTCTTTTTTAATTCCCTTTCCTTTTTTTCTTTCTATTATCCTCTTCTTTCTTCTTCAAACACACAGTCAGCAACTACTGATTGCCTGTCATAGGAGCGAAAGTACTGCCACTGCCGATACCACGCTGACGAAATCGGGCCAGCGCATCCGATTCGAGACGCGTTACCGCCCGCAGAGGTTAGGGTTTCTAAGTACCCTGCCTTCACATTTGGCTGAAAACACCCGTCAGTACCTCAGTGGTCACGAAGGAGGCCCATCAATTCGTGTTGCGAACAAGGACGTGGGTGTCCCGAATCGGCTCAGGGCTGCTACCCTCGCACACAGTGCTCATTGAGGGGAAGACACTCACGCCCCCAAACATTGTCTTCAAGCACTTTCTTTCCTCTGGGTCTCTTCTTTCTTGCTCCGATTTCCTCAAGAATTTGCATTGTGTCGACAGTTGTCATGAGGGATGGATCGATCTCCAGTTCTGGGCTTGTCTCCCAAACAGTTCTATATCAACCGCATCAAGAGCTAGCATCACGCTTTCAAGAGCTAGCATCAAAAGAGCTAGAGCTAGCATCAAGGCCACAGCATCACACAACAGCTAGCATCAAGAGCCAGCATCAACGGCATCAAGAGATAGAATAAACCCACAGCTAGTACCAAGTGTCGTCGTTCGAGCAGTATAAGCGCCAACATCGTCGCAACATCGTCGCCGGAGCAGTATCAAGCGCAACATCGTCTCAACATCGTCGCCGGAACAGTATCAAGCGCAACATCGTCGGAGCAGCATCAAGCGCAACATCGTCGTCGGAGCAGCATCAAGCGCAACATCGGCGTCGGAGCAGCATCAAGCGCAACATCGGCGTCGGAGCAGCATCAAGCGCAACATCGGCGTCGGAGCAGCATCAAGAGCATCGTCGTTGGAGCATCGTCGTCGGAGCAGTATGAAGAGCAACGTCATTGGAGCAACAAGAGCAATATTCGTGGTCGGAGCAGCAACAAGAGCAATATTCGTGGTCGGAGCAGCAACAAGAGCAATATTCGTGGTCGGAGCAGCAACAAGAGCAATATTCGTGGTCGCGAGCAGCAACAGCAACATAAGCAATTTCGTGGTCGGAGCTCAGTATCAACAGCAACATCGTGGTCGAGCAGTATCAACAGCAGCATCGTGGTCGGAGCAGTTATCAACAGCAACAGAGTGGTCGGTACGCAAGTATCAACAGCAACATCGTGGTCGGAGCGTATCAAAAAAAAAAAATAAAATATTAAACAAAGCATCCTCGTGGTCGGAGCAGTATCAAGCGCAACATCGTCGCAACTGTTGGAGCAGGTAGCAAGCGCAACATGGAGCATCGTCGTCGGAGCAGTATGAAGAGCAGCATCGTCGTCGGAGCAGTATGAAGAGCAGCATCGTCGTCGGAGCAGTATGAAGAGCAGCATCGTCGTCGGAGCAGTATCAAGCGCAACATCGTCGCGACATCGTTGCTGCAGCAATATCAAGCGCAACATTGTCGCATCATCGTTGCTGCAACTGTATCAAGAGCAACATCGTCATCGGAGCAGCATCAAGTGCAACATCGTCGTTGCAGCAGCGTCAAGAACATCATCATCGGAGCAGCATCAAGAACATCATCGTCATCGGAGCAGCATCAAGAACAACATCGTCGTGCTGTTTCAAGAACATCCATCGTCGTTCGTCGGAGCTCAGTATCAAGAACGTCGGTCGTCGCAGTAGTAATCATGAACTTGGTCGTTCGCAGCAGTATCAAGCCGCAACATCCATACGCAGCAGTATCAAGCCGCAACATCGTCGCCGCAGTATTCAGCGCAACATCTTCGCAGCAGTATCAGCGCAACATACGTCGCAGCAAGTATCAAGAACGTTGCCGGAGCGTATAGAGCAACATCATCAGAGCAACTTCGTCGTCGGAGCAGCATTCAGAGCTATTCTTCGGAGAAATGTCGTCGCAAGCTGCATGAGCAAAATCATCGGAGCAACATCAGTCGTCGGAGCAGCATCAAGAGCAACATCATCGGAGCAACATCGTCGTCGGAGCAACATCATCGGAGCAACATCGTCGTCGGAGCAGCAAGAGCAACAGCGTTGCCGGAGCAGCATCCACAACTAAAAAATGTAAGTACACACACACATTTTTTAAAATTTGGATTCCACTGTTAGAGCTTTAAGATTCTCTCTCCAAGGTGAGGTTTTTATGTATGCCAACGCTTCGCCCCCCTCCCCCCCTTCCCCCACAACCTTTAAGGTAGCTGCATTCTGACTTCGGAGGAGATTATCTAAGCACACCAGTGTGTTTGCATTTATTTTAAATATATTATCTGCTCCTTTCCACACGCAATAGCCTACTCTTCTTGGGTTTTAATGTGTGCGTAAGATGGAGCACTGCTTTCCCCCAGCCAAGTTATAGCAGCGTTCGAGCGTGCCGTGGTACCAGTTGGATGGGTGACGTTTGCGCGCCTTGGCTTCTAGTACAAGTTCCCCCAGTTCACCCAGCTGTAAATGGGTACCTGTCCTCTTTAGGGTCAGGGAAGGTAAAGCAGCGAGGGAGAGGAGATGGGCGCCGCCCTCAATATGCTGGCCCTAGAGAAGTGAGGTCTCTGACGCCTCGCTCCCCTACGACCTTATAGGTTATGGGACACCTTTACCTTTACTTTTTTTTTTTTTTAAGATGTTTTGTGTTCGCACATGGGACCTCCGTTTATAGTTTCATCAGGACTTTCAGGCGAGTGGAGTCTGTACTGATGTTAACTCCAGGGAAAACATTCCCTTGAGCGGGTGTTGTGGTGGTGACTCCAGACGTCACGAGAGCATAGTTTTAACCACTATGCTATCCCGCCCCCCAACATGTTCTAAATTTTTAGCTTCCGTTTTTAAATGTATTGGTGCTACTGTAAAGCTGTAGATGGATGCTGAATATTTTAGTGCTTTTACAAAGCCATAAATAGACAGAATAAATCTAAAGCATTGGCAAGTCTGCATCTTAATTTTGTCACAAAAAATATGAAAAAATCCAAACTTTTCTTTTGTTTCGAGGATAATAGAATAACTCTGTGCTTTTTTACATCCTGCTCCCGTGTGTATGCAGTTTTGTCAAGTTTGTCATCGTTCCACCAGTACACAATGAACTACTCTTACGAAAAGCGAACGGGCTTTTTTAACGTGTGGGCAAGATGTTTCTGCGTGCGTTCGCACGCGGGATACCTTTTAAGTTTCATCCGAAGGCGAGAAGTTAATTCATCAAGTCCTTTTGAAATTTAATCTTGAGACCCCTAAATTCTGAACTCTTCATGACAAATGCACATGTCGCTTTAGTCATTTGGCTATCACATCCACCGGCACAAAGTCGTACTTTCAATAATTATTGGGCTTAATTGCACACATTCCTATTTTAGTATAAAGCTTTGTAAAAAATGTGTTGGGAGCATACAGGAATTACACTGAAGTCAAGTGAAAAAACCATTTCATTAATATTCTTAGATATTGACAATGCAATCTAACCACCTAGAAAATAAAATATGTGACGTTCGGAAAAGCTAATAGCAGTGTGGTGTTGAAATATTAAATTGTATTGGATACCCCTTCAAGTCACAAAAGACTTCTCTGCCTGAAATTCGGGATGCTCTCCCCAGCGTCGCCACAAGAGCAGCGCCACCCATTATTTTTCCTTTCCCTGTCTGCATGTGTATGTTTCCCGATCAGTGTGGCTTTTTTCCTACAAAATTTTGCCCAGGAGAACTCTTTTGTTGCCGTGGGTTCTTTTACGTGTGCTAAATGCGTGATGCACACAAGACCTTGGTCTGTTATCTCATCGGAAAGAATAGTACCCAGACCATGACCGCTCACGGTCTACCCAATGCCGGTAAAGTTTGGGCACAAACAGGGATCGAACCACCTCAGTCGGACTTTGGCTTTCTAGGCAGGTGCATTACTTCTAAGACCACGACCCACAAATAGAAAATTTTGCCTCCCCTGGATATCACTGAAAACATTTCGGTCTTTTACCAAGATGTTTTTCTTCCCGGGTTTTGCTATTCTCATTCCCACGTCCAAGTTCTGAATACGTCATATATGACGTAGTCTTTTTTTAAAAATTATTTTATTTTAAATTTTGTACCGCGGCTAGAGCTTCGAGGTTCACAAATGATGGGATTTTGCATAATTATGCGACCGTTTTTTTCCTTTCAACTAACTTCAGGAATGAAGTCTAATTATTTTTAAAATTTTATTTCATTTCGAGGATAAATTAAAATTTGAAATTATTTTTAAAAAATTCTTTTATATCGAGGATAATGGAATAAGCAATTATGTGCTTTTTTACATCCAGTCCCCGTGTGTATGCAGTTTTGTAAATTGTCATCTGTTCCCACCGGCACACAATGGCCTACTCTTACGAAAAGCGGAACAGGATTTAACGTGTGCGCAAGATGTTCTGCGTGTGTTCGCACACGGGCCCTCGGTTTATAGTCTCATCCGAAGGACTTTTGGGGAGAGTGGAGTCTGCACTAATGTTAACTCCAGGGGAAAATATCCCCCTTGAACGGGAATCGAACCCGGGTCGTGAGATTGCGAACGCAATATTCTGACCACCAGGCTATCCCGCCCAGAATAAGCATTCATGTGCTTTCTTACATTCAATCCCCTTGTGTATGCAGTTTTGTAAATTTCGTCATCCCTTCCCACCCGAACACAATGGCCTACTC
This sequence comes from Rapana venosa, assembly GCA_028751875.1. Taxonomy (NCBI): domain Eukaryota; kingdom Metazoa; phylum Mollusca; class Gastropoda; order Neogastropoda; family Muricidae; genus Rapana; species Rapana venosa. Next base: position 21,232,586 of record CM054138.1, on the reverse strand, counting down.
ATCCGAAAAGCAGAACCGAGCTTTAACGTGTACGGCAAGATGTTCTGCGTGGCTAAATACCATACCAGCGTGCACGCCATTTCTTTTTCTGTTTGAAAATTTGTATCCCTTCTTTCCGTCACGCAAAAAGGGCCCATCTTTTCGAAAAAAGGGAATGGGTTTTAGGATATGAAGATGTTTTTTTT
>CM054138.1:21225016-21231901 GCA_028751875.1 Rapana venosa | reverse complement strand
CAAAAAATTGGCCCCTCATGTGGATGCAGTGATCATAATCCATGGCTTTACTTGGTTTAAAAATCGTATAAAAATACCTAAAGTAGGCATAAAACTATTTTTTGCAGGAAATTTAAAAAACTTTAACGAGCAAGATTCCTTTCAGACTTGACAAACTCGCCATTACATGACATATATCAAATCAGAGACCCTGATGAAGCTGTGAATTTTGGATTAGGACATTTACTCGTATCGACAAACATGCCCCCTTTCATAAAAAAATGAGTTAAAGAAAAAATCAAACCACCTGATAACAAAAGACATAGAAATCCGAAATACACCTAAGAGACTATTTGAAAACACATGGTTCAAAAGAGCAGTTCAGGAGCACAAAGAAACAAAGTACTTCACTAAAACGCAAATCAAAACATGATTACTTTCAAAAGTTGTTAATTACAACTACCGACTCTCGCCAAGTATGGAAAGCCATCAATACATTATGTAATAAACCTATATCAAAAAGTCAACAGACAGTTAAAGATATATCAGCTGATGAATTGAACAACCACTTCTCAAACATTGCCACCAAAGTAATATCAAATGACAAGTCAAATGAAAATGATCTCCATTACTTAGAACAATATATCGAATCAAAAGAAATAAATTCCCATTTAAACTACTGCCAATGACAATCACAGACGTCTTGGAAAGCCTGTCTCTTCAAAAAAGTTCCAGAACACGTGGTTTAGACAATCTAGATGGAAGAATAATTAAACTTTGTGGTCAAGTTATAGCTGGAACACTGACATACTTGTATAACTTGTGCATAGAGAAAAACAACTTTCCTGTCATATTTAAAAAGGCAAAATCATACCAGTCCACAAATCAGGTGATCCTGCTTGTCCTTCAAATTACAGACCAATTTCAATTCTGTCTGTCTTATCTAAACCCATCGAAAAACATATCCAAAAATCCGTATATTCCTACTTTGTAAACAACAATCTATTAAATGAAGATCAGTCAGGTTTTCGTAAAAACTATTCCTGTCACACAACTCTTACACAAATTACGACAGTCTCCTACACAATATCAGTGAAAATAAATATACAGGCCTTCCTTTTGTTGACTTTGAAAAAGCATTTGATGTAATCAATCATTCCCTATTATTGCGTAAACTTCACTTGTATAAACTAACACCAGAAATGTTAAATCTTTTGAAAAGCTTTTTGTCGAATAGGCAGCAGCTAGTAACTGCAAATAATCAAAACTCAGAACTAGTACCTATTAACATGGAGTACCACAATGGTCAATATTGGGTCCACTTCTATTTTCAATCTAGTAAATGACTTACCCCAATTTCTAGAATGTAGCTGTGAAATGTTTGCTGATGACACATCCCTCTATTGTAGTTGATTCTGACCCCCACAGACTTACAATCAAACTTCAAAACAGTATTGACAGATTGGTTACTTGGACTAAGCTAAACCATATGTCCCTAAATACACGAAAAACTAAGTGTATGTATGTACTAGCAAGACAAAAGAGACAAAAAATGAAAGATAAATTCCAGCCTCCGTTGACAGATAAAAGAGTAATTGAAGAAGTTGACTCCGACAGAATTCTGGGTGTACTTATTGACAAAAATCTTACTTGGACGACCATGTGATGGCGCTAGGAAAACGTCTCGCTTACAAGCTACTTCAGTTATCAAAAATAAAACATTTTCTGAATAACCACTCTCGCAAACTCTTTTATTGCGCCATATTTTTCCTATAGTTGACTATGCTTCATCTCTTTGGGACAGCTGCAGTGATACAAATTTAAAAATGATTCATCGATTATATAAAAGAGCACTGAAATTGTTCTACAAAATCAAGCCCCTAACCATCAACGGTTATAAGCAAACAAATCCTAACCTTTAAAAAAAGACTTTTTAAATCTAGTGTGTAAAGGTGAGCAGTTTTACCCCAAAGCAATGTGTGTTTTGTGAGAGATTACAAAAGACATGTGTGTGTTGTTTTTTGTGTGTGTGTGTGTGTGTGTGTGTGTGTGTGTGAGTTTTAGCAGATTACACAAGACATGTTTTTTGGTGTGTATTTTGCTGAGCAAAAAAAGAAAGGGGGTTGGAAAAACAGTATTGGGTAGGAAAAAAGGGGGTTTTTGGGTAGGTAAAAACAGAAAAGGGGTAGGAAAAAACAGTAAGGGGTAGGTTAAAAAGGGAAATGGGTAGGAAAAAAAACAGTTATGGGTTGGTAAAAACAGTAATGGGTGGGTTTAAAAACAGTTTTTGGGGGTGGTTAAAAAAAAATATTGGGTAGTTTTAAAAACGAAAATTCGTGGTAAAAAACAGTTTTTGGGTGGGAAAAACCCCCGTATGGGGGGAAAAAACAGTAATTGTGGGTAAAAAAACGTAATGGGTAGGAAAAAAACAGTAAGGGATAGGAAAAAAAACAGAAATTTGGATGGGTAAAAACAGTAATGGGTGGGTTTAAAAAAACAGAAATGGCGGGTTTAAAAACAGTGCAAAAAACGCAAATCTCACTATTGGGGAACCGGGGAGTTCTGCCCGGAGAAACAAAAAAGAAACCACAAAATCGACAAAAACCAATAATAAAAAGCCAAAAAAACCAAAAACCCAAAACCCAAACCCAAAAGGAAAAAAACCCCAAAACAAAAAAAAGCAGCCGCACGTTTGTGCGTGTTTTAAACTTATAAATTAATAATCCGGGTTATGGGCTTGGGGTTTTGTTGGGGGGGGTTTTGTTAAAGGGGGAAGTGGGGGTGGGGGGTTTTGGGAGGGGGTGGTGGAAAAGTAAAACCCGTGTGTGTGTTTTTTGTTTTTGCTTTTTGTGTGTGTGTGTGGGTGTGTGGTTTGTGTGTGTGTGGTGTTGTTGTGTGTGCGGCGGTGATTTTTTTGGTTTTTTGGAAAAAAGGTTAAGTTGAAAATTTCGCTTTTTGTTACATTTCTAAACTAGTTGCCCGGGTTTTGGTTTTACAACAATTTTTTTTTATTTATGATGTTAACATTTTTAAAAAGGGAACCTTTCTGTATTGGAGGAATAAGTTCTGATAATTATTAATCTGTTTTTTTTTATTTTTTTTTTTTCCTCGTTCCTCGGTTGAGCCCCCCGAGGTCTACCAATGGTAAAAATTTTGGCGTAGGCGACACTTTTTTTTCCCCCTTTCCTTTTGAAGGGGTTTAAGCGGGGGGGCATTCGGGGGAATTTGGGGGGTTTTGTAAGGGGGGCTGCGTAAAATTGGTGTTTCCGTAACCCCCGGAACCTGACGGGAAATTTACAGGTTTCTTTAACGGTCCTATTTTGTTTTCCGGCATTGGGGATACCCCCCCGAAGGAATTAAGGGACTTTTTGGGTTTTGCTCTTGAAGTTGATCTTGGAAGATCGAAAAAATTCCCGCTCTTCTTTCCCACCACCGCTGCCAAGTTTTCAAACCCTGGGGACTTCATGGACCCCTTTTAGGACAAAACCCGTTCGGTCTTAAACCACTCGACTATAGTTTCCGTCTTTTTCGGGCCATGAATGTTGCCTTTTAACAAGTGGGGCCAAAGTATTTTTTCTCTAAAAAATCTCCCCCTACAAATATGAAAAAAAAAAGGGGACCATTAAATAAAGGGAAAAAAAAGTTCTTCCCATCTTCACTTCAGTTCCCTTGTTTTGTGGGGGTGTGTGTGTGTGTGTGTGCGCGGGGCGCGCTGTGTGTGTGTGTTTTTTGTGTGTGTTTGGGCGGGGCGCGCGCGCGTGGGGTGGGGTGTTTCCCGTGCGCGCGCGTGTTTTTGGGGGTGTGTGTGTGATAAAAATAATTCTCATCCCATTCACGAACTGGTTTTAATCTTGCAAAAAAAACCTTTTTTATTTTGATTTGTTTATTAAAATTTTGGACGTCTTCAACTGCTTCGAGTTTTTTTTTTTATATAATAATTTTTTGGGGTGAAGAAAAGCTTTGAAAAATAAAAAGAACAAAACCATTTTATGGCGAACTGTTGTCAAAAGTGTTTTTGGGGACAATGGCCCCTTGCTTTGTCAAAGGGAAATTTTTATTTTATGCACTGAAAAAAAACCGGCCCGGTTTTTTAATGTTTTTACCAGTCTCTCATTTTTCCTCCTTCTGCAAAAACTTCAAAAGTGAATGAGTGTGCCCTTTTTTTTTTGTATTGTTTAGCAAATTTCTTTTTTCAAAATACAGATCCATTTCAGCCCGGGGCCCAAACAGGGTTTTGGGGCCGCTTTTGCGGCGCAAAAAACACGAATATAACCCCACGCACATATACAGGTTCCCACACCCCCACAAAAAACACACGCACGCAGGAAGGCCAGGGACGCACCCCAATAGAACTCCCCCTCACCCCCCCTCTCTCTTTCAAAAAACTTTTTAGTTACAAAAAAAAATTGTTTAAGCTACATAGAAAAATGTAAACAAAAACTATCTCTCTCTCTCTCTCCTCTTTTTCCCCACTTTTTGAAGGGACGATATAAAAGTTGGAAATGGCGTCATAGTTTTTTTTAACGTCACCCCCGGAAAAACTATAAAAGTGGAGAAGGTTTCGGGCGCTTGTTTTGCTATGGAACTTCCGCCCCAAGGAAAAACAAATAGATCTAAAAAAAAAGTACAAGAAACATACGCGAGGCTTTGGTTGAAGATTTGGGAAGGAATTGAATTTTTTGGGTTTCCCACTTTCAGTCCCCCCGTCAGGGCCGGGGTTTTTAATCACAGTTCTTGTTTAAAACCCATTGACGCGGGGGGCAAAAACACAAAGTGAGGGGCTGTTTGACCGTGGCTTTCCCACTCATAAAATTCCACTTTTCAGCTTAGTCTTTAGTGATCGACTATGACCCCTCGGATGGGAAAGGCTTGACTCGCACTTTTTTCCCTATGTGCGCAGCCCTGGGGGCGGGTTGGGCCTTTTGGAGAAAATTTCCCCAACGCTGCCTGCCCCTTACCCCCATTTGGGCCCGAAAAGAGGGGGATGTGCTGGGGGAAAAAAAAAAAAAAGGCATCTCCACTATAATAAAATTTTCTGCCCATTTTCCCAAAACAGCAGCTCCCTTCTCTGCTTTTTTTGGGGGTTTATGGGTCGGACACGACGGTTTTAAACAACATACACCATTTTTCGGGCCACGGCAGTTTTTCACTGTGGGGAATTTTTGGGGCCGGGGGCCCCCCCCCCCCCCCCCCCCCCCCTCCAGCGGGGGCCCACCACAAAAAACAGCTTTTTCCGCCTCCCTTCCCTTTTTTAAAAGTGTATTGTTTTTTTTCCACCCAGTCCCCTTTTTTTTCTACAGAATTTTGTGGGGGAAAAACGTCATGTTGCCTTGGGTTTTTTACTTGCGCTAAAATGATTTATGGAAAGCATGCTCCTGATAAAAAGGGGGTTTTAACAAAAAGAGAGGCGAGGAAGGGGAAGGGAGTGATAAATTTTTATGCAAGAATGAAGGGGTCGGGCCCAAACCCCTTAGTTTACAATCTGTCCTTGCAGACTATGTCAGGGAAAAAAACCGAGGGGGACTAGGGAAAAACAAAGAACGCAGCCGAGAAAACCCAAATAAACAAAAAAAAAGAAAAACCCACCACCGCCCCCCAATACTGGGAAAACTTTTTAAAATTATCAAAATCTAAAACTACACAGACTATAAAATCTACTGGGGGGGGAAAAAACCCCTAAAGATTTCAGATTCAAATACCCCGTGACTACGTAGAACTGGGTTTTAATAAGGAGTGCTGGGGGACGAAAATTTTATTCCTTAAAACCGAGGTTCCTTAAAAACAGAGTTCTGGATATAAGGGTCCCAAAGCCCAACTACCTTAAAAACCGGACTTTTGCAGAACAGCAACTCACTCTCTCCCCCTCTTCCTTTTCCCAAACGTGTGCAGATTTTTGTGCTTTTTGTGCTTTGGAAAAAATTTTAAATTTAATAGGAAACCCTGTCTTCCAATTTATTAAATTTTGGCCCTGGGGGTCCTTTTTTCATTATGTGGATTGCAGCGTCCCTGTTGGTTTTCTTGTAACAGGTGTCCTTTTTGAGATTTTGGGTAAAAAAAGAAAATTTTAATTTGTCTTCTTTTTGGTCACATGATGTCCTTTCACCTGTCACAGTTGATGCCAGGGGATCCCTAGTCAAAATGTTAACCCTTGAGGCCATTTAATCCTTTGGGACTGGTAAACCCCTTCACTGGTTTGTGTTAAGATGGGGGTGTCGGTTTTTAGGCCAGCCCCCAAAGGTGTGTTACAGCATGAGGTGTGAGTAATCTCAAGTTCGGGGTGGATGGCTTTCTAGGCTGGGTAGGCCTCCCCAATCGGGAAAGTGATGTGTGTTTGTGTGTTTTAGGCCCTTTACTATTGTCCCAATAGTGCCATCATAGGCTGCCCTATTCTGTGTTCACGGGTTTTGATGGCCTGCTCAAACCCACCCCCCCCCCCCCCTCCTCTTTTTTCCTTTAGCCCAAAGCCTTTTCCCTTTTTTATTTTGCTTGGGCCCTAGTATTGTTTGACACTTCCCCCATGGTCAGATATTTTATTATACTAAAAGTTTTCCCCTATATTCAAAAAATTGAACGGTGGGACCGGGGGCCAGGGGTTTTAGAAAAAACAAAAACCCCCAAATTTCCCCCTTTTTTCGCCCCACCCCCATCCTTACATCTTTTAATCCCTTTTTTTCCCCACCCCCCCCCCCCCCCCCCCAAATTTGCAGCTGCCGATAAACCCAGTTTTGACTGGGCCCCCCAAATAACTTTTAAAAAATGACCCAAAAAAAATTTTTTTTTTTTTTTTTCCCCCTTTAAAATTTTAAAAAAAAAAAAAAAAAACCCCCCCCTTTTTTTTTTGGGGTTTTTCCCCCAAACCAAAAAAAACCCTTTTTGGGGAAAAAAAAAAAAAAAAAAACCCCCCAA
>CM054138.1:21177516-21220016 GCA_028751875.1 Rapana venosa | reverse complement strand
GGGGGGGGGAAAACCCCCCCTTTTTTTTAAATTGGTTTTTTGGGGGGGGGGGTTTTTTGGGGGGGGGGGGGGCTTTTTGGGGGTTTTTTTTTTTTTTTTTGGGGGGTTTTTTTTTTGGGGGGTTTTTTTTTTTTAATTTTTTTTGGGGGGGGGTTTTTTTTTTTTTTTTTTTCTTTTTTTAAATTTTTTTTTTTGGGGGGGGTTTTTTTTTGTTTTTTTTTTTTTTTAAACTTAAATTAATTTTTTTGTTTTTTTTTTTTTTTTTTTAAATTTTTTTTTTTTTTTTTTTTTTTTTTTTTTTTTTTTTTTTTTTTTTTTTTTTTTTGGTTTTTTTTTTTTTTTTTTGGTTTTTTTTTTTTTTTTTTGGGGGGGGGGGGGTTTTTTGGGGGGGGGGGTTTTTTTTTTTTTTTTGGGGGTTTTTTTTGGGGGGGGGTTTTGGGGGGGTTTTTTTTAAAAAAAATTTTTTTTTTTTTTGGGAAAAAAATTTTTTTTTTTCCCCCCCCTTTTTTTTTTTTTCCTTTTTATTTAAAAAAAAACCCCTTTTTTTTTTTTTTTTTTTTCCCCCAAAAAAAAACAAAAATTTTTTTTTAAAAAGGAAAAATTTTTTTTTTTAAAAAAAAAAAAAAAAAAAAAAAACCCCCCCCAAAAAAAAAAACTTTAAAAAAAAAAAAAAAAAAAAATTTTTCCCCCTTTAAAAAAAAAAAAAAAAAAAAAAAAAAAAAAAAAAAAAAAAAAAAAAAAAAAAAAAAAAAAAAAATAAAAAAAAAAAAAAAAAAAAAAAAAAAAAAAAAAAAAAACCTGAATCCTAAAGTAAAACAAAGGGTAGCATTAAGTACAAAAAATTATTTTTAATCTTTAAAAATAATCTTTAGAGGCCATGGGCATTCATTGGTGAATTCGTCATTTTGTTTGGCTTTACCTACGGGAATAATCATCGGGCATGGTACTGCGTATGATTGAATCAAAATGTGAAACGAAATGAAAAAAAAATCTTTTTAGGTTAACGAGCTTACATCCGTAGATCTAACTAAAAATAACATTTTGTAAATTTCATAAAAAAACCCCACCAAAAAAGAGCATTTTGGCAATTTTTGATATGGTGCTGTGACTCATACAGGGGTATGTCCATGTCCACTTTGCTTTTGACCCGAAGGCAAGGTCCCCAACAGTGACATAGGTGACGTACTCAAAAATACTTGACACTCTTTAAAAATGCCCGCATAAGTTTCGGAGTAAATTTTTTCCTGAAGTGTGGGGCATGGGGGAAATTGGGAAGACGGTTTGGGGGTAGCCATTTTGGAAAAAAGGGTGAGGGCCGTGTAGACAACCACGGTTGTCTGAAGGGCGTTGCGCACAAAGATCTCAAATCAGACCCCCTTGCCCTGCTCTGCATTGTTGTTGCGTCAATAACTCCCAGGTCACACCAACAATCCCGCAAATGTTTTCCGGGTTTCAAGCTGAAATCTAGAGCATCCCCTTTCAGGCGCTGTGTTGGTCTGTGTCCGGGCAAGCTCAAAGCTAAGTGCCCTGTAGAGACAATTTCCATTCCACAATTTTCTGAGAAAAGATGCCTAAAGCCGTACATGTAATACAAGCCTGATGACCGAGGGTTTGGGAGGGGGTTAAAGTCTTCATTTATCTTGAAATCAAAATTTTATTCATCTTGCATACACTTTCAGTGTTTCTTTTTTCTGTTTTTTTTTTTCTGTTTTTTTTCTTCAATTTCACAATTAACCCATGCACACACATACACAAAGGCACCAAACCGCCCCCCCCCCTCCACTCTCTCTCATCCCCTTCTTTCATTCCCCTCCCGCCCCCCGCCCCCCCCCCCCCCTCTCTTCCCCTTTTCTTCAGCCCCTGTCCTCTAGATCTATGTCTTTAGCCCCCCCCCCCCCCTCTCTCTCTAAGTCTGTCACCACACACAACACACACAGAGAAGAAGAAGAAGAAAGAAGCTTACCTTGCATCTTAAACCATTTTAGTAGATGCTGTCGAACTGTCTAATGTGGCAGATCTCGACTTTTTTCGAGAAAGATCTTCGATTTTTTGGAACCTGGTTCAGTATCTTTGCGATCCTGCCATATTTTTTACTTAGTGTAGTGAAGGGAACCCCCACCTCTTTGCAATAGTACTTTCTTTAGAGGGTTTTGGCTTGAATCTTTCGATTATTTCAAGTTTTCATGAGGGACAAAGACGTCCTTTTTTCTTTTTCCGACATCTTGGAAAACAAAGGGAAATTGATTTTTCGCGAAAGCAAAGCCTATGAAATAACTCAACCAAATTTGGGTTTTCAAGCTGGGTGCAAGTCGGCACGCTTATAACCGGGTTTCGGGTCTTTTGGGGGCAATATTTTTCACTCCTTATAAGCGAGATATCGTATATACTGACTCCTTATAACCGAGTTTTAAAAATAAAACAAAACCCGAGTTTTCGCAATCATAACAAAGAACAAATTTAAATCGGGATTTTTTTTTGGCCCCTTATAACCGAGGTACCTTATAACCGAGCCCCTTATAAACCGGGCCCGATTTGTCCCTGGTAAAGGATGGAGAATAAATTAAACAAAAAAAATTAAATCCTGGTATAACATAATTTGGGTTATTAAAAACACCCCACTCTATCTATGTAACACTGTATGTTTTGGGCAAAATCTCACTATTGGTGAACCTTGGAGCTCTAGCCGAGGAACGGACCCCCCCCCAACCCCCCCCCCCCCCCCCCCCCAACAAATTTTTAGTTGTTAGTCGATGCATTCCTAAAGCAGATGCTTTACTGCCCAACCTACAACTGTTGGTGCATTTGAGAAACTGAACCAAACAACCCATTTCTCATAAATTCTTTTCACTCTCCTCCTCCAGCACACTGTTGCTTAGTTCTTTGGGGCCCTTTCGGAGCCGATTTAGCACCCCGGTATGGTTCTGTCCTGCAGTCTTTCCCGTCTGTCCCAAGAGCACAGAACTCTGGAATTCTGATCTATGCCCGGGACGTTTATTGATTAATCAACTTTTAAAATCGTCAATTGAACAACTTTTATATAATTGCAAAAACACTTTTTAGTAATAATGCCAAACATTACTAAAATCACAAAAGGTGACTTTCTTTGGATATATTCTACGTAGTTTGCTTTAATGAAAACTCCCGAATGACCTCGCTCCCTGGACAACACGACGCTACACGCAACTTCCTGTGCACACCCTGTGTTGTGTAACGTGGGTTGGACAAATCTTCAGTCCTCGTATATTAATGTCAAGAATCCCCCCCCCCCACCCCCCACCCCACAAACTTGTAAAAGCTTGCCCTCACATCATTTATCAAAACATAGATACACTTTATGCAGTCCAGTGCTGCATAATCTAACGCTGATTTTGTTTTTTGGCCTAAGACGTAATATTTTGCAGAAAACTACCCAACATTGTTACCCTCACCAGTGCATTTTTTCAAACGTTTACAACATTTTTGCAGCACGTAGCGAGTTTACTTATTCAGCATCATCACAGACTAGTCTAATTTGCGCTAAATTCTTGCTTCAAAAACCGTAGACATCCTCATAAATCAGTAAGAAAAAAACGGATCAATATTTCCATGCAAACTGTCAATCCCCATGTTACGGCGCTCTTCCCGACGACTCCTTAAGGAGAAACTGAAAAGAGCACTACCAGAATCGCGATTTCACGCCAGCACCTGGGTCTTGTCCAAAGGTTTCCTGATCATGGTCGCTGCGCGATCTTCACCCTTTGCTGGAAAGCCTGGCAGTTCTGCTGCAAGGGTGTACTTTGGCAGGACTCTAGACAGGATAACAAGACCCGGGCAAGGTTCGGGTGGGTTTGGAGAATCTGGTGGATGAGCAGCTGTGAGAATCATGTTCAGCTGTGAGGAGGTGAAGTGGAACTGGTGGAGGGGGTAATTACGATGTCCCACTGGGGTCAACCAAGAACTAGAAGATCGCATTCTACCACAAGTAACAAATGACATACGCTATCGGAGAAAAAATAGATATCGCTTTCAATACAAAAAAAAAATTTTAGCAGACTAGACTATCAATCTCCAGCCTAACACTGCTTATGGGTGACCGCTTTTAGAAACGCCGCGAAGGTAAGCTGTGGTGTTGTGTGTGTGGTGTGTGTGCTGTGTGGTGTGTATGTGTGTGTAGTGCATTTGTTTTGTGTGTGCATGTGTGTGTTGCATGTGTTGCATGTTGTGTGTTCATATGTGGTGCTTCTGTGTGTGTGGTGCATTGGTGAGAGTGCATGTGTGTGTGTGTGTTGTGTGCATTGTGTGTGCATGCGTGTGTTGCTTGGGTGTCTGTTTGCTTGTCTGTCTCTGTTTTTATTTTTTATCTTTGTATGCTGATTGAAGATTGATGACTGAGTATGATTCTTTCTGTCTGCTCCCCTCCCCTTCTTCCCTTTCCCCCAACTAGAGCTCCAAGTTCAGCAAATGATGCCATTTTTTAGTATGGACTGTTTTGCTCACCATGTTAGGACTGAATCTGACTTTAGAATCATAGGATTATACATTGAACATAGGTGTGTTTTGAGTTGATAGTTTTGGGGTATTGCACTGTTGCCAAAAGTGTTATCAATAATGATGAGGGTAAGATGATGAATGAATATGGTGATGATTATCATCATTGTTACAACATCAGAACAATTGCTATAAATATCAATGAACTAATATTTCTTAAAATTTTTTTTCTGCTATTTATGCAATCATAAACTAAGTAAGTAAGTCAGTGAACATATTATGGAACAATAAAAATGAAAACTCTGCCATTTCTTTGTAGCATTCTTTCTGACTGTCAGTACACTGAGTACAGTATTTGTAAAGTGAAGTATAAGAAAAAAAATGCAATAACTTCTTTTGTTAATATGTCTGTTTCTATCAAAACTATCAAAAGTGTGGTATGTGTGTGTGTTTGTGATGTGTGTGTGAGAGAGAGAGGAGAGAAAGCGGACCGAGAGATAGAGAGATAGAAGAAGAGAGAGAGAGAGAGAGATAAGAGAAGAGAGAGAGAGAAACTCATTTTTTTTCTCTTTCAAATGTACATTGTGTTGTGTATAATTATAAATTGGAACATGTGTATTTACTATATATGTATGTAATTACGTTTATGTGTTTTGGCCATGCAATACTCAACCATGCATTGCCACAAGAAGATATGAAGACAACCTATTTTGACGACACGCATACTTAAATGGTGTTTCATAATTTCGCCCTATACGAACATGTACAGGCTGGGAGACACTGCCCACCTGTCCACTGGAACGCCCCCGCGCTCCCATCTCTGCAACCACTGCGGACACGGCATCCGAAGCGGGACCACCACTGCTTCTCACTTCAGCTCCTGCGTCGCTTCTACAACTCAGCGGCACTTTGTCGTCTTCTGCCTCTACAACGCATTTTGGGGGTGCATGCTGGGCATCTACCTCCAGGCCGCTTACATCCACCTCTCCGCTTTCTCTGGCCGAAAGTTACACATGTACCATCGCCCGATCCTGTCTAATCAGTTCTTTGCAGCAAGCTGAGTTTCGGTCTTTTTCCTCTCCTGTGCATGTGTAAGTGAACGTCGTGTTTTATAGGCATGGCCGGGGCTTTCCTCTTGTGGCAGCTAGTCAACCATAGCCAGGGGACAGACGTCGCACGAAGCGTGGCACATGATTCCGGACTACGACGCTGGTTTCCTGTAACAATCACTCGGTGTTTGGGGACGCCGCTCAAAGCTATGTCCTTGTTTTTTGCGCCGTTTGATGCTGCCCATGCCGGGAGCTGCATCAATGTATGTGAAGAATCCTGGAAAGTCAGTAGTGCACTGGGAGTTGACGACAAGATTGCTTGATTTTGTTTTCTTTTGGCTTGCCTCACAATCTGTGACTTCTCTGTCCTGCTGTTGCTGGTCCATGCAGAATAAATATATATTTTTATCTTATCCCCCCAGCTATTTAGTTGTAGTCCTCGGGGCCAGAAGTTCACATGGAGCTTATTGATGATAGGTCGCTGTGAGGCAACCAACCAAAGGGCCACTAGCATGTCTGCTAGGTCATTTAGTGTTCAGTGGTACATGTTCTGACTAGAATAGGGCAGGATAACCAACTGCTAAGCCACGAAAGGTGACAATACCGTTTATTAATTTGTGGAGCTGGGTTTAGTAAGATGTCCAGATGATAGTGGGGACCCATGGGACAGCAACCTTCCAAACAAGCACCTTCCCATGAAACCCCTAATCCTGGAGAATTTTGACTAAACTCACCTTAGGTAACAGATGTGTAAAGAAAACTCAAACTGTGTTGGGCCACTGAAAAGTGGGACCATTTTATTTCAGTGCATGATGTTTGATGGTGGTGAAGATGAAACCCCCATGATGCTATGGAGGTTGAGACCTGTGTGACTACTTACAGGGCTGTATTCTGCTCTATGCTTCCTATCATATATCCAGGTGTCAACAGGGGCCCGAGGAACAACACCTGCATTGCTATCAAGTGCAGGTGCTATGACTCTCAGACACCAGTTGACAAATACAAAGTGTTTTGCAAAACACTCTCAAATCGTATCTGTAAATTTGATAATGCTGCAAGTGTCCCACTGAGCCAGAATCAAACTCACTATGAGGAACTAGCCAGTCTAATTCAAACTCGTCTTACTCCTGGGATCACTAGAATTTCAATGCGCTAACCACTGACAGCACCAAGGCAGCGTGACAGATTTCTTTGTTAGCTTTCAAAGATATGATAAGTTGCACGATGGTGAAAGACATTATTGATGATCAAACTGCTGTTATTTCATCTTATTATTTGAAAATTGTATCGAAAAAAGCAATACCGTTATGGACTGCTTTGTCCAGATGACATTGCAGACTGTACAAAGTTTAATTTGCTCAACAAAATTCTGTTACAAAAAGCTTGTGGATAAATGTGTGGGGAGGGAAGAGAAATGAAGAATAGAAATAAATCTAGCTACTTTTATCATATTTGGGTATGAATGTAGGCAGACGTGTTCAACATAAATATCGCAATCTCAATTTAACATGTTAACATTGATTGTCAGTTTTGACAAAAATCTACTGTTGGTAGTGGTAGTAATGCATTGTCTGAAAGTTTATTTAAACATATACAAGCAGCAATCTGAACTGAAGGTGCGGAAAAAAAATGAGTGATTTTGCCAGGTGAAAAACACAACATTTCAGTCCAGAGTTTTGTAGTCCAAGGATAAATACTGTCCCCAACAGGGCAATTCACATATGTGTGTGTGTGCGAGTTACTATTGCTGATGTCAACAACCAAGGTATAGTCCAATTTTTTATCATTTTTGAGCCACATTGGTTTGTATTGCATACAAGCGAACTCATGCATTGATAACATATGTTTCATTGTTGCTTTTGTTTTGACATACAAAGAAAACGGAACATGTTGTTTCAGTATAAACCTATAATCAGATTGGTAAAATACTATTATTTTTGCTCAGGAATTTTTTAAAGTGCTTTTTAGGAATGAATCTTTGACATGAAACACAAATGATGCATGTTAATAATTCAAGTGAAGGGCACATGCCAGCCATGTATATATGGGAGAAATACTTTCTTAGGCAGGACCTTGTGATCATTCTCATTAGCTGACCGCAATTTACTGTCAAAGATATTATCAGAAAGACTTTGTAGGGAGTATTATTAGATTTAAACTAATATCTAAAAAAAACATTTTCTGGACTGTACTTATGTTAATTATATATTTATTAAATCATTATATATTTATACCACTTAAGTCATGAATTTAACTGCGTGAAATTCAGGCTTGCTCTACGCTCCCCAGGAGAGCATGTCGCCACAAGAGCAAGACGCCACCCTTATTTTTTGTTTGCATCGCAACTAGTACTTGTTTCCCTATCAGAGTGGCTTCTTTTTCTAAGAATTTTGCCCAGGGACACATTCTCTTGTTTGCCGTGGGTTTCTTATACGTGCGCTGAAATTAAATTTGTGTAAACACACAGGACACGGTTTATCATCTCGATCCGAAAGACTAGTGCCCAGACCAACCAATCATGATCTAATGGATGTGAAAAGTTTCGGGCCCAAACAGTGTGTTCACAAGCATATCATAGTTTTCATTGGAGAAAAGTCTCTGGATACCAATGTCTACTGCTTACATGCTGCACATGTTAGAATCTTGTGTTTGTGTGGGTATAGTGAAAACAAGTGTGGTGTGTGTGCTAAAGGCCTTACAGCTGTGGTAATCTTTGGTCACAGCTGATTAAAATCTGGAATGGTGGGGCTGGAACTTTTTCAAGAAATTTGAAGAACCTCCATGATTCTAGCAATAACATCATATCTGTTACTACTAAGTTTCGTTGTCACACAGATCATTAGATTTTTAAATTTTATCACAATGAACAGTCTCATATTTTTACAGCTGCTGGATCTAGAAGACAATGGCCAATGTTCACAACACAGATATGAAGTTTAATACAGGTTCTTAACAAAACAGAAAGAAAAGGATAACATCTATGATTGACACATTTCAAGGCCCGTGTCTCCAACCTTTCCGAGGTAACCAGGTCAAACTTGATGTTGCAACTGCTATTCTGTTGATTCTCTTTGCCTTCAAAACAAAGTCACAGGTTCTGTGAAAAGTAATCATCACATGGTTTTTCCATGGTAAATTTTTATATATAGATAAAATCTGATTATTATTTAGTTTGTTTAGTCATTTGGCTTCTTTGTGCAGGGGGTTAGGAAGGATTATTTTACTATGTGATTCAGTAGTTGAAAAAAGTGTCAGGATAGTTAGATAGCAAACCTGACTTAAAAAGTAATTCTTCGTCAGAGAAAATGACATAGTGCTTTTTTGTACCCAGACTTTAAACTCCCCTTCCGGAGTCTTATCAATAAAAGTGACATCACGTAGTGTGCAATTAAAGATTATGTCAATTGGTAGTATCAGTTCCTTTTTGACAGACTTAGTTGAAATCCACCATAGGATGAAAAACCATTGCTGCATTCTGAACAGTTGGCATCTGAATAAAGCATGAAAATTAGTTATTAGTTAGGATGATCTAGTCTGATTGTGTATATTTCCCCCCAAAAGGTTTGAGAAAAATGAAAACATTCAAACATCTTAAAATTAACATGCAGCTTTTAACCAGACATGCACCAACATTTCACTTTTTTTATAGCCCTTGAGAAAGAAAACTAATGCGTTTGTTGTGTTCATTGAGCTTGTGTATTCTTGTTCTCAATATTTTTGGTTAGGTAGTATTGTGGTTATAGTAACATGCAAGGATTTAATAGCGAACATAGACTAGTAAATTTGCTGGGATTGCAGTAGTGTGTGTATGTGTAAGACTAGGAACTTCAGTAATAGAGGCACACCCTCATCCCCTACTAAATCCTAACTTGTCAAATCAACATTTTTATATGTGTGAGACTTGTATGCATGATACCATTCATCAGATTTTCATGAGTGATGTAGCTTTATGTGCGTCACAATAACCTGTGTAGTATGTTCAATTCATTCATTATACTGGATTAATACAAAACCAGTGCGAGTTCTTTAGGACTATTGTTGTATCTGGTATCTCTGCATAAAGCAAGCCAGTTTGCACACACAGACTTGATTTTTTGTTACGCACAATAACAGTAAATAATAATTGGTGTTTTCTCCTCCGAGATTCAATTCCCTCTTCTTCACATTCAGCTCTCCCCATTTAATAGTATAATTTTTCCAGGGGTGGATTTTGTAAACAATGGTATTGTAATTATTTTATGTATTTTATCATCATGAATATTGTTCCTCTTTTTTTGTGTTTTTACTGTGGCTTGCTTTATTGTTGTTTATCTTCACCATTGTTGTTCCTCTTTTGTTGCTCTTACATGATTGTTGTTGTTGTTGTATACTGCCTTGATAATGTTTTGGTTGCTTCTACTTATTCTTTTATATTGAGGATAATGGAATAAGCACGCATGTGCTTTTTTACATCCAGTCCCCTTTGTGTAAGCAGTTTTTTAATTTTGTCTATCTGTTTCCACGGCACAAAAAAATTAATGCTCACAATGACCTACTCTTTTCAAAAAGCGAACAGGATTATCGTTGCGCAAGATGTTCTGCTGCGTTGAAACACGGGGCCCACGGTTTTATAGTCTTATCTGAAGGACTCTGATATTCAGTTTGATTTTTGTCAAACTGGAAGAAAGGCAAGCGGGAATCAACCCAGTAACCTCACGGAGTACTTGTTGGCAGGCGAACGTCTTAACCATCCTGCCACCCTTTCCAACCAATAGCCCAGTTGACTATGACAGCAGTATTAGCAGAAAGATCAGTTTAAAGTTGGATTGTATGATGTATCTATTGTTTTTGTATTAATTGCCTTTTTTACTTTCAGTTTTGTAAGATGACTTAAAATACCTTAAAAAAACAATAGGAACATTTTCTTCAAGTTTTTCTTTCTTGCTGTTTGTTGTTGGAGGTGTTTTACTTCTTTTTTATTCAATTAAAAGAAAAAAAAAGAACTGCTGACCATAATCACAATCAGGGTGTTCAAATTTTTCATCGACACAGCAATCCATTGAAATGAGTGAATTGGTATTTGCTTGCAAGTGATATGGTTGTTTTTATTGGAACAGGGTGAAGTAAAACATGGATTTTCATCACATCATTTTATTTCCATGTATGCTGCTATATCACAAATAAAGTGATATCCTTAACATGAAGTAGACTTTCCTTCTTTTGTATATCAAAAATGGTGTCTGAGAGTGTGTGTGTGTGTGTGTGTGGTGTGTGTGTGTGTGTGTAAGTGTGGTGTGTGTGTGTGTGTGTGTGGTGTATGTGTGTGTGTGTTTATTGTGTGTGTGTGTGTGTGTGTAGTATGTGTGTGTGTGTGGTGTGTGTGTGTGTGTGTTGTGTGTGTATTTGTGTGTGTTGTGTGTGTTGACCCTAAAATCATGTAAAGTTATGTCAGATTTCTCAGCCTGAAATTTGGGGCTGGTCCTAGGAGGAATCGTTGGGTCTAGAAAAAATGTATTCCTCAAGAAAACAAGATTCATGTTTCGATCCTCTTTCAGACCTGAAAAATTTTTCCCTGATCCACTAGACCTGAGTGGTGGACTGAGTGCAAAGTCTTCGGAGAGACAAAAGACCAGTCCTGTGCGCAAAAACACATTTTAGTTTTGCGAAAAGAACCCATGGCACTAAAAGAATTATCCTGCAGAATTATGCTTAAAAAAGCCACCTCATATAGGGCAAACAATAAACATGCAGTCAGAAACAAAGAGAAAAAAGAAGGGTAGGCGCTTGCCTTGTGGTGGCATGCTCTTTCAGGGGAGGAGCATCCCAAATATCATACAGTGAAATCTCCATTGACTGAAAGTGTATAAATATTCAAATACAAAAATTACAAAAGCAGGGTACTAAACCACGATTTACAACATGAATGATGTGAAGATAAAATGGACAGGCTTTTGCATATATATAAAGAATGATACATGACATGAAAAAAAAAGCTGGTCATTGAAGAAAACTGATATAAAAACTTATTACCATTTCTGCCAAAATGTGACAGCTTTAATAAACCCCCCCCCCCCTCCCCTTCAACTCCAACCATGAACTGATAAAAATTATGCACATTTGTCTAGTCCACATTTCTATTAAAAAAAAAGAGTCAAAGGCATCATGAATTCTAAGGAAAACTTTTGTGCAAGACATGTGATACCGCAGAATAACTAACTAAAAACAAAAAATGCAGTAGAACATAAGTTTTAGAGGGCATTTATTCTCAAACATGCTCATATACTCAACATTTTTGACAAAGAGATCTATTTAAACAAAATGATGCTATCTGTGCGCTTGGTAAAATGCTCTCACTTCGCCTACATTATAAACAAATCAAAAAAAAAAGGCTTGTATTCCAAATGCCAAGTTTTGCCGTGTAGCAATTTGTAAACAACTACGTACCTCCTTGTGGATAAACGCAGTTTTTTTCTAAACAAATAAAAACCCACCTCCCAACAAACTCACCCACCCCCAAAACATCAATTTCTTACTGATTCTTTATGAAAACCAACTGTCTAGAATCGTATTACAACGGTTGAAAATGCTCCACTTCTAACAATCTAGTTGAATAAGAAAAGAATGAAAAGAAAACACGGCACGGTAACAAGATTATATTCTAGCGCATAGTTCTAACATAAGCATCCTGGGAATACCTTCAACTGCAGCTTTGTAAGACAAAAAAGTCAAATTAAAAATCTAAAAAAAAAGAACAGATGTATGTAGCCTAGAGAAATAAAATTAAAAGGCACACACATCCACTTAGCCATGAATCAATACAAATTAACAAATTTTACTTGACCACACATAAACAAAACAAAAATAAATGATGCCCCCAATAAACAGATGAATGATAATTTAAAGGAACGTACAATAAACAGAAAAGAATAAAAGGAACAAACAAGAGTGACGAAATGTACAGAGGATGAAAGAAAGAGAACACTCCAAAATGCCTGACTGTGGTAACTTCAAATGAGGATTTATCAAGCGCTTTGATTTGTTTTGCTTAATACCAGATTCAGCGCTATACAAAAAAAGATCCCATAATATTATTATTATTTACAGCCTCCAATGTGTTGCGTGAGTAATTATTTTTTACATTCTTTTTATTGATGATAATGAATAACGCACTTAAGAGCTTTTTTTACACCCAGTCCCAGTGGGTATGCCGGTTTTGTAAATTTGTCATCTGCTCCCACGCACAAATGGCCTACTCTAACTAAAAGCGGAACAGGATTAACATGTGCGCAAGCTGTTTCTGCTGCTTTCGCACAACGGGGCTGGTTTATAGTCACATCGAAAGGAATTTTGGGAGAGTGGAACCTGCACTGATGTAAACTCCAGGGGAAAATAATTCCCTTGAACGGGAATCGAACCCGGGTCATCAGATTGCGAGCGCAAATGTTCTAACCCTAGCTATGCCTGTCCCCTAGGCTAGTCCTGTCCCCCGATGTTGTGTGCATGTGTGTGTGTGTGTGTGTGTGATGCCAAGATGACTGTTGCACTGTATGAAACCACTCACGAAATGAAGAAGATAAAATCTGGAGTCCTAGTCCTAGCCACTGTGGGTTATCTAATGCGCCAAAATAAATATTCCACTAGAGAAAGAACAAATTTGAAATTAACCAGAATCAAGAAAACTACAGAATTTTCAAATAAAGTTACTATCTTGCTTCCCTACCATATATCAAGCCGTGCAATCATACTTGGTACAAAGTACTTCACTTGCATTATCTGTTAAAACAACAAGGCTAAAGGACTACAAGCCTCCAATATATTTTTCCAAATCATACAATATTACTTAACCACTAACCAGCCCACCCCGGAAATTTTCCGGACTAAATGTCACCCTATACGCTACAACCCTGAAAATTTCTGGGGTTTTCGAACAGAGGTAAACAAGCCAGCTCCTTGACTACATTTAAAGGAAAGAACTCGAAAACAAGTCCGAGAACACTCACCAGTTTGCTGGCAACAACCAGCTGCAAAAATCGTGGCAAAAACGATCGTTTTTTTAGGCTCGTATTTTGTGTTTTATTATGCAATGACTCATGGGGCAGTTCTTGTTCAAAATGGCTGACACTTCTTTTGAGGGTATCAATTACTTTAACTAACAGCTGAAAAAGTGCAAATATAAACCTTTAGATATACTTGACAGTGATGAAAATGATCGTGTATGATTCCAGGAGCTAAGTGCATTTTTAAAAAAGATACAGAATTTTGCCTGGACTATGTTTGATGTTATTCAGATGAGGGTACTCAGAATGACAGAGGTGAAGAAGAAATGTATTTTTTGTCATATTAAGTTTACATAAATTTTCGTATGAAATATCAAGCTAACTAATTCTGAGTTTTACCTCTAAGTAATCCTACGATATATATATAGTCATTGACAAACCCCCCTAAAATCAGGATTCTTCTATTAGTATTCTGAGTAAGAGGGGACATGAACATAACACGTGGTACATAGGATTTTATTCCCCGCATATAGGATGCACTGCGCTCGGCAGTAAGAGGTTAATGAATATGAATTAATTTTCAATTGTACAATGAACATTTTTTCTCTATTATGCATTATGTTACTCTCCATCATCTTTTTTAATGTTCTACGTTGTTTTAAACAAATTGTCAGTTTTCAATTTTTAAGTCAGGTCTTCAATACCCGGTCAAACCAATCATTTAATTAAACAAGAAACAAAGTTGATAAGGATATCAATGCTCTAAAGTCACATTTCATGAAAAAGCTTTGTCAACAACACAATCTCCCCTTCCCCCCACCTAAACATCTCCGATGAAAAATATTACAGTAAAAAGAACTAGGTACAATTAAGAACAGAAAAAAATATAAAGGTCTATATACAACCAAAAAAAGTAAATGACAGCAAATTAAAAGAAAACATTACACCCACACACACACACACACTCTCAAGCGCATCAAAGACACACATGTACACCATTAAAACAAAAGCAATATATTCTTTCTCCTTGATTTCAAAATGGATAGAAAAAGTTTATATTTATATTTACCAACACTCACCGAAAACGACCCCTTAATTAATGACTTAGAGGGAAAAAAACAACCCAAACACAACAAACTTCTTTGCATCAAGCAAACAACTGAAATAAAACATTCAATCTTGCATGTGCATGGACAATACACACAAAAACCTCATTCTTTCATGACATCAAGAGTAGACACTGGTGCAATTTTAAAGTACCATATTTTTCCGAGTTTATCATGTGCACTATCATACAAGCCACATCTCCGAACGTAACGTCACTATTCATTTACCAAGCTGAACAAAGGGCATTAGTCGCAACTATGACCTCCCCTCCCCCTCTTATCGTATCTTTGGTAAGAGCTCCGATTCATCAATGGTGAGATTTTAATGTACGGGACCGTGTCTGGCCCACCATTAAGGTTAGCTGCAATTCCGACTTCTGGAGGCCTGAAAGGCGGAATGGTTAAAGTAAGATCGCTCAAGAGGGTCTGCATGCGATCCCACATGGGAACTCAGGTTAAGTCTCATCTGAAGGACTTTTGGTGTCAGCCTCTTTTCTTTTCACCTCACCTTGCATGAGAGAAACACCATCATACAGATTTGTTTGTGTACTTCTGTTTAGCATTACCTTCTTCTTCTATCTTCTGCATATCCTCCATGCCTAAATTGTTAATTTTGTCTGAATGACAAGTCTGCAGTCTGCATAGCCAGTCCCACTGAGTTTTTTTTCTGGAGCTCAACTGGTGACTCAAGAGTGGTTTTGCATGACCAACTAGCTCAAGTCTGTGCTCGTTGAAATTTTGCTAAAAAAATAATGAAATGAAAATCACAGATTTTACCACTTTGTTGTGTGATCTCATGCAAAAGCTTGCAGAAAAAGTCCTGATAAGATATCTGGAGTCCGCTATCCTCGATAAGAAAGACCAAAACAAAAACCATACATCCCCCGCCCTCTCACCCCCGACAAACACACACAAATAAAATTTCCTCCCTGAGAAAACAAAAAAACCTGTCAGGAAAAGAGGAACAAAAATCTATGTCAACACTTCATCCTGTAGACAAGCCAAGAAAGGAGTAGGGAGTGGGACGTGGCTGAAAAAAACCTAGCAGCTGATAACGGAAAATAACAGGCACAATGGTTTGGTCAGATCAATCAACCATTAGCATTTGACAGGTCGACCATAAGCAGAGATCAGCATACACCACCCTCACTGCGCTGTTTCTTCCCAACAGAAGAGCAATTCAACATCAGGTCACGTAGCCAACATTTTTCACCATTCAGTCACATCCTTCCCCTCACTGAGCTTTCGTCACTATCGAGTACAGCAGCTGGACCAGAGACCTGTCAAACACAATCAGCCAGGATATTAGAAAGAATATTTCATAAAATACATAGGGAGTAGTAATGATTTGAAGTGTGAGTGTATGTATTCATCTGGCAAACTCTATATTCATTTATTTAAAAATGAATATTCATAAAATGAATTGTTAATAGTATACTATGTAGAGTGTACTTTCATTTGCATACTTTATCTGCAATCATTATATCCTACAGAATACTGTAAATTCAAAAAAGAAAAAAAAATATTGAAGTAATAGTTTGCCATCAAATGTTCAAGTGGATTTTTCAAAGTGATGGGTAACATTCATTCACCATGGGGGACCAGAGATTCAGAACATTCCAATAACCTCACAGATGGTTCATGGAATTTTTATGTTTCCATCTTATCTAAAACTCCCCAGCAGAATTTTTTTCAAACAATTTTTTTTAATCATTAAATCCCTATGATGAAAAAAAACCCAAAACGTAAACTATTCAAAATGGTTTATCAACCGATTGTTATTACACTGACCCAAATCTGTCTTCTGCACATAGAAACATTCATATTTTGATTGACAAACTATGCACAGCCACACAGTAACAACTCAACCATAATCCAATTCCTTATGACATCAGGTACATGAAATGTATAGACAGAAACAAGTAACACAGAAACAATGACTACCCGTTTTATTCATGTGAGTCTTCCTCTGCAGTACTTCTTCTTTAAGGCATTCTGCACACAAACCACTTTTGCTAGAGGGACACTGCAACTTTGTGGTTGCAACAGTTGATGCTGCCTAACAACAAAGTTGCCCAGTTGAAGAAGTGAGTGATTGGGAGAGTAACCGACTCGATTCTATAAACATTCTATAAGTGTAGTTTGCAGCCAATCACATTCCCTAATTTTTTTCCCTCAGGGTAATTTGCTCCACAATGGTGGAAGGCTTCACCCGTTCCGACTGTAAAACATACATTCTTTCACCAAGTTGAGTTCATGTGATTATCTGATCTGACAAAAAGAACAACAGCAGCCACAAAGTTATAACATAATTTGGTCTTGTTCCTTGCGTTGAATAGATGGAAGCATTAATTAATTAAATCCCCATTTTTTTTTTTTTTTTTTTTTTTTTGATCGAATGTAAGCATTGCGGAATAATGGAAAATGTCCTGCATTTTTCCCAAATACAGTATAGGGTTCTTTCAGGCAGATTCAAATGGCAGCGTTTGCATGAACTTTGTGATTATTTTTAGCCACCCTTTTGGAAACCCCAGGCAGGTGTTCCAATTGATTGTGTGTGCGTAGCTGCTTGTGTTTGTGCATGTGTGTGCGCATGCGCCAGTGTGGTTGTGTGTGGTGTGTGTGTGTGTAGTTTCGGACATTTTAATTTGAAGTCATATGAAAACCAATATGAAATATAGCTTTTGGGTCTTTGATATTTTTGATGTGTATCAATCTGGCCTGTCCAGGATTGTATTGGCTCGTTCATGGGATGAATTAAGTGTTTTTGACTTGACTTGACTTGACTTGACGTGGCTACCAATATGTGCTACAGGGGCCGAACACCAAAGACAGGACCTTTCTTCTACTTCAGTTGACTGTGGTTTTCACAAATCCGACGAACGTTTGTTGAAGAGCGTGAAAACTGAAGAATGCTACACTACATGACAAAGATCAAATGGGAGACAGGATCACAAATGAATAGCATATGGAGAAAAGTGCAAAGTTGATGAGCTAAGTCTGTAGCTAGTAAAAATAGACCCTGCGCAGGTTTGGGTACGTTCAACGGAAAGGCAGACATCACATCATAACAATAGCAATGAACTTCGTAGTGATGGAAAGAGACCAAAAGGAAAGACCCATAGCAAGACCTGGCTGCCTGTATTGCAGATGATTCTTAGAGAAGGGGCATAAAATAATGCGGAAACTCAAAACAGAGAGAGATGGAGGAAGGCTCATCAAAAAGTCAACTCCCCCTGGGAGAAACATGACAAACAAGGAAGAAAGAAGAAGAACAAACATCGGTTTCTACAAACACCTTGCAAGTTGACAAGGACTGGACACTTTACCTAGCATTGATAGGTCTGACCCATGTCCCTCTTCAGTGAAGACTTGCGGTGGTACGTGTCATGATGGTGAAGGGCTCGCTGCCGTCGTGCGGTCATGGAGATTAAGACCCTCACGGCTGCCAGAGGGTTCCTTGACATTGAAGTTCTGTATTCAGTGCCATGCCGTCTTTCAGTCGTATCTGAAACACCGGAGTGGATCTTCAGCAGTCATAAAGGAACTATGGATCAGTCTGGGGACTGGCTCGATCTGACTTAACACCTAGAGGAGTTGTGGCGGCACTGCAGTGAACTTTTCAAGACTGTTGCAACTGCATGCAGTATGTTCAGATATTACTACCAGCCCTTTGAATGAGACTGTAAACACCGCAAACAACCTTTCGGTGCAGCATAAAAAACACGTATCCAACCTTTCGGAAGAGTAGGTTGCCGTCATACTGGTGGGGAACAGATGACAACATATTTGAAAAACACAACGCACAGAGAAGTTGTGATTGAATACCATCCCCAAATGTAGAAAGCATCTAACATAAATGATAGAGAAACTTTCATAAATGCAAATATCTTACATTGGTACACTAGAGCTCTAGCAGAGGAAACAAAAAACAAAACTAAAAAATCATTCCTACCACCAGCCTCAGCTAGCCTACTCTCCTTGAAGATGTGATTTTTCTTTCCTGCATGTGATCAAGACCTGGTTAATAGTGGTTCCTCTGAAGGGCTTGCAGGGGAATGGAAGGTGATTACCTTGTCAACTGCATAAGAAAAAACACCATTGAACAGACGTCTAAGAAGAGACTTGCCCCCAAGTCCTCGTTACCTATCAAATCACAAGTTCCATGCACTGACCACTAGTTGTTGATGTTCACTTCAGTCCTTCAATATACAGCAAGCATGGACAATCACAATTTACCAACAGATTCAATCAGTAGTAAGCTGATGGTTTCAAAGAATCCATTGTTTAAAAAGAAGAAAAAAAAAAAGCCTTTTTCTTTTTTTCTCATGTCTTACTAGGCCATGCCTACATAATCAACAGTCCCAGAGACAAGTTATGGGTGTTTTTCTTTGTGGTTTTTTGTCCCTCGGCTAACAGCTCCGAGGTTATTCACCAATAGTGATATTTTGCATATGAGACTAGAATTTTCGCCCACCATGAAGGAAGCAGATACCAACTTGGGGATGTAGGCTGGGATATAATTTGCATTTCCGTAACTCACTGAATGCTGACATGGATTAGGGAATCTTTAATTTGTATATATTGTTCGCATGCAATGTGCATATATACAATAAGGAAATAAGGCACTGGCAGCCTGCACTTAAGTTGCCCTGGAGATTGTAAAAATCTCTACTTTACCAGCTGCCATGGCCCAGTGGTTAGCGCCTCGGGTTACAGAACTGGAAGTCGTGGTTCGATTCCCATAAGAAGTCATAGGGATTTTTCAGACTCTGGCCGGCTCAACCTCAGAGTAACGATGCGAGTTTTGCGAAGTGTTTGCCAAATTAGTACAGATAAATGCCAATACATTACTAAAAATCACAAGAAGGTGACTTACTTTGGATTATATTCTACGTAGTTTTGCTCAATGAAAACTCCGATATAGACCCTCAAGCATCTCCTGGACAACACTGACGCTACACCGCAACTTCCTGTGCACACCCTGTGTTGTGTAACGTGGGTTGGACAAATCTTCAGTCCTCGTATATTAATGTCAAGAATCCCCCCCCCCCACCCCCCACCCCACAAACTTGTAAAAGCTTGCCCTCACATCATTTATCAAAACATAGATACACTTTATGCAGTCCAGTGCTGCATAATCTAACGCTGATTTTGTTTTTTGGCCTAAGACGTAATATTTTGCAGAAAACTACCCAACATTGTTACCCTCACCAGTGCATTTTTTCAAACGTTTACAACATTTTTGCAGCACGTAGCGAGTTTACTTATTCAGCATCATCACAGACTAGTCTAATTTGCGCTAAATTCTTGCTTCAAAAACCGTAGACATCCTCATAAATCAGTAAGAAAAAAACGGATCAATATTTCCATGCAAACTGTCAATCCCCATGTTACGGCGCTCTTCCCGACGACTCCTTAAGGAGAAACTGAAAAGAGCACTACCAGAATCGCGATTTCACGCCAGCACCTGGGTCTTGTCCAAAGGTTTCCTGATCATGGTCGCTGCGCGATCTTCACCCTTTGCTGGAAAGCCTGGCAGTTCTGCTGCAAGGGTGTACTTTGGCAGGACTCTAGACAGGATAACAAGACCCGGGCAAGGTTCGGGTGGGTTTGGAGAATCTGGTGGATGAGCAGCTGTGAGAATCATGTTCAGCTGTGAGGAGGTGAAGTGGAACTGGTGGAGGGGGTAATTACGATGTCCCACTGGGGTCAACCAAGAACTAGAAGATCGCATTCTACCACAAGTAACAAATGACATACGCTATCGGAGAAAAAATAGATATCGCTTTCAATACAAAAAAAAAATTTTAGCAGACTAGACTATCAATCTCCAGCCTAACACTGCTTATGGGTGACCGCTTTTAGAAACGCCGCGAAGGTAAGCTGTGGTGTTGTGTGTGTGGTGTGTGTGCTGTGTGGTGTGTATGTGTGTGTAGTGCATTTGTTTTGTGTGTGCATGTGTGTGTTGCATGTGTTGCATGTTGTGTGTTCATATGTGGTGCTTCTGTGTGTGTGGTGCATTGGTGAGAGTGCATGTGTGTGTGTGTGTTGTGTGCATTGTGTGTGCATGCGTGTGTTGCTTGGGTGTCTGTTTGCTTGTCTGTCTCTGTTTTTATTTTTTATCTTTGTATGCTGATTGAAGATTGATGACTGAGTATGATTCTTTCTGTCTGCTCCCCTCCCCTTCTTCCCTTTCCCCCAACTAGAGCTCCAAGTTCAGCAAATGATGCCATTTTTTAGTATGGACTGTTTTGCTCACCATGTTAGGACTGAATCTGACTTTAGAATCATAGGATTATACATTGAACATAGGTGTGTTTTGAGTTGATAGTTTTGGGGTATTGCACTGTTGCCAAAAGTGTTATCAATAATGATGAGGGTAAGATGATGAATGAATATGGTGATGATTATCATCATTGTTACAACATCAGAACAATTGCTATAAATATCAATGAACTAATATTTCTTAAAATTTTTTTTCTGCTATTTATGCAATCATAAACTAAGTAAGTAAGTCAGTGAACATATTATGGAACAATAAAAATGAAAACTCTGCCATTTCTTTGTAGCATTCTTTCTGACTGTCAGTACACTGAGTACAGTATTTGTAAAGTGAAGTATAAGAAAAAAAATGCAATAACTTCTTTTGTTAATATGTCTGTTTCTATCAAAACTATCAAAAGTGTGGTATGTGTGTGTGTTTGTGATGTGTGTGTGAGAGAGAGAGGAGAGAAAGCGGACCGAGAGATAGAGAGATAGAAGAAGAGAGAGAGAGAGAGAGATAAGAGAAGAGAGAGAGAGAAACTCATTTTTTTTCTCTTTCAAATGTACATTGTGTTGTGTATAATTATAAATTGGAACATGTGTATTTACTATATATGTATGTAATTACGTTTATGTGTTTTGGCCATGCAATACTCAACCATGCATTGCCACAAGAAGATATGAAGACAACCTATTTTGACGACACGCATACTTAAATGGTGTTTCATAATTTCGCCCTATACGAACATGTACAGGCTGGGAGACACTGCCCACCTGTCCACTGGAACGCCCCCGCGCTCCCATCTCTGCAACCACTGCGGACACGGCATCCGAAGCGGGACCACCACTGCTTCTCACTTCAGCTCCTGCGTCGCTTCTACAACTCAGCGGCACTTTGTCGTCTTCTGCCTCTACAACGCATTTTGGGGGTGCATGCTGGGCATCTACCTCCAGGCCGCTTACATCCACCTCTCCGCTTTCTCTGGCCGAAAGTTACACATGTACCATCGCCCGATCCTGTCTAATCAGTTCTTTGCAGCAAGCTGAGTTTCGGTCTTTTTCCTCTCCTGTGCATGTGTAAGTGAACGTCGTGTTTTATAGGCATGGCCGGGGCTTTCCTCTTGTGGCAGCTAGTCAACCATAGCCAGGGGACAGACGTCGCACGAAGCGTGGCACATGATTCCGGACTACGACGCTGGTTTCCTGTAACAATCACTCGGTGTTTGGGGACGCCGCTCAAAGCTATGTCCTTGTTTTTTGCGCCGTTTGATGCTGCCCATGCCGGGAGCTGCATCAATGTATGTGAAGAATCCTGGAAAGTCAGTAGTGCACTGGGAGTTGACGACAAGATTGCTTGATTTTGTTTTCTTTTGGCTTGCCTCACAATCTGTGACTTCTCTGTCCTGCTGTTGCTGGTCCATGCAGAATAAATATATATTTTTATCTTATCCCCCCAGCTATTTAGTTGTAGTCCTCGGGGCCAGAAGTTCACATGGAGCTTATTGATGATAGGTCGCTGTGAGGCAACCAACCAAAGGGCCACTAGCATGTCTGCTAGGTCATTTAGTGTTCAGTGGTACATGTTCTGACTAGAATAGGGCAGGATAACCAACTGCTAAGCCACGAAAGGTGACAATACCGTTTATTAATTTGTGGAGCTGGGTTTAGTAAGATGTCCAGATGATAGTGGGGACCCATGGGACAGCAACCTTCCAAACAAGCACCTTCCCATGAAACCCCTAATCCTGGAGAATTTTGACTAAACTCACCTTAGGTAACAGATGTGTAAAGAAAACTCAAACTGTGTTGGGCCACTGAAAAGTGGGACCATTTTATTTCAGTGCATGATGTTTGATGGTGGTGAAGATGAAACCCCCATGATGCTATGGAGGTTGAGACCTGTGTGACTACTTACAGGGCTGTATTCTGCTCTATGCTTCCTATCATATATCCAGGTGTCAACAGGGGCCCGAGGAACAACACCTGCATTGCTATCAAGTGCAGGTGCTATGACTCTCAGACACCAGTTGACAAATACAAAGTGTTTTGCAAAACACTCTCAAATCGTATCTGTAAATTTGATAATGCTGCAAGTGTCCCACTGAGCCAGAATCAAACTCACTATGAGGAACTAGCCAGTCTAATTCAAACTCGTCTTACTCCTGGGATCACTAGAATTTCAATGCGCTAACCACTGACAGCACCAAGGCAGCGTGACAGATTTCTTTGTTAGCTTTCAAAGATATGATAAGTTGCACGATGGTGAAAGACATTATTGATGATCAAACTGCTGTTATTTCATCTTATTATTTGAAAATTGTATCGAAAAAAGCAATACCGTTATGGACTGCTTTGTCCAGATGACATTGCAGACTGTACAAAGTTTAATTTGCTCAACAAAATTCTGTTACAAAAAGCTTGTGGATAAATGTGTGGGGAGGGAAGAGAAATGAAGAATAGAAATAAATCTAGCTACTTTTATCATATTTGGGTATGAATGTAGGCAGACGTGTTCAACATAAATATCGCAATCTCAATTTAACATGTTAACATTGATTGTCAGTTTTGACAAAAATCTACTGTTGGTAGTGGTAGTAATGCATTGTCTGAAAGTTTATTTAAACATATACAAGCAGCAATCTGAACTGAAGGTGCGGAAAAAAAATGAGTGATTTTGCCAGGTGAAAAACACAACATTTCAGTCCAGAGTTTTGTAGTCCAAGGATAAATACTGTCCCCAACAGGGCAATTCACATATGTGTGTGTGTGCGAGTTACTATTGCTGATGTCAACAACCAAGGTATAGTCCAATTTTTTATCATTTTTGAGCCACATTGGTTTGTATTGCATACAAGCGAACTCATGCATTGATAACATATGTTTCATTGTTGCTTTTGTTTTCTCCAGCCTGGAAAAGAAAGAAAATTGATTTTTTTCTTTCCTAGACATAAATTTTAGAAATGATGTTATTCAAACTTAATTTGAAAAATTTTTACTAGCTTACCTGAGGATCACATAAACATCAGTTTTACAGTTTATAAGAAACCCACCACAAATCACATACCTTTGCCTAAATACAACATTATTACTTATCTTGCCTAAATACAACAATATTGCTTATTTTTCCTAAAACCAACGATATCGCTTACCTTGCCAGCTTTCTTCCATCATTTCTCTTCTGCGTATCTCTGCTATCTTCCTCATTCAGCTTCCTCCATGCCTGGAAAAGAAAAAGAAATTGCCATCTATTCATCCCTTAGAGCATCAATTCTAAGAATGAGTGTATGTCAAGCACTTTAACGGGCATCTAACAAGCTTACACACTATATCGGCATATGAATATCTGATATGACTGAAAAAGACCCCCTTCCATGCATTTGTTTCTGAGTTCATCAGTGGCAAAGCATGTGTGTGTGTGTGTGTGTTGTACTCTCTGATGCAAATTGTGTATGTGGCGTAAGCACATGTTCAAGTGCAATGCTTGAAGACATGCAGATAAAAACAGTGCTAGGCAGAGAAAATACTGATGTCGTGAACATTGGATGGTTAAAAGTCAATAAAGAAAATGAGCCACAACTGGACTCCTCACCACCCCAACCCCCCCCCCTTCCATTGTCAGATGCTTAACAGCAGTACAATGCATTTTTGCTCAAGATAGTTGCTGTCTGAGCATTTGATGAAGAAGAAGAAACTCCTAATGTTGACAGTAGCTCAGCTGCTGAGCTAGACTGAATGAGATGTTCACTTTGGAATGGTGACTGTCACTAACTCCCCTTGGAATGGTGACTGTCACTAACCCCCCTTGGAATGGTGACTGTCACTAACCCCCCTTGGAATGGTGACTGTCACTAACCCCCCTTGGAATGGTGACTGTCACTAACTCCTCCCCTTGGAATGGTGACTGTCACTAACTCCCCTTGGAATGGTGACTGTCACTAACCCCCCTTGGAATGGTGACTGTCACTAACCCCCCTTGGAATGGTGACTGTCACTAACTCCCCTTGGAATGGTGACTGTCACTAACTCCTCCCCTAGGAATGGTGACTGTCACTAACTCCTCCCCTAGGAATGGTGACTGTCACTAACTCCCCTTGGAATGGTGACTGTCACTAACTCCTCCCCTAGGAATGGTGACTGTCACTAACTCCCCTAGGAATGGTGACTGTCACTAACTCCCCTTGGAATGGTGACTGTCACTAACTCCCCCTTGGAATGGTGACTGTCACTAACCCCCCTGGAATGGTGACTGTCACTAACTCCCCTTGGAATGGTGACTGTCACTAACTCCTCCCCTAGGAATGGTGACTGTCACTAACTCCCCTAGGAATGGTGACTGTCACTAACTCCCCTTGGAATGGTGACTGTCACTAACTCCTCCCCTTGGAATGGTGACTGTCACTAACCCCCCTTGGAATGGTGACTGTCACTAACTCCTCCCCTTGGAATGGTGACTGTCACTAATTCCTCCCCTAGGAATGGTGACTGTCACTAACTCCCCTTGGAATGGTGACTGTCACTAGCTCCCCTTGGATTGGTGACTGTCACTAGCTCCCCTTGGAATGGTGACTGTCATTAACTCCCCTAAACTTATTTGGCCGTACCAGTTTTCTCCCTTGATTTTGACTACATCCTGTCCCACTGTAAGGGTTAGTAAAAACGCAAACCAAACAAACAAATGAGCCACAAAAAAAGTCACTGCAATTACTTAACTGAAATTTGAGAAACTGGTTAATCGTATATTGAATTAGTTGGCACCAAAGTACCCAATTTCTTACTTTCATATCAGCTGTGGCCATACATTGGGTAAAAGAAGTGTCATAATTAATGTTATGTTAACAAGATGGGCAAGAAGTCGGGTCACAAACATGCCAAAACAAACACACCACAACCAACGAAATCTGCTTGGACTGGTTGCTTTTTGAAAGAGAAATAGGATTCTAGTAGCTTATAACATCACTATTGTGTCCTACATACAGAAAAAAAAATCACATTCCCAATCTGGATTGTTCATAAGAAACCATCACATGACAAACACATACGACTAAGAATGTATAGAATCAAGAGAGTGAACAACAGTGTATGGTAAGTCAATTTTGAAGACTCCATAGCTGCCAACCTCTGAGAGTCGAAAATAGGAATCCTGGTGGGGAGTGGGTTTGGGAGGGGGGCTATGCCCCCCTCCTGTAAAAACAGGGGTCAGGGGACGCAGCCCCCTGAAGCTGAAGCACTTTTTATATTTAGACAAGCAAATTTCTCATCTCCCGAAATGAAAACCACAAAAAATTAAAAAAACAAACAAACACATTAAGAAATATAACATCCATTAAGCAAACATACTTACAGATTCAACCAGACTGAAGTTGGAGTAGCAATTCTGGCCTACACATTGCCAATATGAGAATGGAGATTTCTTCTAAGTACTAAAGTTAACACTTTGTTCACAGTTCACTTGGACTGGCTCCTCTGGCCCTGGGCAGCTGACGACACAACATGCCAAAAAATATGAAAGAAGAAGAATTAACCTATAACACTCTAAAAAAAGCAATGTTGTTCTGTACACCTTCTCAAAGTCAGGCTAAACCAATTGGGTTTTTTTTCCCACCATTTGGGAGGTTGATGACTTAATAATTTCGGAAACCAGAATATTTTCTTGTAAAACAGAAAATCGGAACTGAGATTCGAATCCGGAAGAATTCCGGAAAATCCGGAAGGGTTGGCAGCTATGAGACTCGGCCATATGAACTGACCACAGACCTAAACCAGCTGGTGTTCATGTAGGGTAAGGACATCGCACAAGGCTTCTTACTTCTGTTTGGCTCCACTTAGGTCCTTGCCAGTGGAGCGACGCATTTTCTCTCGCTGAATCTGCTCCTTCCTATCCTGTTCTTCTTTCTCCTGTCGCTTCTGTTTCATCTTCTCCATCAATCTGCAAAACAACACAAGCAACACGGTCATTGTATGAAAACTTACACTGCAGAAGAAGCATATACATGTAAAGAGATTCTCTCTTGAGTGAATGTGTGCTATAGCCTGAGAGTAGTTTTACTCAACTAAACAGTGATATCTAAGCCCAAATATTTTTCAAGTTGCAAATATTGTGTTATCAGATATTTCTTTCCTCAGTAGTGAACCATTTTACAGACCACACTGACTGCTTAGCTATTAGGCAACAGAGGCAAAATAACTGAATACGGTATGAATGATGACAAGTGCTGGGACACTTTTTGTGTGGTAATTGACAAAGTTGTTTTTGTTCTTCAATAGATAGCTTGATGAAAAAAAGCAAACACATTCCAATTTGATGTACCATCTGGAAATAAAAATTTGACTTGACTTTCACACACACACGCACGCACACACACACGTACACTTTCTCTCTCTCACGTGTGCGTATGTACACACACACATACACAGACTCTATCTCTCTCTCACACACACACACACAAACACTAAAAAGCCGCGTCAAAAGCCAGCAGTGGCCCAGCTTTCTCACACCTCTCTTTCTGCGCTGCCTTCTCTTCCTCAGTGAGAGGTTTGATCTCCTCCACACTCTCCGAGAAGCTGGCGTGCTGCGTGCGTGCTGCATGGGCCTGCGCATCCAGCTCACTCTTCAGCAGCTTGCCGCATCTGCCACCCACAATACACCTCACTGATATAGCTCTAGACATCAACCTAAGCACGCAAAATGCATGGATACAAATGCTGAATGTGATATCTACCATGATCTCAAAGTGTGAATATCTTGCACAATCTTCTAAGAGGTTCATCATCTCTGTTGATCCTTATATTTGCTCCACATCATCAAGAAAAGTATAATATTGATAAATCTCTATATAGCAAAAATTTACAACATACGTACAGTGTTAGTATTGTACACTAAAAACTGTACCTGGCTGTATGGAAACAATATACAGACTACACTTTATTAGTAAAACAATTAGAAGCTTGTTTATATTTTACAGTCATTTTGGTTTTCAAATTTCATACAATGCTATCCACATGAAATATTCCTAGTTGAAAAATAATGTAAGAAGATTTTAATGTGAGTGCTTGTCATCTGCATAGCAGTGCTAGGTTTGTTGTTGTTGTTTTATTTTAAAAAGATACAAAAAGTGAACAATTCTCTTGCTCTGTGTTCAATCAAAGACAGGCTATACCTAGTGGTTAGAGCACCGCACTTGCAATTTGATGGTCCAGGATCGAACTACTACTGAGACGCCCGTTCAAGGGGATTTTCTCCCTGGAGTTACATCAGTATTGACCCCATTGCCCCGAAAGTCCTTACAATGAGACTATAAACTGAGACCCTGTGTGCGGATGTACACAGAACACCTTGTGTACACATTAAAACTATCCTGCCTTTTGGAAGAGTAGACCATTCCAGTAAAAACGGATGACAAAAATACATCCCCACCCCAAACGCATGCACACTGGTGGTGTGTTTAGACAATATTTCCAAAGTTGGAATGTGGCTACCTCAATGGTGGGCCAAAACCAGTTGATACACCATTAGTGAGCCTAGGAGCTTTAGCCAAAGAATGGAAGGAAACTTTAAAAAATAATAAAAATTCCAACTTGAAAGAGAGAAAGGAACACCTTGAGAGCAAAACAGTCAAGAATGAAAGCAGCAACAGCTTATTCCATTACAGGGCAGTGAATAGAACATCATTTTCTCCCCCCGCCCCCCCAAAAAACAAACAAACCCCCCCCACCCCAAAACAACACCCCCCCCAACCCCTTTTCACCAGCAGCACAACTCACTCATCACATTTGAGAGACTTGGCCTGAGGCGGTGCTTCTCCACTGGCTGCTGTTGCTTCCTCTCCAGTGTCCTCTGCCGGGGCCCCTGTGACAGGAATGTAAATGAAGTTGGTTACTTCGTCCTGCAGTGCTGTATCCCACAGTGATTAAAAAAAAAAAAATCCCCAAAGTCATAATGCGGCTACCATCATGCTGGGCAAAAATGGTTGCGTACACAAAAATCTCACGGCATTAGTGAACTGCATGCAGAGCTCTAGCCAAGGAACAGGGAAAAAAAAATAAAAATAGTGACACATGCAGCTATAGCTGAGTAGTTAAGACTGTTTGACCTCAATCGTGTAAGTCCATGAAGTCATGGGGTTCGAATCTCGGCGACTGGGTTTGGTGAATGGAGGGTTGTTGGGATTTTTAGTCTCCCAGGTCTACTTCAAGTCCAGATCTGCCAGTGTCTTCATTCCTTTCATGTATATACCTGCAGAAGATCAAAAAAATGTGTGTTAAAGATCCCTTGACCCATGTCAGCTTTTGTTAGGTTATGGAAACATGAGCATACTTAGCACGTGGCCTGTGCAATGACATGAGCTGCTCTGAAGTTGAAATGTGTTTGCTGAGGCCAGTGGGAAGACCTCCTGCAAAGTTACAAGTACTGGAGAAGACCAGGCACTATGTACCTCACTCGGTAAGGGAATGCACAGAGAGAGAGAAAGAGAAAGAGAGAGAGAGAGCGCGCAAGAGAGAGAGAGAGAGAGAGAGAGAGAGAGAGAGAGAGAGAGAGAGAGAGAGAGGAGGGAGGAGAGAGCAAAGAGAGAGAGAGAGAGACGAGAGAGAGAGAGAGAGACAGAGAGAGAGAGAGAGAGAGAGAGAGAAAAAATTAAAAATTTATTACACATAGCTCAGAATCTTATGGGTGCAAAACTGAATGGTCAAAAGTAGAAAAACAGACATAGAGGTACAGGTACCATCTAGGCCCTTTACAAGAAAAAGGCAAGGGCTGAAAAGCTGGCGACTGACAGAGAAATTGCTGGGTTTTTTTTTTCAAGTTCTGCAACTAAAATTATGCCTTCTTAAACATAGGGAGCGTAGTAACAAGAGGAAACAAAGGCATTAAAATTTTTTTTTTTTTTAATGTAAGTAGGGCCTTCTTAATCAAACATACACTAGCAGCTGCTCACAGCTTACAAAAAGTAAGAAAACAACCAACAACCACAGCAAAACACTTAACAGAAATAACCCCCCTACGCCTAACGCTAATTTTAAAATGTTACTGCCCATATACTACACTTCAGACCTGTATGATAAAAGTTACTGGATCACCTGTGTCATTCTCACCTAAAACATGGCCCTCAGGATTTTTTACTTCAACTGGTACATCAACATCTGGATCATCCTCATGGGCCATTATCCTGCAACACAATAACATACAAACAAGCTACACACAATTTACCACAACCTGTGGTGTTATTATCCATCCCTTTATGATGCTTATCCGACATCACCAACAAGAACAGCATTCTGATTTAACAGCAGCAGAGGGTATCTTGCATTCATACATTCCTAATCAGCTGCCATGCAATGCTGAAACTGCATCAAATTTCAACAACCAAAATCTACAGATGAGATATATATGCAATCAATAGGACGATTCTAAACATGACAACATTTTGAAACTTGTGTAATTAAACCACTACCCAGCACCTATTTTACTTCCATAGGAACTATCTAAAATTATTTATGAGGAAAAAATGTTAATGACACCATGGATTTTTGCACATAATGATAAATACTATACACATAAGACCACACAGGAAAATGAATGTTTGCTTACCAATCCATTGCAAGTTGTACTCCCTTGTATCCTGTTTTTGCCAGAGCCTTTTCACTGGAAAACAGTAATCAAACATTTTTTGTTTAAAAGCTTACAAATCTATAGTAAAAACTATAAGACTCTTAAAAGAGAGAGAGAGAGAGAGAGAGAGAGAGAGAGAGAGAGAGAGTGAGAGAGGAGAGAGAGAGAGAGAAAAGAGAGAGAGAGAGAGAGAGAGAGAGAGAGAAGAGAGAGAGAGAGAAGAGAGAGAGGAGAGAGAGAGAGATAGAGAGAAGAGAGAGAGAGAGAGAGAAGAGAGAGAGAGAGAGAGAGAGAGAGAGAAAGAGAGAGAGAGAGTGAGCAGTTCGCTTCAGTCAGTTCAGAACAGCTTTAGTTTCAGACTGATCAAAACTGCTTAGTACTCACTCACTGACTCATTCACTGACAATGCACTTATGCAGTCTTACTCATCATCAACTCAGACAACTGACTCACTCAGTCACTGATATTTCATGTGACTGGTCAAGAAAAGATTCTGGTGACAAAGCTCTTGGCATAGTCATTTCGAAGGGGGGAAAAATGTGCTGTTTAGTTATTTTAAAACAGTCTCATCTTTCTAACCTGTGTCTGTTAGTTGACAACGAATGTTTGTTCACTAAATCTGCAATGTTTGACATGGTGCATGTGATAAATTATGGAAGATTACAAAAAGTTTCAGTCTACATCTTGTTCACAAAAGCAGCAATGGTTGATAAAACTATTCAAAGGTTGTTCTCCCTTTGGTTTCATGAAGTGGAGGTGAGAAATGGAGGATTAAAAAAATTTCATTCTTGAAACTTTTCTTTTCCAGTAAAGTACAAAGTATGCACTGACTATGAGGTAGACAGGACTGTGTCATCTAGAAAAATGAAGCAACTCAATGAATGAGTGTGTGCATGCACACAGACACAGACACGCACACACACACAGACACGCACACACACGCACACGCACACACATTCTCTTTCGGTAATGGTGCAGTGCCTGGGGGAAAAAAAAAAGTAACAGATAAACAACAAAACTAAACAACACGTTAATAGGGTTTGATTCTTTTTCACAAGTTAATCACACTTTGGTTTACAATTCCATGGTTTCATCATATTTGTCCATAACCTCTGACAAGAAAAAAAATATACCTCAAGCGTCAAGGCTCAACTTACAGTACACCTTTTAGTTTTCCTTTACAAACATTAGTTGCACTGCACACACTACCAACTGGGGCAGGTTTTAAACACCAAGAACAGAAAATATGATCTACATCATCATAAAATACTTGTTCTTGCATTTATTATAGTAAAACAGCGAACTGTTCAAAGAAAAGTTCTGCTTTCCCTCCCAATTAAACAGTAACATGAATTCTTCAAAATCAGCAATGTACTTTTCAATACTTGAGCTGAAAATGCTAATGTAAAGTTCTACAATCAACATTGTCAAAATAAATACTGTGGTTTTTTGTAATGAGAAAATGTGAGTATTCAGCTTGAAAAGAGTGTATTGTATTGTACTGTTTACTACTTCCAGTTCCAGTCGTGGCAGATTTCTCTACATGAAATTCAGGCTGCTCTCCCCATGAAGAGTGCATCATGTGCCACCCATATTATATGTAAAAAAAAAAATTAAAAAGAAATTCCTGTCTGCGCTGCCTGTATACCTCTACCTGTTTCCCTATGAGAGTGGCTTTAAAAAAATATTTTTTAACACAAAGTTCTCTTTTGCTGCTATGGGCTTTTTATTTTATTTATTTATTTTTTTAACATGCACTGAATCAGTGAATGTATGTAGCACACATGACCATTGGTTTATCATCTTATCCAAAGATTAGCAACCTGACCACTAGATCAGGTTAAGTAAATGATGGGGAAAAGCTGGGATACATTACAAACCAGGATCCAACTTGTCCTTTTCGCTTTCTAGTTTATAATTATACACATATCCCCCCTCATATGTGTTATCTGTGACCACTAAATGACTAATATTTAAAAAATAAACCAATAAAAGTTAAAGAACTTAGACTGCTTTGAAACAGTTAGGTCAGGCAAATTAACTGTCAGAATCATGCCCATATCAATATAATTCAAGATTTCCAGTTGCTTTTTGTTGGTTTTCTTTTAAATTTTTTTTAACTTTAGTCATCTCTTAGGCAAGTAAAACAAATCTTTAGTGTGTGTGTGTATGTGTGTGCGTGACTGTGTGTGACTGTGTGTTTGTGTGATATAATGTGTGTGTGTGTGCATGCATACATGTGTGTGTGTGTGTGTGTGTGTGTGTGTGTGTGTGTGTATGTGTGTATGTGTGTGGTGTGAAAGAGTATACACACTATATTTCAAATATAATACTGTTAATTTTTTAGCTGACACAAAGCATTGTAAACAAGGAGCAACTTTATCACTGGAAAAAGTGAAAATATGACATTTAAAATCTACATGTAAAAGTAAAACTTATTTGTAGTTAAAAAATTGGAATTATTCTTTAAAACAGTAGAACATCTTATTATTATCTGGATTAGAATCTAAGAAAGGAGCAATCACTGCCTCTTTCAGTCCTAAAAGGCCTGATATATAGAACTTTGGGGTCAAACCAAAGTGCCCCCCCCCCCTTTCCGAAATTTCCATCAAATATGTTGATAAAAGTTAGCAAAGAGAACATGAAGGCCGAAGCTCCATTACACACACTTTACTAAACTATGATTTATTGATGCACTTCTATTTCCTAGTCCTGCTTCAATGCTAAAGGACCACCATCAAAATGAAAGGAAAGTGAAAATGAAACTGATGTTGGGAATGCTGAAAGGCCCCTTGTGGGACTCCCCTCGACTCTGGGAGGGTATTCGGCTTCGAGAATCCGCTTGCTACAACAACATTCCTTCAAAAATTGTGACCTGCCATTGAAACTTACGCTCTGTTCTTGGGAAACCCCATTTCGACGAGTGTGTCCAGATCTGTCGACATGACTGTTTAAATGACTGTTCTGTTGCTAACAGTGTCGTAGTGAACAAAAAATGCTTCTCTCATCAGACACGGATTGAAAAGCAATGTGGTTTTCGAGCAAAGAAACTCTCAAGGGAGAGAATTCTAGCGTTTTCGGAAAGTCGCGTATGTAAAGTGTAAGAGAATTATGTTCTGCAGTATGGCTCGCAAACAGTCATTATGTTACAGCTAATTAAGGGAAGGTACCTATAAAATGAAGGTTCTACCTATCTGTAATCGCAGTCATAAATTTTCCAAATGATCTGATCATACATGTTTTTTTGTTTGTTTTTGTTTGTAATACCACTGACCACACTTTATCGTTTCCTTATCCTCCTCCT
Source organism: Rapana venosa (assembly GCA_028751875.1). Taxonomy (NCBI): domain Eukaryota; kingdom Metazoa; phylum Mollusca; class Gastropoda; order Neogastropoda; family Muricidae; genus Rapana; species Rapana venosa. Next base: position 21,186,240 of record CM054138.1, on the reverse strand, counting down.
CCTTTTCCTTATCATTTGTCTCTGTCTGTATTGCACAACCAAGAGAGACGGTGGCAGGATGGTTTGGGCGTTCACCTGCCTAACAAATAAACTGTGAGGTTCCGGGTTCGATTCCCAGCCTTGTCCTTTCATCACAGATTGACGGAAAAATCGAAATGAATGTCAAGTCTTTCGGAGGAGACTACAAACCAGTCGGGCCTGTGTGCTTACGGACATCGGACTTGTGCACGGCAAAAGAACCCACGGCAGTTTAAAAAACAAACAAACACCGGAAAGATCAGGAAGGTACCTCCCGACCGTCCAGCAAAACTGGTGGGTTCGATTCCCAACTGTATCCCCGAATTCGGAGCTCTAGCTGAGGAACGAAAAACAGAAAAAAAAAGTCTGCTGAAAGAAAAGCATATTGGTCACTGATGATAATAATTCTTAGTTTTCTATTTGTTTATACCATAATATAGTGTAACTTGTTAGGAAGCATGAGAGAGAGAGAGAGAGAGAGAGAGAGAGAGAGGGAGAGAGAGATTTTCGGAAAACTCCCATTACCCCACCACCACCATTATTTCCATGCCACCAACAGTAACTATGGAAGTGCACCAGCTGTCAAATTACTTCTTCTTCGTCGTCGTCGAAAGCTCAGACAGCAACCACCATTGTCTGTCATATGAGCGAAAGTAGGGCCTACATTTTGCTGCCATTAAGCGCCTGACAAGTCAGGCCAAGGGCAATCAACGTCACCGTGGTCACATTACTCCACAGGTATGTACTCTATTCTTACTATCATGATATATCCCGGCATCAACGGGGCCTGAGAGATACAGATACCTGTAGTACCGTCAGCGCCTGGGCTTTATCACAGTTCTTGATTAAACCATTGACGCTGGGGGCAACAGCAAAGTGAGAGGCTGTATGATCAGTGGCTTTCCCACTCATGGAATTCCACTTTACAGCTTAGTCTTTAGTGATCAACTATGACTCTCTGACTAGGAGGCATGACTCACACAGTCCTTATGTGCTGCAGCCCTGGGGGCTGGTTGGCCTTTGGAGAACATCTCCAACGCTGACTGTCCTTATGCCCACTTGGCCGAGAGAGTGGGGATGTACTGTGGGCAAGGCATCTCCACTATAATCAAATTTCTGCCCAGTTTCCAAAACAGTAGCTGCCTCCTCTGCTGTTTTGGAGGTCATCGTAGGACACGACGGACAAACATACATACAGTATTGGTAAACTAATTCAACCATTACTTACAAAATTGCCATTTACCACGAGTTGCGAGATTTTTTTTTTTTTATGGGGGGGTGGGGGGTAAATTTTTCCCCTCTTCTTCTCGGTAAAGTTTTATTGTTGAGATAGTGTTGGACAAAGTATTAACAAATGAAACTCGAAATGATTTTTTGTACACTGTTAGTAATAAATCTAAAACAAATACGAGTCTTGCCACCGGCCAGTCTTGAGAGCGAGTGTGCTCTTTTGGTAGAAAACACATACTTGGTCCATTAGTAATCTAACTTCTTTTAGTCTGTTTTCATTCTTTCTATTTGAACGTTGTGCATCCATCAATAAACCAATAGATAATATAATTTATGGGCTCAGTCATCTTTCTTGCGCTCTTTCTCTCATTTGAATATTAATCCTCTGAGCCGTCTTCATATGCGCTTCCTGAACCAACGCATCCAATCATCATCTGCGACCTAAGGTCAACCACAATGCATATTCTTAGATTGTTAAGTAATTCATTGAAGCTTAACATCATGCAGATAAAACTATTGCGTGTAACACCAGAGTGTGATCAATATGTAGTTTGTCAACGACCAAAGTAATATTTACTTACTCGTCATCAAAAAGTTTGATAAGGTAAACAAACCTGAGGGTAGACTTGATTTGGTTGCCTACTTTCACAGAATAACGTACAATGTAATTGTTTTAAAATAGAGCGTGAAATTAATCTAAACCTCTCACTTGATCTGGAAATTTAAACACATCAAGAGCGGGAGTGTTCAGGATTCTTATGATTCACACAGAATCTGCTTTACTCTTCAATAAGTGCTATGGAGTTGAGCACCTATTCTTTTTCAAAATAGATAACAAGCCTTGCTGATATGCTGTGCAATCAAGCGTCGCAAAGCTCTGGGTGATTGACAACATCATACTCTAAATGATATGACCTCGATATTTTTGCGTACTTTCATACAGCGACCACTGATTAGTAATAACCGAGCGCACAGTCCCCATTAAAGGTCCGCTCATACCAAGTCCTGTCTACTGAGGGCGCCCTGATAGTAAGGCATGTGAGAGCTAGAGGCAGTTCCAAAGTTCAAGAGACTACAAAACCTGTTACATATGCTCTTTGCGATGGCAGCATCTTTATTTTCTTGTTTCCATAACACAGAATCTACTCTAGTATTTAGACCCTCATCACTTCCAGATATTGCCTTTGATAAATAAGATCATCTCTTTATTTTCTTTTGTCATTACCATAAATCAGTATAGAAATCATGAATAAGTCCTGCATTGTCTTGTGCCAGCACTTCTCTGTCCTCTAGCGTTGACACTTCTCTAATCTTTTTATAAATAGCGCCCTTCAAAGATGTGCTACCACACATTCTTTTAGGATCACTCCAGACTCTAGTTTCTATCTGAAAAGCAAAGCCGTAGTTGTGGCTTTATCTCTGGAACAATGACTCCTTCATTTCCAAAAATAGGAAACTTACATGTCAAAATCTGATTTTCACAATAACGCGGAGGGGTTGGTTGTAATAACGATTGTCAGTACTGTACCTTTATGCCTAAGGGACTTTTAAACATCTGCATGGATCAACGGATGCACCAAATGTTTGTTGCACATCTTTTTTTCTATTAGTAGCATAAATTATACAAAAACAAAACAATAATAAAATAATATGGAAGACTATGATAATAGACTAAAATATATGATGTTGTTTTAACGCCCAGCTGATGAAATGATAAAGCAGCAGCATGTAGCACCCTTGCTTCACTCAAAGAAGTCTATTATTAGAAAGACAGGGTCAAAGATTTTCACACAAGTTTGGGGACAACCAATCACCCAAACATACTAGACCATCACTGACTATGATATGTGACAGGACAAAGACCAATCTGTTACGCTGTACTGTACACCGGACAAACCAGGTTTTAAATTAACAATCGAAAACTCAGCCCTCATAAGCTTCTTAGCAAAAAATACACTCACAAGCATAGACTAAGTGTAGCCAGCAGAGAAAACTGTGCATTAGAGATGCACTGACAAACAATACTAACCCATCACAAGCTATTGCACAACTTCAAATGCTGTCTACAAAACCCACCAACAAACAGTGAAAGTGATACCACTTCATGACTTAGCACAGTCGGGCCAAACAACAACAACTGACAAACTATCTAGAGTAGGAAACTAGCTCACACAAGGCAAACGAAAGAATCCACAACACTGAAATCAATAATTGATCAACCCCTATCTACCCAAGCTAGTAATAATGGGCCAATCCATGCACTACAGGATATTTTAGAGGCGAGCTGATAAATAATTTAGAAAACTAGGGATTTAGACCATAGCATAGACTAGAAAACAGAAGAAGCATCAGCAGAAGCAGACAGACCAAACCTTCGGACAGGAAATAAAACAAAGAATCACACAGTACTAAAAAATATGCAAGATGAACGCCAAAGCAAGATTAGAGTCATTAAACAATAACAGACAAAACTATAAACTCAGTTAGCAGAATATCTAAGAAACAATACACCACCCCATTCTTTTATAGGAAACACCACACATAATTAACGAGCATTGGGTTCGATATATAAAGCACACATGTTATGCACTGACAGGAACACACTAACCACCACACCACCACCTTCCGCCACCCATGCACAGGCTGCGGGTTAAGAAACATACTCGAGCCACTAAGCAGAACCTAATGAAAAAAAATTTATACCCGACCAAAGTTGGCAACCCCCATTCCTGAAAATGAGCTATCAGTTATTAGCGCTCGCTGTATCAACTGCAGGAAAGTTGTGGATTTATATTGCTGATAAAGATTGTACACGGACGCTATCGTTGTATTATTGCTTAGTGTTTTAACTTCTAAGAATAAAGCATAAGCAAGGCCCTTAAAACAAGTAGAGTAGTTAAAGCAATCATCTTATTAGAGTGATTGTCTTTTGCAAAGGGGAAAACTTTTTTATTGCCTCTGAGGCTGGCTAGAGTTTTCTTTCCCTTGTTGTTTTTGTTGTTAGGTGGTTGTTACTACACTTTTGCTTCTGTTCTACTGATACTACAGCTGCTGATTTTTTAATTACGCTTTCACTTTTGGACTAAGCTGCACATCATCTCCAGCTATTAAGAATATTGTTGTTAGTAGTTTTTGTAAATATTACCTATATGAAACTGCATTTGGAAGGCAGCATATGTTCAATCCATGCCCTATAGCAAACTCCCTTAGACCGGTGCAATAGTCGAAGAAACATCTGATAATAGTATTAGATGCTATGGTATATCATTCAAGTCTGAGTTAATACGAGTCTTAAGTTTGCTAAGAAACCCTTCTGTGCATCCAAACCCCAAGCCACCAATAATGCTTGACCCTTGTCTGTGCCTCTTGTGCACCAAGCAAGCACCTACCACTATAGGCTCCAAGAGAGTCATAATCCTCTCGAATCCTGTCTTGTTAACCCTTTACTCTTATCAAGATGAAAGTTGTCCATCATCTCTTGTGCATTTGCTCTCATTAGATTCAAGAACACCCTCTTAGCCCTTCCAAGAAAGATGTATTGCTGCGAGCCATCCACTCATAAGAGTTAAAACTCCTGGCACACCAAACAAATACAGAGCCACCATTCCATGATTTTTGTCCCTGTTTATGTCTGAATGCAAGTCTTAGAACAATATTAAACTCATTTGCACAGCTCTCAATACGTCACTTCATTTCTAAATCTAATATTAACCGGATTGAAGTATCTATCAGTGGTGCATGGGACACCTGCATCTCAGATAACACGCCTAAACTGAATAGTATACATTGAAACACGATACCCAGACTTTAACTATACTGGTCTTGAGGATGGCTTCATGTGGTCAGCATATGACACACACAGCCTGTAAAGTTGCTCATGATACAAAGTATATAAGTGTATTTGTATAACTGTATAGGATGAGACAACCATCATTTGGCTGTGCACTTCATCTTTAATAGTGGCTTTAAGTATGATTTTCAGAGGGTTTGGGAACTTTTACTTTGAATAAACAGACATCAAAATCTCTTGAAACCAGCAACAATCACCATCTATTTTGACATCTTTCATTAGTATTTATACAAATTCAATTTCTCGTATTAGATAAAAATGTTTATAACCCTAACGAAACATCCAGTCAGATTGTACCTGTTAAAAACTAACCATCCTATTACACCCGCTGTCAACATAAAACTTCGGGCTATTTGCGTATGAGGACTTCTACACGTATCATGGACAAACATCAGCAGATAGACCAATATTGATTCAACGAAACGATCATCTAGAACTAAAACTTTGAATGTATTTGCTGGCAATGAAGGTTATCTATATTTCTGCACACTGAAAAGGAGCTCCGTTTTGCCCCAGTCTGGCATCAGAGCGCAAAACTAAACCAAGCTATGTCTAAGATTCACTTTTACAAGCACCTCACCGCTGAATATAATCACAATCAACGCCACTATCAATTGCAGTAATGCTTGTTTATTTGACATTGCCAGTATTTTCAAGGTGGTTATGATGATGATGGCAAGGAAATAACCCTATGCGTGAAAACCCATTAACATGCAGTAAACTACTTTCGCTTGTTGTACACTTTGTCGCAGTTAACAAACACAAAACAAGTGGTTGACGAAGGCTTTTTCATATCAGTCCAGTCTGATCTACTAAGAATCCTTCCACCCCCAGAGAATTTCTGTGAATCGCAGCATTGATTAGCACTACACTTCAATTCAAAGAGCAAGAAGAAGCTTCTTCCATGAAATACACTGTATAACAATCATAAGGGAGCAGCACAAAGGAACAGTTGACTGTATAAATTTTATATTATTACATTAGAAATCTAATATATAATAATATACATACCAATATACATACATACATACAAAAACCATGTCACGAGTCCTGAAATAAGAGCGCCTGAAACCTGCCCTACTCATTGAGCTTAAAGATCTTGGTGAAGTAAAGAGTTTGAGAAGGATGGAGAGACTGGTGAAGTTTATCTTTATGAGTACACAAATCATGATACTTACGCGCGCACAGCAATATGAAAAGCCTAAGAAACCTGGATTCACTAAAATTGAACATTCCAATTATTGTTGAAGCTGGAAACATTAGCAGATATTTTACTTACAAAGAAACATATAAAGCTAATAAATGATGGCACTTCAACCAAGCATCGCGAAAATCAAGTTTGTGTTCTATTAGTCCAGTACACTCTCCATGAGAACCCAACCGATACTTTTCCTAAAGTCCAGAAATGCTGGACCAGTAACATGAGCACTAGCATATCAAGGAGCACCAGCAGAAATGAAATTAGAGCGATAATAGCAATTAACAGAATAAGCACACGTTACTTGCGTTCATAACAAAAAGGACTCAGTTGACTAACATGGTGAGGATCGGTGGTCTAAGAGGTAACGGAGGCAACGCGCCTGTCTAGAAAAGGCGAAAAGCTCACCTTCTGAAGTGTGCGAGGCGGAGTTCGTACCACCACCGTTTGGACCGAAATTTTTCCCCCATTCCATTAGACCATGAGTGGTGGTCTGGGCGCTAGTACTTTCGGATGAGAACGAAAACCTAGTTCCCGGTGGTTACACTTAATTATTAGCGCACGTAATCAAAATCCACGGCAACAAGAGAAGTGTTGTCCCTGGCAAAATTCTTAGAAAAAAGCCACTCTCGATAGGAAACAAATACAGCTGCTGAAAAAAAAAATAATAAGTAAAAGGTGAAAGGGTGCGCAGCGGCGAAGTAGCCAGTGTTCACCCGCTCTTCCCCACGGGAAGAGCAAAACAAACAAAAAAAAATGGGCCGAATTCAAGGAGCGAGAATCTGCCTGAGACTTAAAGTGGTATGAAATAAAATCTTGAGCGCTTTGAACTTGTGTGCTTGTATAAAATTCAGCGCTATATAAATTCCATACATTATATTATTATTTAAACCATCAACCACATTGCTAAGATTTCTTCCATACTTTTCCTCTGGATGATCAGTACAAAACATTGAGGTCTTGTTCTGGTTGCAAGAGAAGACAAGCTACTTCCTCTGTTCATGGATGGATAACTATTAACTGGAAAGAGCTCGAGGTTGATGCCCCAGATTTTGCTATTGCTATTCGGAACAGGGTGGTGCAATGAACATGAAGGGAACCATTTCCAGTAATAAAGTCAACTTGCTCCTAAAAACCGCAGCCACAGCTGGACACAATTAGCATCCTCACAAATCTACACCACATGGCGACCTTGTTGCATGTCTATTACACAGATGTTGTCCTAGTCCGACAATCATTTACAAGACTTAATGAATGAATTACCAAATAAATTACACACTCTTAAACTTTTTTTCATTTAAACCGTATAAGGAAAGAAATGACGACCCCTAAATATCCTAAAGTTCCCAGTGCACCAGATACCAGAAAACATTTAATGATAGCTAATGAGCCTATTGTTTGACGTAACCATTACACCGTATCCCGCATGACCATTGAGCAACAACTAGCACAGTATACAAAATTGCAGGCTATACAGATCCGCATTTTACTGTGTTGAGCTCTATTACTACAAGTACAGCAACTCTGTCTAGCAGTCACAGCAGGAACAGGCATTGCTCTCTTGGCTACTGGAATTGTTGCTCCTGCAACAATAGCATTGCTCTGTTTCAATAACACAGACCCTTTTCATATAAATGTCACATCAGTCTTTCGAAGAAGGGTTTGGTGCGTAAACTATAAAAACATGATGCTGTATGTGCTTTACTTTAGCCAAGCAAAGCTCATTATACTCATTCAAAGGCAAGCCTAACAGATGCCACAATATCAGAAGTAGGAGACTCTCAGCTACGTCTATCAGAAGACTACGCATACTACAAGTGACAAAAGTCGACCTACAAAACAAACAACACTAAAGCCTGATGCCTGTTGAACATTTGACTCAATAAAAAAGTAATACGATAAAAAAGGTAGACTGGCTTGGCCAAGCACAGTGCATCAAACCATCACTGACACGTAACTCTAGTTAAGGCGAAACCTATAGAGTCTCTACCTGGAGTAGATTCACTGCTTCATAACCGTAGCTAAAACAAAAAAAAAACAAAAAAGAAGTCATATTAATGAATTACTTATTTTTCTTACTACATATGAGTTAGAGATTTTTATGTTGAGGAGCTCAGTATGTATAAAGTGGTTTACATACAATATAGCTCAAATGGTTACACAACCACAAAACGTGGAGCAAAGCATTCAAGATGCAAACTCACACAAATACCTCACACTTAAACATAGAACCACCAGTAAAGGTGCAGTGGGATGCTGAAATTCTTTAGCAACATTCAAATTAAAGATGAAGAATTAACTGTTCATTAGAGTCAACAACACAAAAGCACTGAACTTCGTTTGAAAGAGCTCAACACAACATGGGCAGATATTAATGTTATGATGCGCACTTTCTCTCTACAATCTGCAGAAGACAGCAAGAATGAGG
>CM054138.1:21123563-21177016 GCA_028751875.1 Rapana venosa | reverse complement strand
GAGAAAGGCAAAAGAGGTTTTTTTTTTTGCAAATTTTTGTTCTCCCTTGGATTTCGCACCCAGGACCGCATTTTTTTTTGTTTCACCAAAAAGGACTTTCAGGGGGGAGGGGGGGGAGTCAGTACCCAGGGAGGGAAAAAAATCCCAAAAAAAAAAATTTTCCCTTTGGGTTGGGGGGGGCCCAAAAGGCCCCAGGCTGTCAGTTCATGAGTCAATTTTTTCCCCACTGGGTTGTCTCCCCCCCCCCCCCCCCCCCCCCCCCCCCCCCCCTCCCCTCAACTTTATTTATGATTGGCTCTATGCTGTTTAGAACAAAATCACCAAGTCTTTTATGCTAGAAAAGTTTGGTTTAAAGGGGAAAGGGCCCAAGGGAAAAGATGGAGAGCAGGGGGGGAGGGGGAAAGATATAGCGGGCTTTAAATTGGATAAATCAAGTGTAAAATTCTATGATCAGAACGCCGAATACTTCATTGTTTTTGGCATCAAGAGGGGATGGGGGCGGGTTTGGAAAAATGGATACGGGTTTGCTGCTAGGGGATATCCTTCGGGCCCGGGTGTCAGGAGTTTAAAATAAAGGCTTAGAAACAAACTTTGCCCTGTCAGAGGGGGAGAAAACTGATCCCTTTGGGGAAAAATGTAAAGGTTGTTTAAATTGTTTTAAAACCCTTTCCAGTATTTGGTGGGGGCCTTTGCGTTTTTGAGTTTTAAGGATTCGTAGTTAAAAAAGGGTTTTATTTGTTTTGTTTCTGTATTTTTTTTTCCCTTTATCTATATATAAAAGAGAGAAAAAAAAGGGGGGTGGGGGGGGAGGGGGGGAGGAGAGCAAAGTAAGGGGGGGGAGTTTAGGGTGTGTGAGAAAAGAGAGGGCAAGAGTAAGGAAGGGATTTATAGGATTTATGTATTTTGGGGGTGTTTTTCCCGGGTACATATGCAAGCGCATACAAAACATATATTTAAAACCCAAAAAAAAGGGGGCGTACATTTTTGTAAATAAATGCGCGCATGCGAACACAAAAACACAAACCACACAAACACAATTATTTATATTATATATAGGTTGTGTGTGGGGGTGCGCTTAGCGCGCGGGTTTTAATTTTACAAACAGGGTTATCCCTTTTGTTTTTTTTCATTTTGTTTTTGTTGGGTTTTTTTTTTTTTAAAAGCTTTTAAAAAACTTTTTTTTCCCCTTTTGGCTGCACCCCCTATTGTGCCCAAAACCTGAAAATTTTATCGCAATACTTTTCGCACACTAAAATTTAAATGTTTTTTCATTATAATCTCTCTCTCTGATGCTTGGCGGGGATTTGGAAGGATCAAAAACGATAAACTGCGGGCCCGGGTTTGGGAAAAAAACTCCAACAGCAGTTTATACATCTTCAGGAAAAAACGGGCAGAGAAATTGCAGTTCTTCACCCACGCTCAGCAGCGCTTTCTCTTTTTCCCTTGTGGCACCAGGAAATTTTGTTTATAGGTCGGTTTTCATCTCCGGGGCTCTCTCTCCCCTTTCCCCTCGCTTTGCCCACCTATTTTGGCGCTTTTTATTCGCTTAAAATCATTTATGGAGTTTTCAAAGTTTTTGGGTTTTGGTGTTTTTTTTTTCCCTTTGGGTTTGGGGCTCCAAGGTTCCCCCAAAATGGTTAAAGTATGTGTATAAAACCCATTTAGGGTTTAGAAAATTTCTGATTTCAGGGATGATGTCTAAACATGACATTTGTGTGTAATTTTTTTAAAAAATTTTTGGGTCCATTGCTACTGGTTTAAAGGGCCTTTTCCAAATGGTGAAACCCTTTTTTTTAACGTGTAAAAAATTTTGAGATTTGTTAAAGAAAGGGGCCCTTAGCTTTTAGTCTCACCCAAAAAGGATTTTAAAGGGGGTTGTGGGGGGTCGGGAATTGATTTGAACTCTAGGGGGGAAAAAAATCCCCTTCAGTGGTGCCTCGATGGTGGCTTAAAACCCGGGTTTTTCCATCTAGGGAGCAAAAAGCTCTAACCCTAGGCTATCCCCCCCCCCCCATATCAAAGTTATTTTAAATGTAGTTCCAGCTGCTACTAATACAATTTTTTTACAGTTCTCTGACATTTTAGCCCCTTTTTTCAGGGGTTAGTAACCATTTTTAATCCACAGGAAAAGTTTTTACGGGGGTTTTGGGGGAGTTTTCTATTCACATATCTTCAGAATTTTAAATTATTTTAAATTATTGTGACTATATTTGAATGTTTTCCTTACATTCTAACATGGGGAATTGGCGTGTATTATGTTCTTAAAAATTTAATTTTTTATTCTAATCAATATATTTCTTTTAATGAAAACACACAGTGTTAGAAGACGTTATTAAAATTTTAATGCAGTATTCAAATGTATTTTTTAAACTCTAAAGGGGGAAAAGGGTTGTTTTGTTCTTTAAAAAAAGATTTTTTTTTTTTTTCCTATGCATTGTAGTCTTAATTTGTAACACACCAGGGTAGAAGATTATCTTTTTGGAGGTGTGGATCATACTCCATCAGCGGTTTTATTCTTTAACCCAAGCTTGTGAATAGTTTTCTTTGTCATTTCATTTTTTTCCCCTGCTTATCCTAGCTGTGTTTGTCACCCCTTAATTCTTTCTGTTTTCCCTGCTGCTCTCTCCCCTATGACCTCTTCCCTCCCCCCCTCGCCCAAACCCCCGGGACGCCTATGCAACGGCTTTTGACATTTCTGAAGGGGGTGATGACGCCCTCCAGAGCTCCCGGGGGCCTTGTTCTTAAAGACAGCAGGGCCTGTCCGCTACTGCTGCTGCGGGATGATGCTAAAAGTCTGCCCCTGTTTTTTTGCTTTGTAAATTTGTTCTTTTTGGGTCCTTTTTTGTGTTGTGTGGGTGTGAGGGAAGGGAAGGTTTGGCCGGGGGTTTTGTGTTTGAATTGAAAGGGGCGTGGTGTTGTCTGTTATGGGGAAATTTGGGTTTTCAGAAAAGTTTAAAAAAAAAAAAAAAAAGATTTGTTTTACATTTTGGGTATTTTCTGTAGCTTCCTTTTGCAGTTTTTTTCCCTCTTTATGTGAATTTCAGAGTATCCGTTTTCACTTGGATAAAAGGGGGGGGAAACCGTTTTTTTGATTAAAAGGAAAAAAAAAAATCTGTTGGTTTTTTTTTGTTAGTACCCCTGTTTAAAGGGCGCCTAAAAAGGGTTTTTGTTTAGGAGTTTTTTACTTTTAAGAAGGGACCACGGTCAAGGGTGCAAGGGGATTTGGGTTTTTTCTTTTTAAATTTTGACAGAAGGGGAAAGTTTTTTTTAAAATTTCCGAAAAAAAAATGATAACTTTATTTCAGTTGTTTTTTTCAGTTTCGTTTTTTTTTGTTCAGCAAATCAGTTGAAAAAGAACTGAACAGGTGATGAATTTGTGTATATTTCATTTTTTAAATTTTAAAATTTTTCCCCTTCTAAAGTACTAAACTTTTTTTTAGCGTATTTTCATTTGTTTTTTATGTTCAGCTTATCATTTTAAAGAAAAAACATGAAAAGGTGATGAATTTGTGTATATTTCTTTTAAAAATTATAAGTTTCCCTTTAAAGTACTAAAGGGCTGTGTTCGTGATCTTGTTTGATATTTGGTTTTAAAATTTTTTTAAAAAAAGAAGAAAAGACAGTGGCCCTTTTGACATGGCTGCAAACCAAAAATTTACAGAACTGAAATTAGAAACCCAAATTTTCCCTGTAGTTTTTCATAAAAAAAGGAGTACTTTTTTTCTTCCTTGATGTTTAAATTCAAAAGGTTGGACTTTTTTAAAAACAAATCGCTGGGGAAGTAAATGTTATGTCCTTTTTTGGCATTTTTTCCACTAAGGGTTTTAATATTTTTCATATATCATTCATATCATATCAAAAACCCCCAAAATTTTATTTTTCTTATCAGATATTTTTGCTTCAGGGTTTTTATTGTTTAGATGGGGTTTATTATGTGTGAACAGTAATCCCAAACCACTTGCACTGCACTTTCATACTCACCCCCATGCACACACAACCACCACAAACACACACACACACAAAACACACACACACACACCCCCACACCCCAAATACACACCCCCACACACACACCACTAAAAATGTTAAAACCACATCCCCAAACCCCACACACAAAAACACACACACTTTCCCTCACAAACCCCAACCCCACCTGTGTTTTTCAGGGAATAACACACCCCACAGGGCTCAAAAACAAACCACAAAACCCCAAATACATAAAAAACCACTACACACCTGGGGGTTTTTTTTTTTTATAAATTAAAATTCCCAAATCCTTTAAACCCTGTTGAAAACCCAGGTGAAAAAGGGGGCCAAGTTTTGAGCACTGGCTGAAGCAGCAGCGGGGACAGGGGCGTGGGAGAGGCGGGAGGGGGAAACGGAAGGAGATCAAACATGGTTTATTGTGGAGATCCCCGGAGCTGGAAGATCGCCCGATGAGGAAAAAAAAACCTTCTGCAGAACCGGGGAAAAAGAGGGGTCTTTGGGTTGTGTGTTTTGTGTGGGGTTGTGTTTTGTGGGGTTTAAATTTTGTTTTTTTTAAACTTTTTTTTTTATTCTTTATATATCGGGGGAAATAAGGGTTTAAGAAATTATGTGCTTTTTTAACATAGCCCCCGTGTGTATGCGGTTTTGTTTGTTGTGTGTGGGTGTTTGGTGTGTGTTTTTTTGGTGTTTTTTATGTGTTTTTGTGTTTGAGGGGTGTGTGTGTAAGGGTGTTTTTTTAAAATTTGAGGTTGTGTTTTTTGTGTGTGTGTGTTTTTTTTGGGTGCATGAAAGCTTACATAGGCGTGAGGGCAAATTTGCATCTATGTGTGTGGCATTCTTTGCATGTGTGTATGATTTTTATTTATTTTATTCTTTTTTTTTTGAGGAAAAAGGGGAATAAGCACTCATGTCCCTTTTTTAAATTTCCGTCCCTTTGCCGTGCGCTTTTTTAAAAATTTTTTGTCATCCACCCCCAAAACCGGCAACAAAAACCCAAATCTTCCAAAAAGCGGCAATTTTTTGCAAGGTAAACGGGAAAAAAAAGGAACCGGGCCCGAAACAAAGAGAGGGATAAAAAAAAAAAAAGGGGGGGGGGGAATTTCCCTTGCAAAAAATTTTCCAGAAGGGGGGGTTGCTATTTATATAATGAAAAGGCCCCCGCATCCCAGGGGGGAAACTGCTTGTTTTAATCAAAAAGCTTTCTTTTATGTGGGAAAGTTAAACAGTTTTGGGCGTAAAATTTAAGGTGTATGTTCCCTAAAAAATCATTGTTAACTTTAACTTTTTAAACGTCGTGGGGGCTTTTTTTTCCCTTTTTTTTTTTCATTCCTCAGCTAACCCCCAAAGGGGGATCCCGGGGGGCCTTCAGTATAAACAGAACCCCCCACATTCTGGAAATTCTGTGCTAGGAAATTCCCTTTTTTTCTACCCACTTTTTTTTTTCTGCCTTTTTCCTTTTTTTCCCTGTCACCCCCTTCTTGTTATTTTTTTGCCTTTCTTGGTCCTTTTCTCCTCCCCTTTTTTCAGAAAGAATTTAAAAAAGGTAACTATTCTCTCTTGTCCCAAACAGTCGGCTGCGCGGGGGTAAATTTGTCAGGCGTTTTAAAACGGAAAGGGGGGACGAATTTTCGTTTATATGCAAAAAAACATAGTTGCTGTTTGAGCTTTTTCAAGGGAAAAAGAATTCCTCAGCTAGAGTCTGGGGTTTTTTTCCCCAACAGTGAAATTTTTTGTTTTACCCTTTTTTAAACCCCCATTGGGTATACCCAAAACCCAAACTTCCAGACATATGTAACATCTTAACTTTTTTTGGGTTTTTTAAAAAAAAACCCAAACAAAACAAACAAACCCGCACAACATAGGTAAAAATCCGGGGGGGGAAGTACCAGGGTCATCTGACCCCGCAGCTGGCGGTGCAGCAGGGGGAGAGCTCCCAGAACCCCTTTTCGCCTTGGAAAAAACGGCCTTTGTTTGCAGCTTTTTCGACCCCCGCAAAGAACCTGGCGGGACCCCCAGTTCCGGGCGGGAAACCCGGGCAACCCTCCCAGGACGGGTAGGTCACGCTCCACCCAACACATCCCAATTGGCAGCCTCTTTATTTTGGCATAAAAGTGAGGGGAAATACCCTTTGTTGGTCAGAATTTTCCCGCTCGCAATTGACGACCCGGGTTCGTTCCCCGTTCAAGGGGGATTTTTTCCCCCCTGGAGTTAACATCAGTGCAGACTCACTCCCCCCAAAAAGTCTTTGGATGAAAATAAAAACCCGAGGGGGGGCCCCTTTTGGTGCAAACGCGCAGAACATTTTGGCGCGCACGCGTTAAAATTTGTTCCGCTTTTGGGGAAGGAGTAGGCCATTTTTGGGGGGGGGGGGGGGAAGGGGGTGACAAAAAATTTAAAAAAACCCGTTACACACGGGGACTGGTTTTGGGGAAAAAAAGGCGATGTGTGCTTTTTCCCCTTACCCTTAAATTTAAAAGAATGAATATAAAGAATAAAAAAATAAATAAAAAACCCTCAGTAAAGGGTCCAGGGCCCAGTGCTAAAACTACCCCCCTTTTCCCTTTTCCAAGGGTCCAAATGTGATCTTTCCTGTTTAAAACTAATAGCGCAGCTGGGTTTGGGATGGATAGCACCCTGACAGTAGCTGAAAGGGGGGGAAAATTGACAGCTGGGGTTTTTGGAGGTTTTGGGGGGGGGTTTTGGTTTCGTTTTTGGTTGAGCTCGGGGTTTACCATTTGGGGGTATTTGTGTGTGGGTGGATGGTTTTTTGGGCCATCGTTAATGTAGTGTGTTCTAAGTTTGGGGATGTTGTTTCGAACAAAACCAGCAGTGAACAGGCTTTTTTTTTTTAAAAAAATTTTTTTTTTTTGTAATTCTTTTCTTCCCGGCATGAATGGCCTCCCTCTTCCCAAAAGGCAGAGCGAGTTTTAACACAGCACATTTTTTCCTGTTCTTTTAAAAAATTTTTTTGTTTTTTTAAAAAACTTTCTTTTGCCCGTTATGGCCTTTGTGAAAAACCCCCCAAAGTTCTTTTTTTTTCGTTAGTTACATACCAAAACCCATACCGTTTTTTATCATTTAAAAATTTCTTGTGATACTTCAGTTGAAAAAGGCCCCTCTTTTGAGCCCTCAAGGGCCTAAATTTTATTGTTCACCAAAAGGATTTTCCCCAGGGAAAAGTGGGGGTTCAGCATTGATGTTAAAATAAAAAAGCCTTCAGGGGCCCGGAAAAAAAAAAACCCCCCTTTGAACGATTAACCCAGAAACAGAGATACCGCACAGAGCGAAAACGCTGTAACCCCGGGCCCTTATCTATTTTCCTTGCCTGCCGGGTCTCCCTGTCTGTCTGGGTTCCCAAAACCCCCCGGCCAAGGCAGCCCCTACCCAAGGACATCGCCCCCAAACCCTGCAGGCCCCAGTCAGCTGCAGGAGTGGGAGAGCCAAGGTGGAGCTGGGGGAACCGCGGGAAAGGGGACCTCGGGGCCCCGGGTCACCAGCAGGAACTGCAACCCCTGGGGGCCCAAAAAAGGGCAGCGTCGCGGAGCTGAGGGGCAAAATGTCGAGGGAAGGGGGGCGGGCTTTTTGTCGAAAAGTGTTTGAAAGAGGTGAGTGTGGATTGTGGTTTTAGTGAGGGGGTTTGGGTTGAGTTTTTTGCTGTTATGATCCCAGTGTTTGTGAGTAAAAGGGGAAATAGTTTGGGGGTGGGGTTGTTTTTGTTTTTGGGGGGGGTGGGGGTGGAGAGTTTATGTAATTGGGGGGGGGGGTTTTGGGGGGAGGGTTAAGGGTGGGGGGTGTTTTAAAACTTTCAAAGTAAATTTATCAAAGGACGGGTTTTTTATGTTTTTTTAATGGGTGTTTTTTTTACATTAATGATGAATGAAAATTTTAAGTTCGTTTAAATTCCCGTTGTATGTGTGTTTGTGTTTCATGTGTGCGTTTCATGCATGCGTGGGGTTTTTTGTGTGTGCATTTTTGTGGGCTTTGTGTCTGTGCTTTGTTTTTTTGAAGTAAAAGGTGTATGTTTCATTTCTGTCTTAAATTTAACATAAATACCCCTCTCTGTAAAATTTTTGGCCGTTTAAAGCCTCGTGATTCAGCTTCAGCTTTTTTCCCCTTTTAGAGTTCAGTGGATCAAACCAAAACTCAACTCAAAGTGTGCTTGGGGTGGGGGGGAGGGATTTTCCTTGACTAGAATCAGAGGTCACCAAAAGGAGAGATTTTTTTGAAAGCAACCGTTTTTACCCAGCATCAAGGTAAAACCACACCCGGGCCCCCGGGAATGTTGGGTGTATAAAAACGTGGGGCCTGTCCGTTTTTTTTAAACTCAAATGATTAAAAACCCTTTTTCGTCCCCTTTTGCCCGGGGCAGAAGGTCTTTGGAAAGGGAAGTGAAAGGGGGATTTTGAGCACTTGGTTCCCAGCATCTGAGAAAAGACCCCCCCACCCCGGAGTTTCATGGGGCAAAGAAAAGCTGTGTGAGGTTTTTTCCTCGGGCCCTAATTCGGAAACCTTGGTTTTTATAGCGCTGTGAATTAAACCTTTTTCCAAATTTTATCAGGAAAGTTTTGGGGGGAAATTTTTACGTATTAATTTTTGGTTTGGTTTAAGGTTTTGTGGTTTAAAGGGAATTTAAAAAAAAAAAATTAAAAGGTTTCCCTTTTTATGGGGCCCTATAAAGGGGGAAAGTTGTTCAGTGTTTTAATTTCAAAATTTTTTTATCAACCCCCCCCCCCACTCCCCCCCCCCTCCCCTGAGGATGCCCGGGGGGTTTTTGTCATTAGAAATAGCTTTCCCCACCCTTTTTGGAAAAATTTTGTGGTGGGCCAATTTCCCCCTTTTCAAACTCTTTTTTGTTTTGCCTTGGTTTTTCTTCCCGTCACCTTTTCGTTATCTATTTTTTTATGTTCTTGGTCCATTTTCCTTTATTTTGTTTAGAAAAACTTAAAAACAACAATTTTCTCCCACTCCAAAAATTTGGGTGTGTGGGGGTGACTTTTCAGGAGCTTAAGGGAGCACAACAAAATTTCACCCCATGTGAAGAGCGCTTTGATTTGTTGTTTACAAGATTCAGCGCAAAAAAAATACCCCTACCCTTATTATCATTATTATTAACAAAAAGTTGCTGTCTGAAAATTGGGTGAAGAAAAAGAATTATTTTACTTTTTAAAAATAAAAGAATGAGCACTAAAGTGCTTTTGTTTACTTGCCCTATTGATTTGTGGGTTTTTTAAAATTTGTTTATCTGCTGTCATGGCAAAAGAGTCAGAGTCAGAGGTGTTCCTCTGCTAATGGGAACCTTTTAACCCGTAAATACCCCGTCTCAGGGGAGATAACCCCACCCAAAAAACACCAGCTTTTGGGCAAATAGCAGCTTGGGAGGGATGGGGGCCCCGGGCCCAAACAATCCCCGCCCAAAGAAAAACCTAAAGGACAAACTGCAAAGGGAAAAACATGCCGGACGGGGTTTAGGCCCGGGAATACCAACAACCGCGCCTTCCATTGGGGCGTTTTCCAAAGGTTTGGGGTTTGGAAAAAAATTTTCGACTGGGGCGCAAATACAGCTATCAAACCCCCAGGGGTGAAAGGACCCTCCCTTTGTAAATGGAACATCCGTTCCTTTCAGCATGGGGGGAAGCTCCAAGGCTTTAAACCCCCGAAATTCGAAGATAGAATGGGACATATGGGGGGCCCGGCCCAAGGGCCGTTGGGTCGGATTTGGCGAAGCAACTACAGAGGAGGGGTCACAAAATTGGTTTTTAGTGGCGACACCCCAAAAACCAAAAAACGGAGTTGATTTTTTGTCCAAAAAAGGAAAGAGGATAACGTGTCATCAGCTGGGACCCCAATTTCAAGCGGCTGATTTTCCCTGGGGGTGGGAGCAAAACCCCACAACATGACATCATACAAGTCTATGCACCAAAAATTTAGACTACCCATGATGAAAAAATCGAGTGTTTCTACGAAGTTTGGAGAGGCCCTCAAATCAACTCCAAAAAAAGGATTTTCTCGGGGATCCCGGGGGGACTGGAAAAGCCCAAAATCGGCCTGAAGCTTATGGGCAATGGCCAGGGGGGCCCGTAGGGCCCTTTTGGCTGGGACGAAAAATAATGATAGAGGGGCTCAGCTTTTGGAATTTGGGAAGCAGCCACAATCTTACTGTCGCCAACACCTTATCCCCCCCAAGCCCTCAAGAAGAACGACGTGGACTCAACCCCAAAAGGAAAAGGGCACAAACCCCGATTTACTAAACTTGGCCCCCCAAAAGATTTAAGTCGAGCATAACAAACCCCGCGAAGTTTCCCCGGCGCTGATTTTGGGGAGTGACCACGACATGGTACTCATGACCTCCCGATCAAATGAAGACCCAAAAACCAGAAGGAAAAAAATCCCCGTTTGCGGGGTTAAAAAGGGGAAAATGAAGGACCCGAAAGTCGCTGAAAAACTTTTAAAATGAGATAGGGGGGAGGGGGTTTTTAAGGGATTGAAAATTTTCCCCCCAAGATGACATCAAAAACCTCACTGAGACCTTCAGCAAGGGCCAAATTTAGGAGAAAAGCGCTGGAGTTTCCCTTTGGTGGAAAAAAAGAGGAAAAAGAACCAACCCCTGGGTTAAACCCAAGTTTTCCTGGACCTGTGAAAAACGTGGGAGCTAAAACCCGTGAAGAAAAAAACCCCGAAACGGGGGAAGGGTATAGAACGTCAACAGGGCAATCAAGAAGAAAATGGGCTTTAGGCCCTGGGGGAAAAGGGGTGTCCCGAACAATGCTCCAAAGGGTTTAGAAGGGAATGGCGAAAGGAGACAGCAAAGGGCGTACCAAAACCATCCAAAGGGATAACCAAGGCCCCGAGCCCAAAAACCTCCCTTATTTAAAAACAAGAGGGGCCCTCCTTACAGAGAGCGCACTAAACATGAAAGATGGACAGAATTTTTGCAGGACCCCGTACAAAAATTTCAAGTGAAGGCTGATTCCCAACAAACTTCACGAGCAAGATTTCCCCGACTTTAGATCCCGAAAGCACAAAGGTGTGGAGGAAGAGGTAGTAGAAGCAGTTGATCCCCGAAAGAGGCAAGTCACCCGGGTTGACAACATCCCCGGGTTTAAAATCATCAAGAACGGAGGCCCAGAGATGGTCAAAGGATTAAAATTTATTGCCCAAAGCATCTGGGACCCGCAAAGAGTGGGCTGAACAGTTGGGGCCCAATCCCTATAGTTTCCCCTTCCAAAGAAGGGGACCCGGGAAAAAGTGCCCCAAAATTTTAAAAAACAATCAGTCTGATAAGCCATCCAAGAAAAATTATGTACGCATTGCCCCTTTAACAGACTGAAAAACCCAAGCAGGGAAAAAATCCTATCAGAAGGGAAAGGCAGGATTCAGGGCCCGGTCGAAGCACTGTCGAACAGATCTTCAACATTTAGAAAGGGTCTAGAGAAGCACTCCAACATCTGCTACGCTCTACAAACAAATTCATTGACTTCAAGAAAGGGCCCTTTGATCGGGGTGGGGGCAAAAAGCTCGTGGAAAATATGAGAGCTATAGCTTCGACCCCAGGACCCCGATTTTAAGTTTCCAGGCGCTGGGATGACAAACTCCCCCAGTTGGTCCTAAAGGGTTGGGGAAAAACGGGGAGTTTTCCGGATTCAGTTGGGGGTTTCGAAAAAGGTGCCCGCTATCCCCCGGTTTTTTTTTTTCCCCAAAGTGTTCCTTTGGAGAACATCATGAGGAGGCCCTCCTTGGCCCTTTAAGACCCACAATCACAATAGGAGGAAGGCCAGTCTGCAATTTTTCGTTTTGCAGAACCCATTTGATCTAAAGGGCCGCAGTGGAAAAAAGAACTCCAGGATCTCACCACCAGACTGGAAACTCAGCCAAAGCCCCGGGGGAGGAGATCAGCCCGGAAAAGAGGGAAAATTTCCCAGTGAACGTACCACAACCCCACCCCTCCCACCAGCATCAAAAATGAGTGGCGAGACACTAGAGGAGGTGGAAAATTTCAAGACCTTGGAAACAGTCATCACCAAAGAAAAGGGACGAGCACAAAAGAGGTGAAGGGCAGGGGTTGGCTTTGGGCCCCTCCTCCATGACTAAGCTGACGAAAATGTGGAGGGAAAACCAAAAATCGAACCCACATAGGTCAGACTCTACAAGGGACTCGTCCCCATCCTTTGCCTTGTACAGCGGGGAAGATGGAAACTTTCTGCCGATTTAGAACCCTCGCAATTCCCAAACCCTTTTAGTTTAAGTTTCCTTCCCGGGGGATCCTGAAAATCACTAAGAGACCGCAAAACCTTGGGCTGTTGGCAGCAGATCGAGGCACTGGCTGGCAAAAAAGAAAAATTGCTATTCAGTCAAACGGAGGAAAAAATGAAGTGGGGTTTTGGGCCCCAAAAAAGGGGATTAAAAGGGCCCGTCAAAACGTCCTGCAGGGGAAAGGTGGGAAGGGGGCGGGGGCAGGGAAAGGGCCCGCAAAAAACTTTGGGTAAAACCCAAAAACAAAGGGGTGGACCGGCCTCACTTTACCAAGGGCCCCCTGGAAAAAAGCCGGACAGAACCCTTTTTGGGGTCCAATTTTTTTTCAGCGTCTGGGGTACCCCCCCGGTTTTCCCCACCCAAGGGAAAGAATGTGGGAGTGAGTGTCCTGGGACACAAAAGGGGAATAGGTTTTAATGTTTGTGAAGGTGTTATTTCAAGGATTTTTTGTGTGTGTGTGTGTGCATTTTGTGGAAAAAAGAGAGAGTGTGTGTGTCATGTGTGTGTGCTTGCATTTTGTGTGTGTGTGTTTGTTGTGGTGTGTGTGTGTTTGTTTAAATTGTTGTCTTTGTTTTTTTCAAACTGTTCACTCTCGTGATATTTGACGAAACCGTGTTTTTGTGTGTGCACCTTGTGCCTGACAAGCAAAAAAACCTGTGTTTGCATCCTTAAAAAACAAATAAAAAAATTTCTTCCTTTTCTTCTCTTTCTCCTTCCTACACAGACTCTCAATCCTACACATACTGCCCGTCTGCATACATTCACCCCACCACTACCTTACCCCTTGTTGAAGAGCATTTAGGCACCCCCCGGAGCCTTTTTTCTTTTTTACAATATCCTTCGGGGTAGTCAGTTTGGCGGAGCCCCGCTTTCCCCCCCCAAAATTTAAAACGCGTCGAGGCCCTGATTAAACCCGTTGGGGTGGGTGACCGTTTTTCACGCCGGGTTCAGGCAGCCCCCCAAATTCACCCCGCTGTAAAAGGGTACCTGCCCCCCCTTTTGGGGCAGGGAAGGTTTTAAAGCCGGAAAGGGGGGAGATGGGCGCCCCCCTCATTTTGCTGGCCCTAGAGAATTTAGGGGCCCTTTACGCCCCGCTCCCCTACGACCTTTTTAGGGTTTGGGGTCCTTTTCCTTTCCCTTTTTTCCCCTTTTGGCAGCCCCAAAATCCATCTTCAAGCAGAGCCAAATGAAAAGGGCGGTGGGAAAGCATGTTGCAGGGGGCAGCCCTTTGCCCGACAAGCTGGGGCCCCGGTGCAGGCCCATGAATCCCAGTTTTGACCCTGCAGGAAGAGTGAAGGTTTTTGCGCCAAAGGGTTTTAGGCCCCAGGGGGGTCGCCTTCCAAAGGCAGTCTGGGGAAAAGGGGACAGTCCCTTCGCACGAACTTTAGGTTTAGGGGGGATGTTGGGGGGGTTTGGAAGCGTGGGTGTTTTCTTTTAGTTAGGGGATAAAAGGGGTTTGTGATGAGCGCGGTTTGGGCAGTTTGATGAAGCGTTTGGTTTGGGGTGTCGGAAATTTGCTTTTGGGCTGTGTTGAAAATCACGTGGTTTTTTTTGTCAAAAAAATTTCATGGTCTGTGTTTTTTCTTTTGGTCTTTGTCCCAAAATTTACATGGGCTCTGTGTCAAAAATTTCCCCAAAGATCTGTGTCAGATTCACATGACTCTTGTCAAATTGCATGATCTCGTGTCAAAAATTCCCCATGGGCTCTTTGTCAGTTTCCCCTTGGTCTGTGTTTAAATTCACATGGTTTTCTGTGTCAGAAATTCCCCATGATTCTGTTTTTCAAATTCCATGGTCTTGTGTGTCAAATTTTCATGGTCGGGGTCAGATTTCCCCATGGTCTCTGTTTTCAGTTTTTTAAAGATCTCTGTGTCAAATTCTCCCTGGTCTCTTTTTTCAAAAAATTCCCATGGTCGGGTCCGATTAAAATGTTTTCTGTGTCCCAAAATTACATGGTTCTTTGTAAAATTTCCCTGGTCTGTGTCACATTCACCTTGGGTTCCCGTGTCCAAATTTAATTTGGGCTCTGTGTCAAACTTCCAATTTGGGATATGTTTATTCCTATGGTCTGTGTTAAATTCACATTTTTTTCTCTGTGTCAAATTTAAAGGTCACTGTGTCAAATTACATGGTCAATGTGTCAAAATTTCCCTTTTGGGCTCTAGGTGAAATTCACATGGTCTTTTGTAGATTACAGTTCAAAACGAGCAATTTCATGTGTATGGTGCGTAACTCCCTTAAATGCCCCTGGTTGTTACAATTATTTTTAAAGGGAAAATTTGGAAATTTAGTGGAAAAATTTTTATTTTTTTAAATCCCTGATCATTTTCTGTATTTTATTTTTGGGTTTTAAAAAGGTCCCTTTTCAAATTGAATGGTCTGTAAAGTTGAAAATTCATTTCAACACTGCCATGTGCTTGGTTTTGTTAACCCTTTTTTTTTCTGAATTTGGGTTTAGTGACAAATGGTTTTCCCGGGGGGAATTTTTTGGGCGGGTTTAAAGATTTTAAAAAAGTTTGATTATTATCTCTTTTTGATGGAGTTTTTCTGCTTATCAACAAAATGACACCAAGGGATTTTACCTTTCTTACCAACAAGGGGCCTAACTTGGTGTAAAGGGAAAGGGAAATAGTTAGTTGTGTTACTTGAAAGGTGTGGAAATGCTTTATCTTGCACTGTATAATTCAACTTTCTCTACTTGATTTTTAAGGGGTACAGAATTAGTCGTACTGCTAAAACGCTAAGGAAATGAATTTTCAAACTCTGTATATCAAATTTCAGACCAGAAAAGTGAAAACGTTTCAATTTTGAAATGAAGTGAAAGACTTCATGGCAATTTTCAGAAAATTTGATAGGTTGTTTCTTTTTCAACTTTTTCTGTAGCAACCAACATGCCATCTCACTCAAACTCTCTGCACTTCTTCTTTTCCATTGAATTCTTAGACAGCACCTATTGCTGTCCGTGATATAAGCAAAAATGTGTTGCGCTGCTGTTAAGCCCCTGACAAGTCAGGCCTAGCACATCCGACTTCAGCGAGCTCTCTGCACTGACACAACAAAGCCATTCCCACTAGATAGTAGCGATTGGGGACGGGATAGCTCAGTGGTCAGAGCACTCGCTTTCCCCAGCTAAAGTTAAGCAGCGTTGATCGTGGTTACCACTTGGATGGATGACCGTTTGCGAGCCTTGGCTTCAGTAGAGACCCCCAGTTCACCCAGCTGTAAATGGGTACCTGCCCTCTTTAGGGTCAGGGAAGGTAAAGCAGTGAGGGAGAGGAGATGGGCGCCGCCCTCAATATACTGGCCCCTGGAGAAGTGAGGCCTCTGACGCCTCGCTCCCCTACAACCTTATCAATTATGGGACACCTTTACCTTTAGTAGCAATTACAAACAAAAAGTTAAACTATCTTACATCAAGTGAAAGATTTTTTGATGTGACAAACATTCTCACACTAGGACAAAATGACACTGGCCCATGTATTAGTTCCAATATGCTTAAAAGTTGTTGTATATTCACATTATACCTTTGTTTGTATTTTATCTTTGGTATGCATGACACTCAATCATCTCTACAAGGGTTTGTTTCTGTATTTCTGGTCACATATTAATGATCCACATATGCAAAACCAATAATTCTACACTAATCATACCAAAAGATTTTTTTTAAATGATTGTGTGTAATTGTGCCTGTTAACTAATATTTCTCATTATTGTCTAACATGTAGAATTTTTCTGACTGAAAAAAAAAGGAGACAGGGAAAAGAGATAGGGGGCAAAGGATAAAGAGATAGAAAGAGAGGAAAGAGAGAGAGAAGCCCCTAGATGATATGTTTCTTCAAAAAAAACAATGGTAGTTTTCTGTACTGTATCATCTCTTCTTGTTGATTGTGAAGACCGCCAGACGACTGAGAGCCAGCCGAATTCGTGCAAAACTGTTCCCCATGGAGAGCATATCTGAGCAGGTTACTGTAGCACACGCACCCTCACTGACCCTGCGTGCGTGTACGTGAAGAGAGAAAGTGCCCGTTAACCAAGTGCAGATTAATAACAGTTTTGTTACTAAAGCTTTGCACTGCTTGCTGGCTCCATTGTGTTATTTGGGGCTTTTCTTTCAAGTGTTTGACAGCACAGTATGATTAAATTCTTTTGGTTTTGATTGAGGCTGTCATTCTATGTTTCAAATATTACTTTATAACAAAGAAAGACGGAAACAATTTTTTTGATAGCACATTATAATTAAATTATTTTGGTTTTAATTGAGGCTGTCATTCTATGTTTCAAATATTACTTTATAACAAAGAAAGACAGAAACAAACAAACATAACCAACTGTTAATAGTTATAACGATAGTAGTTTGCCCAAAGGGGTTTCTGTGTGGTTGTGTTTTACTGTGTTACTACAAAACAACTGCATTACATCTTTGGGTGGAGAGAGAATTAAGATGATTATTCCAGAATTTTGCTGTAGTCGAAGATAACCTTTGAATAGGAATACTGGATGCAAAAGAAAAGAAAAAGGAATACTGGATGGTACTAACAGTTCTGCAAAATTGACAACAACAAAACAAACAAAAGGAATGCAGAGATGATAGCCCAAAAATAACACATGCTGTGAAAAGTAAGCGCTAAGAGAAGCAGTAAGAGTCCTCTGTGGTAAAGTGTTTGATCCATAAAGGTTTCATTTCAGAGGTCTTTCTTTATCATATCTTTCATTTTGGAAATTTTGTAAGGTCTCTCTTTTTACATCTTTGATTCAGAAATAATGCAAAAATAAGCATTTGAATGGATTGAAGGTAAATGCTGGACAAAGGAAACATTTATTTAGTATTTTTATTAATTTATTTATTTTTGTTTCGAGGATTATGGAATAAGCGCTCATGTGCTTTTTTACATCTAGCCCTCATGTGTATGCAGTTTTGTAAATTTTGTCATCTGCTCTCACCATCACACACAATGGCCTACTCTTCTGAAAAGCAGAATGGGTTTTAACATGTGTGCAAGATGTTCTGCTTGCTTTCGCACACAGGACCATGGTTTATAGTCTCATCCGAAGGACTTTGGCATCATGGGGTAAGTAAAGTTCTGAAAAAACTGGTGCTGAGGGTCCATTGTGGTTACACAGTACAAATATGTAGAGTTGACGTTTTCTCAGATGATTGGCACTGTGGGTGTGTATGTGTTTGTGTGTGTGAGTGTGTTTGTGCTTTCATGCACTCACACTCATGTATGTTTGTAAATGTGTGTATTTGTGTGTGTGTGTGTGTGCACTCATGCACATGTGTTGGCACATGTGTGTATGTCTTTCTGCATATGAGTGTGCACAAGTGTGTGTCCATGTGTGTATCTATGCATTTTGGTTTTTGTTGTTTTTTTTTAAATGAGGAATAAATTAATAGCTGTTAGCAAGAAGTTGACAATTTCTCCAGTCATATTCTCTGTCTCTCTGTTTGTCTCTGTCTGTCTGTCTGTCTGTCTGTCTGTCTGTCTGTCTGTCTCCCCTCTCTCTCTCTCTCTCTCTCTCTCTTCTCTCCCTCTCTCTCTCTCTCTCTCTCCCCTCTCCCCCCCATGTTTTTCTTTGTCAATATGCCCACGTGTAAGTGTATAACTGTAGCACTCTTTACCTGGTTAGGGGGGTTTTAGATGCATGGACTTGAAAGGGAAAAAAATCTTATGCGTCAATGACATTCTGTTTTCACATGAAGAAAGACATCTGTAAAAGTAGTTTATTTTATCCCATAATTTTTTAATTTCATAATTTCAAAAGTCTTATCATAATGTTGATAAAAGGAGTTAAGTGATAAGATGGTTACTTCAACCCACAAAAGATTTTGTGTTGCATTTTGCTATTCACCTCTATCTTTCAGTGGTTAACTGTCAGTTGACAGGTTGACAGACAAGACGACTCTATCATGAAAATCGGATAACAGCAGTCAATGAAAGAAAAAAGAAGATTGAAAAATAAAACTGCACATTTCAGCTTTACTGCCCTCAGCCCAGTAAAAAACAAGAAAAAAAAGCAGAATAACAATATGATTTCATGATAGCTTGTAGACACTCTTCATTACATAGCTCACAGTGTACTTTGTTTAAAATCTATATTCTTATCTATATGATATTGATATTTGCGAAGTTAGAATGCGGCTTCCTTAATAATGATGCAAAAATGGTTGCATATGCAAATATCTTACCATTGGTAAACCTCGGAGTTCCAGCCAAGGAACAAACAAAAAAAACAACCCCATGCAAACAAACAAACAAATATATATACATATATATATGAATATGAATATATATATATATATATATATATATATATACACACACACACATTCATATATATTCCTATATGATATTGCTGTGTGATGGGTGTTGCAGTCAAATGGTTAATATTGTTTGACTTCAGTCCTATGGGTCCATAATCTTCCATGTCAACTTCAAGTGCAGACCTGCCATTGCCTTAATTCCCTTCATGTGTACACACACACACAACACACATTCACACACACACACACACACACACACACACACACACACACACACATGCAGAAGATCAAACATGCGCATTAAAAGATCCCATAATTGATGTCAGCGTTCAGCGAGCTACGGAAACGTGAACGTACCCAGCATGCATCCCTGTAGTCAGACTGCGGCCTACCTTCATGGTGAGCAAAAATATATATGCACATATATGCAAAAATCTCACCATTGGAGAACCTCAGACCTCTAGCTGAGGAACACACTATATATCTATCGGGGTTTATCACAGTTCTTGATTAAACCATTGATGCTGGGGGCAACAGCAAAGTGAGAGGCTGTATGACCAGTGGCTTTCCCACTCATGGAATTCCACTTTACAGCTTAGTCTTTAGTGATCGACTATGACTCTCTGACTAGGAGGCTTGACTCGCACAGTCCTTATATGCTGCAGCCCTGGGGGCTAGTTGGCCTTTGGAGAACATTTCCAACGCTGACTGTCCTTATGTCCACTTGGCCGAGAAAGTGGGGATGTACTGTGGGCAAGGCATCTCCACTATAATCAAATTTCTGCCCAATTTCCGAAACAGCAGCTGCCTCCTCTGCTGTTTTGGAGGTCATCGTCGAAAACGGCGGACTAACATATATATATATATGTAAGTGTATATGTATGTATATATGTTTGTATGTATGTCTATATGTATGTCTGTATGTATGTATTGCTGTGTCAGGAGGAAATGGGCGGGCAAGTGGACGCGCTGCGACACAGCTGGGAAGAGGAGCGGCGTGAGCTGATGGTTCAGAACCAGCTGCTGGAGGAAGAGCTGGCCGACCTCAAGGGGCTCCTGACCCAGGAACGACAGCGCTCTGCAGAGGCACAGACCCTCAGGGACACGGTGCGACGTCTCCGCGGGGAGAACAAAGAGGTTGGCGTCGTTGTTGGCATCGTGGATAGGATGGATGGATGGGATTGCCTGAGCTTGCTGGAAGGAAAGAAGGATGATGTGGGTTTTTTTTGTTGTTTTAGAGAGAAGGTTAAGGTGTCCCATAACCTATAAGGTCGTAGGGGAGTGAGGCGTCTGAGATCTCACTTCTTTAGGGGTCAGCATATTGAGGATGGCGCCCATCTCCTCTCTCTCTCGCTGTTTTACCTTTCCTGACCCTAAAGAGGGCAGGTACCCATTTACAGCTGGGTGAACTGGGGGACTGTACTGAAGCCAAGGCGTGCAAACAGTCACCCATCCAACTGGTAACACGCTCGACGCTGCTTAACTTGGCTGGGGGAAAGCGATGTGCTCCGACCACTGAGCTATCCCGTCCCCATAGAGAGAAGGAGGGGGTGAAATGGTAGTTGTTTGTTCTGGTTTGTCTTTATAATGCTTTTATCTTCCTCTTTTTCTCTGATTTTCTGTCTCTCTGTTTCTCTCTCTCCCATCTCTTCTCTCTCTCTCTCTGTGCCTGTCTGTCTCTCTCTCTCTCTCTCTCTCTCTCTTTCAACATTTGCGAGTTAATATACAAATATTGTACACTCTGAGAAAGAAAAAAAATCACATCTTTTTATGCTGTTTCCAGAACAAGTGTTACGAATCATAGATTCAATGGCTTTGGAAAAAAAATTATATTGTTTTCATCCCTGAAGTCACATAAAGCAAAATCTCACCATTGATGAATCTTGGAGCGCTATAGCTAAGGAATTGGGGGGGGGGGGGGAGGGGAGCTGAATCTGTTACATTATTTTCAGCACTAGTGTAATGAATCACACATCTTTTTATATTGTTTTCATCACAAGTGTTGTTAATCCAAGATTCAGTGCTTTGAAAGAAGATTATATGTTATCACGTTGGTTTCATTACTGTTGTTGTTATCAATTCCAGATCCAGTGCTTTTGAGAGAAAATCGTATCTTATTATGTTGTTTTCATTACTAGTTGAACACGTCACAGATCTTGTGCTTTGAATATATAAAGATCATATCTTTTTATGTTGTTTTCATTAGTAGCATCGTTAATCCCAGATTCTGTGCTTTCAAAGAAAATCATATCGTTTCATGTTGTCTTCATTAATTGTGTCGTTATTAATCCCAGAAGATCCCATGTTTTCATGTTGTCTTCATTACTAGTGTTGTTACAAATCATAGATTCAGTGTTTGAAAGAAAGTCACATGTTTTCATGTTGTCTTCATTACTGTGTGCTGTTGTATGTTAGTCTGTCGTTTTTGACGATGACCTCCAAAACAGCAGAGGAGGCAGCTGCTGTTTCGGAAATTGGGCAGAAATTTGATTATAGTGGAGATGCCTTGCCCACAGTACATCCCCTCTCTCTCGGCCAAGTGGGCATAAGGACAGTCAGTGTTGGAGATGTTCTCCAAAGGCCAACTAGCCCCCAGGGCTGCAGCACATAAGGACTGTGTGAGTCACGCCTCCTAGTCAGAGAGTCATAGTCGATCACTAAAGACTAAGCTGTACAGTGGAATTCCATGAGGGGAAAAGCCACTGGTCATACAGCCTCTCACTTTGCTGTTGTCCCCAGCATCAATGGTTTAATCAAGAACTGTGATAAAGCCCAGGCGCTGACAGCTGTCTTCATTACTAGTGTTGTTATTAACCCAGATCCAGTGCCTGGCAGAGGGTCTGAAGGAGAAGATGAACCGCGTCCACCAGCAGCAGGATCAGGAGCGAGCCAACTACGAGCGCAGGATTGACGAACTGGAGCACGCCAAGCAGCACGCGCTGAGGGTGCAGGCTCTGAAGAATGTCGGCGGCTCCCTCTCCCGTAGTCAGGTGAGTCTGGTCTGGTCTGGTGTCTGTTTGTTGGTGTCTGTTTTGTGGTGTGATTTGGGGGAGGTGTGTGTGTGTGGGGGGGGGGGGGGGGGGGGGCTGTGGGGGGAGGAGTGGTGGTGTGTGTGTGTGGTGGTGGTGGGTGGGTGTGGTATGTGTTTTGTGGGTGGGGTGTGTTGTGTGTGTGTGTGTGTGTGCGCACGTGTGTGTGTTGTTTTGTGGGTGGGTGTGGTGTGTTGTGTGTGTGTGCACGTGTGTGTGTATCTGTCTGTGTCTGTGTTTTTTCATGCATTCTTAACACACAAAAAAAACTACTCCACACATACACACACACACATACATAAAATATCCTTTACCCGACTGTTTCAGGAAGAAGAGACATCGCTGCAGAAAGAAGTGTTGCAGCAGGTGATAGACGAGGTGGAGGCAGCACGCTCCGACAGTCCCATGGAAACCATGCAGCAACAGGTACTGTACTATCTGCATCCTCCCCACAGTCCACAACAACAATATTGTCCCCATCATCTTCAGCATATTCGCTGTTTGTTGTTGGTCTTTTTGTATGTCTTACCATCATCATCTTCAGCATATTCGCTGTTTGTTGTCTTTTTGTATGTCTTACCACCATTATCTTCAGCATATTCGCTGTTTGTTGTTGGTCTTTTTGTATGTCTTACCATCATCATATCTTCATGCATTTCGCTTGTGTTGTTGTTGGTCGTTTTGTATGTCTTACCACCATTTTCTTCAGCATATTCGCTGTTTGCTGTTGGTCGTTTTGTATGTCGTACCACCTCATCTTCAGCATATTCGCTGTTTGTTGTTGGTCGTTTTGTATGTCTTACCACCATTTTCTTCAGCATATTCACTGTTTGTTGTTGGTTTTTTTTGTATGTCTTGAAAAAAGAAGTATGCTTTATTCTAATTTTTGTTGTTGTGTGTGCCATATTTGCTGTCATATGCGTGTATCTTTAAAGAGAATGTTTTATGTCCATATCTTTTTATTTATTGTGACATAGTTACTGTTTTGTGTGCGTATCTTTAAGGAATGTAATGTTATATATTGTCGTGGGATTTTTTGTTTGTTTGGGCTTTTTTTAAGGGAGGGAGGGGGTTCACTCCTTGGCTAGAGCTCTGAGGTTCACCAGTGGTGGCCTTTTGGCGTATGTTACCCATGGAGGTGCATAGCAGTGTCTCCTCTAGAGTTAACATCAGTGCAGACTCCAATCTCCCCAAAAAGTCCTTCGGATGAGACTATAAACCGAGGTCCCGTGCACAAACGCACACAGAACATCTTGCACACACGTTAAAACCTGTTCCGCTTTTCAGAAGTGTAGGCCATTGTGTGCTGGTGAGAACGGATGACAAAATTTACAAAACTGCATACGCCCGGGGACTGGATGTAAAAAAAAAAGGCGCATGGATGCTTATTCCATTATCCTACAAAACTGCATACACAGGGACTGGATGTAAAAAAAAAAAATTTTAAACAACACATGAGTGCTTATTCCATTATCCTCGAAATAAAAGAATAAAAATAATAAAATAATTTTATTTTTTAAAAAGGAATTAAAAAAAACCCCACAGAAACAAAGCGCAGCAGCCAGCACTAAACCTGGTAGTGCTGACAGGTGAGACAGGTGAAAATCCAGACAGGACCAGGCAAGAGCTTTTGTCAGTTATTGATGTACAGGCAAAGCGCCAAAGCCTACCTTAAAATGTTGTTATTGGTGTAAACACGATGCTGAGATTGTCTTCAGCCGTGATAAGCTCCTAGTATAACAACATGCACACTTCTTTTAAAGGAGGGGGGGGGGAAAGGTGGAACAGGTTTTTAAACATCTGCACAAGATGTTCTGCGTACATTCAACACACGGGGCCTTGGTTTATAGTTTATTAGTCTCATCATCCGAAAGACTTTGATATACAGGTCCATTTGTTTTCTCATCAAACTGAGAAGAAAGGGTAAGGCTGGGAATCAAACCAAGACCCTTACGGTTTGCTTGTCAGGCGGATGAATGTCTTAACCATCTGCCACCCATCCAATCTTGTTGTTTATAGCCCCGCCTACCACAGCAGAGGCTTCCTACTTGAATAGATAGCTAAGTAAAGAACAAAGGGCAGCTCCTGTAATGGGCGAGGGAGGAATGGCAACTGACAAACTGTGTACTATTCTTCAGATGGCATGGCATGTAAATGGTGCACTGTATAAAAAGCCGTTGTGTATGTATGTATGTGTGTACGTATGTATGTATGTATGTATGCAGGAATGCTGTATACATGCTATTTCTTTGTTATATACAATATTGAAGGGCATTCATGAACATGCGACTATTACTAGTTAACGTTTATTGATATTGATAATGCTTGTCATGCGTTATAATGTGTTTGTAACTACAAAAGGAATTAAAAAATATATTTTTAAAAAAAGAAAAAAGAACAAAGGGCAGAGGTTTAAGCGTTGTGGTGAACCTATATTACTATGGTGTATGATGGTGGTGTGTGTGTGTTGTGTTGTGTGTGTGGGTGTGTTGTGTGTGTGTGTTGTGTGTGTGTGTGGTGTGTGTGTGTGGTGTGTGTGTGTGTTGTTGTGTTTGTGTGTGGTTGTGTGTTGTGGTGTGTGTGTGTGTTGTGTGTGTGTGGTGTCAAAGTCAAGTCAAAATTTTATTTCCAGATGGTACATTGAATAAGCAATGCATTTGCTTTTTTTCATCAAGCCATCTATCTAAGAACAAATTTCTTAATGATTATACTAAGATACTACATTATTGCATCATTTACCATTAAATTAAACCAGAAAAAAAAGGAAAATCGATATGGTAATACATTGAAAATACAAATTTACCACCATGCGCGCTCACGTCCACACACACACATTTGAATAGAAAATGTTTTAAGAATTAAAAAAAGAAAAATCATAAAACGTCAGGACAAACAAATTACTTCACCTACTGTTTCATCCATTCTTACACGTTTATACTTAAGATAATAAAAGTGTGTGTGTGGTGTGTGTTGCATGTGTGTGCTGTGTGTGTGTCTGTGTGTGTGTGTCTTTGTGTGTGTGGTGTCAGGAGAACCTGGACCAGCTGGAAGGGCAGATCAACCAGCTCCAGCATCAGCTGCAGGAGGCTCGCACTGCCAAGCTGGAGTTTCAGCAGTTGAAGGTATAGCCGACCCTCTGTTTTCTGCTGCCGCCTTTCTCTCTGTGTGTTGCCTTGTTATGTCGTGAGAATCATTTTTATCATATGCAATCAGTCTGTATTCACTTTTTTTCTTTTCATTTTTGGATCTTACTACATGTGTTGTAATTGTCATATCATGTTCGTATACCCCTTCATAAGGGGCCTTGGCTATAATGAAAAAACAATCGAATCCAAATCCGAATCTCTCCCTGTGTCTTTGATGTCAATGTTTGTTTTATTTCGTTTTGTTGGTGGTGGTGGGTTGGGGGTAATGAGGGGCGTGGGGGGGGGGGGGGGGGGGTGGGGAAAAGAAGGGGATGGGGGTAAATTAATTTGATGTTTGTGAGTGTGTGTGTTGAGGTGGGGGGCGGTGGGAGGTGAGTGTGTTTGTGTATTTTTTTATTTTCAAAATTTTTTTATATTTATTTATTCTTTTTATATCGAGGATAATCGAATAAGCACTTATGTGCTTTTTTTTAGATCCAGTCTCATGTGTAATGCGGTTTTGTCAATTCTGTCATCTGTTCCCACCGGCACACGATGGCCTACTCTTACGAGTAAGCGGAACAGGATTTAACGTTGTGCGCAAGATGTTCTGCGTGCGTTCGCACGCGGGCCTCGGTTTATAGTCTCATCGAAGGCCTTTTGGGGAGGAGTGGAGTCAGCTCTGATGTTTACTCCAGGGGAAAATATCCCCTTGAACAGGAATCGAACCTGGGTCGTCAGATTGCAAGCGCAATAGCACCACTAGGCTTTCCTGTTCCCTGTCTTTCTCTGTGTGTCTCCTGTGCCTTTGATGTAAATGCTTGCTTTATTTTTTGTTGTTGGTGGGTTGGGGTAATGAGGGGGGGAGGGGGGGAGAAGGGGAGGGTGGTAAATTAATTTGGTGTTTTGTGTGCGTGTTTTGTGAGTGTGGTGTGTGTTGGATGGAAGGGGTGTGGGGGGACGGTGGGAGTGAGTGTGTTTGTGTTTGTTTTTGGTGTCTATGTGTGTTTCTTTATTATTGCATTCACTGTAAAATATTTTTGAATGGTTGTTAATTTCAGTGTCATAGTTATTCATTGCACACTAAACATACCCATACAAACACACACACACTCTCACACTCACCACACCCCCACCCCCACCCCCCACACACACAATATACCTCCAGTAGTTACATAGTATACACACTTTTAATCCAGAAATCACTTCATGCCACAGGATGAGTGTGAGGTGCTGCGACAGACCAACATCAATTTGGAGGAGATGGTTCGAGTCCTGAGGCAGCGCGCCAGAAAGGAAAGAGAGAGAGAAAGAGAGGACCAGGTTAGGGATAAATTGTTGAACACAACACCACACACCACACACACACACACACACAAACTCATACCGAAGTATGCTCATGTAAATACCTATGCCTGTTATACTTGAGTAAACATGCATGCCTGTGTAAACACACACTCATACTTGCTCACACACATCCACACGCTCTCTTTAAATCACATACACAAACAGACTGGTTCACACATATGCATGCATACACTTATATGCATGAATGCAACACCCACACATATACACAGACACACACGTGCATAATGTTAAATGAATTTGAACACACACCATTACTTGTGAAGAGACATAAATGAATTTGACCACACACACATACACACACACACACGTGCACACACACACACACACACACACACACACTTTACACACACACACACACACAAGTGCGCACACACACACATAACAGCTGAACAAAATAGCAAAAAAGTGAAAGAAACAGAAATAAGCTTTTGTTGGGTTTTCTTGTGTTTAACATAGCTGCCAACCATTCCTTTTTTTCCCCATAATTATTCTGGGTTTTAGCTGCAATTCCAGTTTTCTGGTTTTTAAGATTATTTTCCATTTTCCAAAACACAGCCCCTGACCCCACTTTTTGAGGAACGGAGGGGGGTGGGGAATTGCAGCTAAAACCCAGAATAATTAGGGGGGGGAAAAAAGGGAAAAAAAAAAGGGAGGGGGTAGGCTCCTCCCAAATCCACACCCCACCCCACCAAACTCCAGTTTTGGATTCTAAAGGGTGGCAGTAGCATGTAACAAGATTGTTAACTTGAATCCTGACTTGCTTGGTCATCTGTTTATTTCAGACTTGTTCACTGTTCTTACACAAATAATAATAATTAAAAATGTATGGAATTTATATAGCGCTGAATTTTGTAAAGCAAAAAATCAAAACGTTTAAATTTTATTTCATATCACTTTAAGTCACGGCGATTTCTCTCCGTGAAATTCGGGCTGCTCTCCCCGGGGGGGAGCGGGGGAACGCGTCGCCACTTAGCGTGCGCCACCCTTTCACTTTTTTTTTTTTTTTTTTTTTTTTTTTTTTTGCTGCAGCTGTATTTGTTTCCCTATCAGAGTGGCTTTTTTCTAAGAATTTTGCCGGGGGACAACTCTCTTGTTGCCGTGGGTTTTTTTTTACGTGCGCTAAATAATTACGTGAAAACACACGGGACCTCGGTTTATCGTCTCATCCAAAGCTAGCGCCCAGACCACCACTCATGGTCTAATGGATGGGGGAAAATTTCCGGGGCCCAAAAAACGGGGTACGAACCGCCGCACACTTCAGACCCGGACTTTTCGCTTTCTAGACAGGCGCGTTACCTCTGGTACCTCTAATGGGTTGTTGTTGTATAAAAAAAAACGAACATACGGGAAATGTGATGTGCAGGACCAGAAAATGTGTTATGGGAGAGAAGAAAAAACTGAAAGAACCTGTTGCAGAGAACCACTGACAAAGTGAGTGCTTGAATTCGTCAAGCTGATTTTCGTTTTCCCCTTTTTCTCTCCATTTTTTTTTTTCTTGTTTTGACATCTATGTCCGCAAAACTGAAAATATGTGTTGGCTACCATTATTTGTTTCATGCTGCAGTCGGTTTTGAATTTTTGTTTTAAAAGAATTGCACCGCTTTAGGAAATAAAGAACGTCAGAAGATTAGGCAAGTTGTTAGTAAAAAAGATTGCAGAGTAAATATGTTTTGCATCTGTTTCTCTTTTTCTGTGGTCTCTTAACTGGTGGGGATATGTACTGTCCAGTCTTCTCCTGTGTTTAAAAAACTCTGCAGGAGGTCTCCCTGCTGGCCTCAGCTGAAAACATTCTGACTTTAGAGTGGCTATTTCTTGTACAGGATGCATGCTAGGTATGTTCATGTTTTCATAAACC
Source organism: Rapana venosa (assembly GCA_028751875.1). NCBI lineage: Eukaryota > Metazoa > Mollusca > Gastropoda > Neogastropoda > Muricidae > Rapana > Rapana venosa. The sequence goes on along the minus strand of CM054138.1, from coordinate 21,149,140 downwards.
CATCAAATGCTGACATGAGTTGCAGATCTTTGATGTGTGTATTTGATCTCCTGCATGTGTATATACGTGAAGGGATATAAGGCACGGGTTTATGTCTGCTCTCAAAGTTGACATAGGAGATAATGAAAATCCCCCCCTTTTATGTGCCGATGTTGCTGTCAAGGTTTGAACCATATCTTCCATGGGCTCACAGGACTGAATTCAAATGATCTTAACCACTTGCTACAGTGTTTTGTCAATTAAGCAAACAATGTTGTGCGCTGTTTGGATGTCTGTGCCAAAAATCACACTTGCGGGTGACACTGCTTGCTTTGAAGGAGAAGCATCATTAGGTTCAGCGTAGTGGAGGACCATTCACCAACGAGGATTTATGTTGACATCAGTCTGACCTGTAGGTATCACCAGGTGTGGCGTTGCCACTGCACCCAATGTCACCGACATGATCTTCCTCTTCATTTTCTCCGGTCTTCGCTGTACTTCCCTGCTGACCTCATGGATTTCATGCCACAGGATTCAGTGATGTTGCCAGTGTTAGAAGCTGGTGGTCTGCCTTTTTTTTTCTTTCTTTTTTTGCTTTGGTCTTGCCTTGAAAGACAGTTTTCGCGAAGTCCATATCTTGACTTAAGAAGTGAAAGAAAAACGTTAAAAAAATACTACCTTGTAGAAAAAGGAAAATTGGTTGAATAAGAAAAAGCTGAAAAAGTGTCCTCTGTGTGTGTGTTGTCTTTGTCTGTGTGTGTGTCTGTTGTGTATTGTGTGAAATTGTTTGATGCAGATAAAAGAGATGGAGCCCCCCTTAATTAAACAGTAGAGATAAAAGTATACACACACGTGCATGCACACACACACACACACAAAGTGCATACTCACACACACACACACACACGCACAACACACACACACACACGTTTCACACACAGAAGCCTGTTCACTTCAAAAATCTCTCTGTGCAGCTGCTGAAAACCAGTGCAGAGATGGCTGCAGGCCGGGACACGGCTGGTGAGGGAGGTGGAACACCTAAAACAGAAAGAGGGAACATGGTGGAAATGGAAACTTTCCACTGGACTGCAGGTTCGCTTTCTTCTTTAAATCTGTCCTTTTTAAATTAAAAAAATATTTATTTCTGTCTCTCTCTAGCACGAGTATCATTTTGTTACTTGCTGCAGCTATATCATACAAGGATGAAAAACTTGACTTGAAAGGCAGATGGGTTTTTAAGGTTTTGTACAAGATGTTCTGCATGAATTGGTGCCGGTTTATAAGTCCATAGCCTGAAAATCCAACATCGCTCAGTAAAGAGTGCTAAAATTCATCGCGCCCATTCCTTTTACCAAATCCAAGTATGGTCAGTTCCTGCTATAATTTAGCACCAGCTGGGCTGGTATAGGATGGAGTGGATAGCAGCTGGAAGTAGGGGAAACTGACAGCTCTGAGTCTCATCTGAAGGATTCCTGGGGGAGTGGAGTCAAACCTGATGTCGCCTTCAGGGGGAAAAAAATCCCTTCGAACGAGCATCCTGGCTGTGGCTCAAAATGGGGCTGTCAGATTGCGACTCAGATCTAACCACTAGGCTACCCTTTTCCCCCTTAGTCTTCACGTCTGATTGCTTTTTCTAGAATGGGTTCTTCACTCTGCATCTGCTATCCTAATGTTTTTAACTTATTTTTATTTATTCTTTTATTTCAAGGATAAAGGAATAAGCATTCGTGTGCTTTTTTTTTTTTTTTTACATTCAGTCCCCATGTGTATGCAGTTTTTTCAATTTTATCATCCATTCCCAACGGGACACAATAGCCTACTCTTTTTAAAAAAAGGAACATTTTTAACGTTGTGCGCAAGATGTTCTGCAGCCATTGCATACAGAACCCCAGTTTATCGTCTTATTTCCCAAGGACTTTCAGGAGAAGTGGATGTCAGCACCGATGTTAACTCAGAGGAAAATATCCCTTGAAGGAGATTCAAACCCGGGCCACAGCTGTCAGTTCCCCCACTTTTTAGCTCCCCTCAGCTGCTATCTATTCCATCCCAAAATTGTTCTATCCAAAGTCCTTCGGATGAGACTATTTAAACCGGGGGCCACGTGTTCGGAACACACGCAGAACATCTCGCGCACACGTTAATCCTGTTCCGCTTTTCGGAGAGTAGGCCATTGTTTTGCGGTGGGAACGGATGATAGAATTTACAAAACCGCATACACACGGGGACTGGATGTAAAAAAAAACCCATGAGTGCTTATTCCATTATCCTCGATATAAAAGAATAAATAAATAAATCAATCAATCCCAGCTGGGGCCAGCTGATTACAGCAGGAACGACCACACTTAGACTTTGGTGAAAAGGCAGGGGCACGCTAATTTTTTGCACTGGGCCCTGGACCCTTTTTGTTGTTGTCTTCAATTTAACGTTGTTCACACTCAGTGATATTGAGAGCGATGTGGAAAATGTAGTGGAACTAGAAGGGAATGGACAGAGAGAAAAGATGACTAGGTAGCAAGTGTGTTGGAATTTTTTATGCAATCAAAAAGGGAGGGGGGGGGGGGGAATCTTCAACATGAGCAAAAATTTAAATTTAAAAAAATTGTTAACATGAAACAACTATAAAGTAACTACAACAAATACTTTTACTGGGCTGTGCAATAGACCCTGGACTGAGAAATGCTGGATTTGCGCAGCGCTGTGGGGTGTGCAGATGGTGGGCACATGCGCAGTGCTCTGCTCTAACCAGGTGGCGTGTTTCACCTGTGTGTGGTTTGTTGTTTGTTTTGTTTTTTCCAGGTGAATTGTTGGAGTCACAGCGTCATGCCATCTCCCTGCAAGAAGCGCTCATGCAGCGCACACAATGGCGGATCAGATGAGGGCCCAGGTTTGTTATTTGTGTGTGTTTTGGGGAGGGGGGGGGGGGGGGAGTTAGAGTCAGTGTGTGTGGGGGGGGGCGGGGGGGTGTAAGTGTGTGTGGTGGTGGGGGGGGGGGGGGGGGGGTGTAAGTAAAGGTAAGGTTGTCCCATAACCTATAGGCCTAGGGGAAAGTGAGGCGTCAGAGACCTCACTTCTCTAGGGGCCAGCATATGGGGCAGCGGCGCCCATCTCCTCTCCCTCGCTGCTTTACCTTCCCTGACCCTAAAGGGGCAGGTACCCATTTACAGCTGGGGGAACTGTACTGGGCCAAGGCGCGCAAACGGTCACCCATCCAACTGGTAACCACGCTCGACGCTGCTTAACTTGGCTGGGGGAAAGCGAGTGCTCGGGCCCACTGAGCTATCCGCCCTGTGTAAGTAAGTCTTCAATTTTAACGTCTTTCCACTTTCAGTTGATACCAGACGCCCCTTAAATAGGAGGACTGGATAGAGGGGGGAAGGGCGGGGGGTGGGGGAGAGCACTCTGTGTGTGTGGGTGTGCATGTGTAATCTCAAATGAAAGCGTATTCTTATTTATTAACAGATAAAGGAAAAAATTAAAACATTTAAAAAATCCAAAAAGAACTGCAAGAACTCTGTGTGTGTGTGTTTGGTTTGTTTTGTGTTTATGTGTGCGTGTGTGTATGCATGCTTGTCGTGTCATTTTTTAATCTTCTTCATGTGTATATACATGAAAGGAGTTACGGCACTGGCATTTCTGCACTTGAGGTTGCCCTGGAAAGTCTTTAAAAAAATCCCCCCCCGTAATTCACCAGATGTCGCCAAGATTCGAACCCACGACTTCATGGACCGTGGGATTGAAGTCAGACAGTCTTAACACTCGGCTATATCTTTCCATCATTTTTCCATTTGATATTTAATGAATCATGAATCAAGCAGATGACAATGACAGCTGGTGTTTCCCTAAGCTGACTCTCCTTCTCTTTCTTTTTCTCTGCTGCTGCTGCCTCAGAGACAGAGAAGGGCATCCCCAGGAAAGAGAGGCGTGGGAGGAGAAAAAGACGGAGATGCTGTCTCAGTTCGAGACGGCGACAGGAGGTACCGCAGCTGGCAGCCCCGCACAAGGCTTTTGGTGAGTCGGTCGGTGTTTTGCGCTTGGGGAGGATTGGTTTTGGGGAGGATTACAGCTCCTTTTGGGTGGGTGGGTTGGGGTTTGTGGGGGGTTTTTTTGTGGCCATGTTTTTGGCACTCTGCTCTTGTACCTGCTTATCCTGTGAATCAACTGTGAATTTGCTGTAGGGGGGGAGGGTTGTTGGTTTGGTGGAAGGGGAGTGGGGGGGATGTTTTCCCCAGCTAGGGCTCTGAAGGTGAGATTTTGTGTATTTGACCGTTTACCACCATTAAGGTAGCCCTATTACGAAATTACGGAATAATGTCTAAACGCTTTGTTTGTCTGTGCAAGATACAGCGCTATATAAATTCCATTTTTTTTATTTATTATTTTATATTAAACACGACACCAGTGTGCCTACACTTTTATGGTTTTGTCATCCCTTTCCTACCAGCACGCTATGCCCTAGGTTTTTCTAAAAAGTGAAATGGGTTTTTTAAAATGTACCCAAGATGTTCTGCATGCGTTTTTCACATGGGAATCGAGGTTTATAGTCTTGTTCTGAAGGATCTTCAGGGGAGTGGAGTCAGTACTGGGTGTCAACTCAAGGAAAAAATTCCCCCTAACCGGTTTTTTTGCTCAACCCAGGCTGCCAAATCTGGAACTCGGTGCTTAACCCCAGGCTTTCCACCCCCACCTGGATTGCTGTTTAATTTAAACACTGTGGTTTGCCCCCCCCCAAAAAAAAAAGGAGCAGGAATTATTCTTCAAGGTATTTGTTGTGACCGATTCATTGCATGTAAGGTTCAGATAATAGCAGTTATGATGGAACCAAAGGAAAGATGTTGTGATATTTTTATGTAACTTTTCTTGATTACTCAAAAAAGGTACATGAATATGTCGAAGGTTTGATGAAGTCCTGTGCCATTAACCAACAGTCCCCAAACACCTCCCCCCCAAAAAAACAAAAACCAGTTGATTCTAGTATCATTTACGAAGGGAGTCTGTCTACAGCTAACTGATCATGATATTTCTAGTATTTCCTTAGTTGTTGTTTTTTAAAGATTCAGAATTTATTCATTTATTTTTATTTATTTATTCTTTTATATCGAGGATAATGGAATAAGCACTCATGTGCTTTTTTACATCCAGTCCCCGTGTGTATGCGGTTTGTAAATTTTGTCATCTGTTTCCACCAGCACACAATGGCCTACTCTTCAAAAAGCGGTAACAGGATTTAACATGTGCGCAAGATGTTCTGCATGCGTTCGCACACGGGGGCCTTGGTTTATATAGTCTCATCGAAGGACTTTGACATTCAGTTCGATTTTCTCATCAAACTGGGAAGAAAGGGTGAGGCTGGGAATCGAACCCAGAACCTCACGGTTTACTTGTTGGCAGGCGAACGTCTTAACCATCCTGCCACCTTCCTTCTCAGAAAGGTATTTGAATGTTCCTTACTTCGACAAAAGACCATGTAATATAAAGACAGCAAACCATTGACGATTGGTTGGTGATGACCAATAAGTAAAACCCTTACCTTTCCTTTTCAGCGGCAGTCGATGACAAAAACTGGCTGCTCAGATGAAAAAACCTGTACGTGGAGAACGCAGACCTCATGAAGGTCCTGCAGCAGATGGAGGCCAAGCTGATCGCTGCGCAGCGCCGGAACCGAAAGCTTCAGCAGCAGTGTCAGGCGTGGCACGACTCGGTCTATCGCATGCTGCAGAAGCAACAAGACAGTCAGGGTCCGATCAGATGATGGATGCTTCCCCCCTACGCTGTAGCTGTGCTTTCTGTGGGTATCTGTCTGCCGCTGATGTGATGGAATCCTCAAGTGTTGAGGATTGTGGACTCCAGAATACTTTGATATATCTCAGTTGAGATATCGATGAACAAAGAGCTGGTTTCGGTCTTTGAAACTGGCGGATGTGTGTAGTGGTTCACCTCAGTTTTCCACTGCTTGTGTGTGGGGGTATGTGTGTTGTGTGTATGTGAGTGAATGTGTGGTGGTGTGTGTGTGTATGTGAGTGAATGTGTGGTGTGTGTGTGTGTGTGTGTGTTTTTTTTTCCCATTCCTCAGCTAGAGCTCTGAGGTTGACCATTATTGAGATTTTACGTATACAACCATTTTTGCCTACTATGAAGGTAATCGCATTCGGGGATGTATGCTGAGTATGTTCATGTTTCCATAACCCACCGAATGCTAGCATAAATTACGGGATCTTTAACATGCCTAATTGATCTTCTGCAGGTGTATATACATGAAGGGAATTCAGGCACTGGCAGGTCTGCACTTGGAAGTTGACATGGGAGATTATAAAACCCCTTCCCTTAATGCACCCGACTTGCTGCTGAGATTCAAACCCATGACTTCATGGACCCATGGGGTTGAAGTCAAATGGTTCGAACCACTTGGCTATAGTGTCCATCGTGTGTATGTGTGTGTGTGTGCATAAGTGAAAACCATTATGGTGGGCAGGGTGGCCCTAACTGCTTCCCTTGTAGATAGGGACAAGAAGGCATCACCTTGCATCGCTGTTTTTGAGAGACTTTTATCAGCTCACTGTGCAAAAGCACGGTTTGTTTATTCCGTCTAATATCACTTTGACTGAACAGACGTAAAGCCGAAGCAACAACAACAACAACGGCTTGTTTATGACATAGTGGTTGTGACTACTGTCTACTTAACATATCAGTTACACAGTGACAGTTATGGAGAATTTATGCAGACTTTTTCCACTCGACACCACATTCCCTGCTGTTCTGATCAATCCTCAACGGAAAGAAAAGAACAGAGGAGAGTCTGTGTCTGTGTGTGTGTGTGTGTGTGTGTGTGTGTGGTTAATATGTTGTTGGTTTTTTTCTTCTTTTATTTCGAGGATAATGGAATAAGCACTCGTGTGCTTTTTACATCCAGTCCCTGTGTGTATGCAGTTTTGTAAATTTTCTCATCCATTCCCACTGGCACACAACGGCCTACTCTTCCGAAAAGCGGAACGGGTTTTTACCATGTGTGCAAAATGTTCTGCATGCATTTGCACACGGGACTTTGGTTTATAGTCTCATGCAAAGTACTTTGGGAGGGGAGTGAAGTCGGCACTGATGTTAACGCCAGAAGAAAATCCTCTTGAACAAGATTCGAACCCAGGTCAGCAGATCACGAGCACAATGCATATTACTCTAACCACCAGGCTACCCCGTCCCCCTGATGCCAGATGGTGTGTGTGCACACGTGTGTACCAGGGATTGAATAGCTCTCCAGTCTGATACTTATATGAAGAGGAAAAAAAGTATGTGGACATGTGCATGTGTTTGGCTAGGGGGGTTTGCCTTTAGTTTGTCTCGTATATTTATTGTTACTGCATTTATATGTTGTTGGGGGGTTGTTTTTTGGGGGGTGCTAATTTTCTTTCTTTTTTCATCTCTTTAATTTTTTTCTCATTTCTTTCTCTTTCTTCTCTTTGTTTTTATTTTTTCGGATCATTTTTGCCTTTTTAAAAAAAAAAATTATTGCAGGCATTGATCCTCTGGTAAACCTGATACCATTGTTGTTTAATTTAAAGCTTTAACACACACAAAAAGGAAAAAAAAGCCACGCCAAAGTCGGATTGCACTAGGCCTGGCTTGTCGTGCGCTTGACTGCAGCACAATGCATTTTCCCTCATATGGCAGACGACAATAGATGCGGTCTCAGCATTCAATGACACGACGGGGAAAAAAAAGTTTTCTTGTGACAGATTGATGGACTTTGGGTTTGGGACTGTAGTGGAGAGAATGTGATTGTTGTTTTTATTTATTTAGTTAATTCATTTATTTATTCTTTTACTTCAAGGTGAATGGAATAAGCACTCATGTGCTTACAAGGCTTGTTTCAGGAACTACGACCCAGACAGAATCAAAACAGTAAAACAAGCAGGAAAAAAAAATGTATGGAAAAGTTCATGAGAGCACAGAAATGGTGTTGGTGTTGGGTGTTCCCTGGGTTAACACCCTGGGGATCACTGGAGAATGAATGTGCAGTGTCTTGCTTACTCATCACGCTTAAAGAAATAACAAAGACCAAAAACCTAAGTGGACAGTTTCTACCCTCTGGTCCTGTTTGAATCGAACAGACTGGCTTCGATATTGTCAGTAACAGTAAGCGAGGCAAGTTGTTAAAAAAAAAAAAAGCAAGAAAAGAAATGCAACACAGATACCAAAAAAAACAAAAACAACCTCATAAGTCTGATGTGAATACAAAAAAGGATATAAACCAAAGTAACAAATAGACACAAGAAGACGAGACTAAAAACAAGAAATAGCCAAAGGCTGTGTAATGACAATGTATATTTCATCACGTCTGACTGTAGAGAAATATTAACCACCCCCCCCCCCCCCCCTCCCCACACACCGCCCCCCAAAAAAGCCTGTGTTTTGGCTCAAGAGAAATATTACAACCCCCCCCTCTTCCCCCCCCAAAAAAAACAACCAACAAACAACAACACAACTGTTGTTGGCTCCATTGAAATATTACCCCCAAAAAGCCTCTTTTGTTGACTCAAGAGAAATATGGCCCTCTGCTCCCTGCCCCCACCCCACCCCTTCCGCCTGTTTGATATAAGTATTTGTTGTTTGTTGAAACGCTGGTTGTGAACATTTGATTGGCTTTGTTCAGGCAAAGGATTATTTCTTGTCATCACAGTGCTGAATCATCAAGAAATAACCCAAGTTCATTCAGTTGGTAAATTTTTGCCTTCAGTCCATCACCATTATTTCCACACATTATATGGTATGATAGGGACATAAAGATTACATTTCAACTGTGCTAAATTGTCCATAAGTATTTCATCAAATTGTTCTATTGTGATCCCAAATACTTTTTATTCAAGTTTATAGATGATTAGCACCAAAAAAAAAATGTTTAAAAACATGTAAAAGTTCATATAATCTGAAAGGAAAAAAATATTGGGATATTAGTATTCATAGTGTGTGTACATGTTGTTGTCTTGAACAACAATGGTGAATGTGTATGCACACACGCGTATATCCGCGCATGCATGTGTAATGCTGCTGTTGTCAGTTTTTCCTTCTTCTTCACACTTTTCTCCTCGCTTCAATCCAGTCTCCTGGCACTGTGATCACATTCATGAGTGGGAAAATATACATCCACTCTTCACCTTTCCCATAACCCTGTAGACTGGGGGGGGCACTGATGAAGATTTTGCAACGATTTGCTACAGAAAGCAGAGACACTCACTTGAAATCAAATGCTTGAACTTGCAAAAGACTCGAACATCATGCAAAAAAACTAGTCAGAATGTTGAGGCTTGCGATGCACCCCGACCATCTCATGTTCTACTCCGATTTCATCGTGAACATTTCTGCGAAATCCACTCATCTAGAGAAACGCTGTGGATGAAGGATGTCAGTGCATATGCATTGTTCGGAAACCGGGTGTAAGACATTGACTCAGCTCATTTGTATTTATATCAAAAATTGTCTTTGCAGAATGATTAATTATGTATGACACTATGTGCAATGTCAGTTGGAGCATCAGCTGTTGAAAAACAAAAAAGTAATCTGCTTTATTCAGAATTTTGTATCAAGTTGCAAAAAAATACTGACGGAATTTTCTCCAAGAACATTGAAAGACAAGATGTCAGGAGGGAGTTAGAATAAATACAAAGCAGTCAAAGTTTTGTTTATGTATATGTGATATAATATGATTGTCGGGAGAAAAATGGGAATTTGAGTTTATACACATTTTCATGCGGTATGTGTGCATTGTATTTTTCATTATTTACGGATCCACAGTTCATCAAGAGGGGTAGAGAAACCTTGCGTTATATCTTTGTAATTATGTAAACTTTCTTTTGGGGGAGGTATTTAATGTTTTCCTTATGTATTCAAAACCAGTATGCAATTGCTTTTCAGAATCTCAGAGTATTTATACAATTATTCTCAGCCCATTGTTACATATCACTTTTTAAACCAACTTTGCTTCGGCATATGAGTATTTATGTTATGGTATTTCCTGTGATACAAAAAACAATTATAGAAATGATGTGCAATTCTGAATCATTTTGCAAATGTAGTCTTATATGAAACTTTACAGAGTTGACATTTAGTCATGTACTTCCTTGAATCGTGGCAGTTTTTGAGTGGAGATGTGTGTGTTGACTGTGTGTGTGTATGACTGTGGTGTGGGTGTGGGTGTGTGTTTTGACAGTTGTGTAAAGGTTCCTTGTGATATTTTTATCTGTGACTTGCTCAGCATTACCATAAGAGAGTGTGTGTGTTGTGTGGTGTGGTGTGTGTGTGTGTGTGGTGTGTGTGTGGGTGGGTTGTTGTATGACTGTGTGGGTGGGTGTGTGGTGTGTGTGTGTATGACTGTGTGGTGTGTGTGTGTGTTGAGCATGTGTGCGTGGTGTGTGTGTGTGTTGTGTGAGTGTGTGTGTGTGTGGTGTGTGTATGTGTGTGTGGTGTTGTGTGTGTGTGTGTGTATGTAAAAAGGACAAATCACGTACATCATTGCAATAGAAAGTCTGGCCTTGTGGCTTCAGTGGTGATGGAAACCAGATGTGAGTTTGCATGGGGTTTTGTTGTTGACAAGGAAGTACAAGTGCTGTGCCAGGATGCATTTATAACTGCTCCGCTCAAGTTCTTGTTTTGTTATTTGTGAATGTTTGTGTGGTTTCTATTACATAGTCTGTCTCTGTTTCTGTCTGTCTTTCTCTTTCTGTCTTGTTTTGTTATTTGTGAATGTTTGTGTGTGTTTCTATTACGTAGTCTGTCTCTATTTCTGTCTGTCTTTCTCTTTCTGTCTCTGTCTCTCTCTAAGAGAGGGAGAGAGAGAGAGAGTGCACATTTTACTGATCTTTACATGCAACCTTGAAATTGTTGACAAATTAATGTGAAGTGTTTTGCTTTAGTTTGTTTTGCTTCAAGATGTTCTGAATCTCATGTCATGGGCATATGGCCTGGTACATTAAATGTTCCGAGTTCCAAGTTCTCTCTCTCTCTCTCTCTCTCTCTCTCTCTCTCTCTCCCTCTGTCACTCACTGAGTCTAAGGATCAAAACTTATGGTAGGAATTGTTTTAACTTTTACTCCAAAAATTACAACCAAAAGTAAAGAAAAAAAAGCATTCCATTCAGTCAGTGTATTTTCATAGAATGAAGAAAAGGAGAGAAAAAATGAGTGGTCAGTGCGCATTGAGTGATGTGAGGATCTTTTCTTACGGACGGACATAGTGCGTTAAAGAACTTACTGTTCATGGCACCAAGCATGTTGTCCATTCTTGTGTGATGCACCAGTTTCTTGGCTGATTGTTTTTGTTTCCCTTTTTCGGCAAGACCTCAGAAGTTCACCAAGTGGTAAGATGTTTGTGTATGCAGCGATTCTTTTGCCACCACGACTAAGGGTAATAGCATTCCGAAATCTGGGATCTTGGCTGATTTGAATGTGCATGAAGTGAAAGACACGTGGGGAATTTTGAATCTGGTTTTTCATGTTCGATTATTAAAGGATTGAACTTGTCCGGGTCTTTTGACTTGCTTGTATGTTTGTGTGTGTTGGGGGGGGGGGGGGGGGGGGGGGGGGGGGGGGTTGCATGGGTGTGTGTGTGTGTGTGTATGAGGTCAGATTTTTTTTGTGTGGATGACAATTGAATTATGGAACTAATCACAATACACATTTCTCTTCATTGCTTTTGGTGTGTGTATGTTTCTTTGACCTGTACATGTACAAATCAAACTGTCCTGCCATCATCCTTCTCATGTTGTTATTGATTTACTCGTTTTTGTTGTGTTTGTCCATTAGGAACCTTTTGTGAATAGTATGACATTGCCAACCTAAAGGAAGAACGAGGCAAGGCAAGGAGACAACAAGCAAGAGAGGGAGAGAGAGAGAGAATAACGCATGCTCAATTATTCATGTCCATCACAATAGTGGTAGGAAAACAAAAATTCCCTATTCAGTATCCCCAAGACTATGCATGTGATTATATCACTTCGCAGTTGCTGACAGGAACAACTGAATCTGATTCAACAACAACAAAATGATATCACAACCTTGAATAGACATTGAAGTATTCAATGACATACGTTCACTCACACAAACACAAAACACACACATACACACACAAACAAACAAACAGAGTTAGTGAAATTTAAAGGAAAAGATCAAAATGATAATGTTTCATAAAATTCATGTACCTACAATGATTTCATCAGATTCACGTATAACATTACCAAAAACAAATAGTAGAATTTCAGAAGGTTCATGTGAAATCCTGAAAATACACAGAGGTTTCATCAGACATATAGGAGGATCTACACAAATAATTATGTGGAGGAAAAAAAATGAGTAGAGTTTTTGAAGATTCGTGCGGAACACAAGTTTCATCACTTTCACCCCCTTCTAAACATAGGTTATCATCTCTTTCGTTTTACAAACGCTAGAAAAAGCAATAGGTCTTATAGGGTTTCAGTAGCGTCTCACACTTACAGTCTTATTATAGTTGCTTCAAATCAACACAAACACACGCGCGCGCGCGCACGCACGCACGACGCACGCACGCACACACACACACACACACACACACACACACACACAACTGGTATCAAAGTGGAAAGACATTAAAATTGAAGAAGAAGAACACACTCAAGCAAGCAAGCAAGCGCACACAACACACACACATCACACACACACACGCGCGCGTGCGCGCGCGTACGTCTAATATCACAAATTGTGAAAAGACGTTAAATGGATTTTAACACACACGCACACGGGACAGCCTAGTGGTTAGAACATTGCGCTCGCAATCTGACGACCCGGTTTCGATTCCCGTTCAAGGGGATATTTTTCCCTGGAGTTAACATCAGTGCCGACTCCACTCTCCCCAAAAGTCCTTCAGATGAGACTATAAACCGAGGCCCCGTGTGCGAACAGACGCAGAACATCTTGTGCACACGTTAAATCCTGTTCGCTTTTCGTAAGAGTAGGCCGTGGGAACAGATGATAAAATTTACGAAACCACATACACACGGGGATTGGATGTAAAGAAAAAGTATATAAGTGCTTATTCCATTATCCTCGATATAAAAGAATAAATTAATTCACACACACACACACACACACACACACACACCACACACTTGCATCATTGTGAGAAACCAATGAGTCTTCATGCTCAAACTGTGTTATTAGGTACCGGGCGAAAACATGCGGAAGTATTTGACTGAGCTGAAAACTGTGCATAATTGTTAAACGCCAAATATAGTCAACAAAACCAATCTGATCGAATTAAAAAATACTTTAAATGTCAATATCATCATCATCATCATCATCATCATCTATGTCTACGCGTTTTGCAAACTCTGAGAAATATGGGAATTGCTTCTAAACAATGAGAAATCGACCAATCTTTTGATGAAACAAGGAAACAACTTGTGTCTTGACAGAAAAGATTATAATTATGTACTCATTCGAAGAGAGCTGCTGTAATCCGTTATTTCACACACACACACACATACACGCGCGCGCGCGCAAGCACGCACACAAACACACACACACACACACACACAACACACAACACGCACACACAACACACACACACACACACACACACACACCTACCTTCGAGGATAATGAATAAGCACTCGTGCTTTTTTTTTACATCTAGTCCCCGCCCTTATTAGGGATATATCATGAATGAATTAAGTGCTTTGATTTGTTTTTTACAAGATATAGCGCTATATACATTCCATTTATTATTATTATTATTATTATTATTAAAATAACAACAACAACCAACATACAATAAAACCACACCAAACCAACGTCTAATCACTCAAATACAACAAACAATACCAATCTTGACAGATAAAGAACAGCCACCCAAAACAACAATAACAAACAAGGAGCAAAAGGAGACGAGAGAGAGAGTGAGATTCGGAATGTTTATTCATGTAAAGGCCATTGCCCCCAATGAAGTGTAGAGTCACAGGGAATATTAATGAAATCACTCAACTACACACACATTAACAAACGTTACTAAGTCATCATGATCGTAATTTGAAGGCCTTATGTAGTTGATCGATACATTTCGGACATATTGTCGTCATAGATGACAGAAGTAAAACACAGACGAAACTGCAAGGGTATTTGTTAAAATGCAATGGTATATGTACTGCTCTTAGCTTACAGAGTATCGGACAACACAACATGAAATGTATTTATCTCTTTTCCAGTTGTACACAATGGACAAGTCAATTCAAATTCATACTTTGTTTTGTAGCGATTTCCGTGTGTACTAATTTCTGAAATGCCAAATTAATGAACACCGCAAAAGTTCTATAGAGCCGAAGAGAAGAGAGAGATGAGAGAGAGAGATGAGACCACCCCAACCCCCTCCCTCTCTCGATGTTGGCAATATCCAAATGCCTAGTCCATAATCATGAGGACTTTTGGGCTAAAGCCTTTAGGCTAGGCCTATCAGCCTTCAACACACAATCAAGTGCTTAGTGCGTTGTTGTCTGCGCCTGAGCATAAACGGGGCGGCCCGATATTGCGCGGTCCACTATTTAGGGTTTTCGGGAAAATGCCCCCCGGAAAAATGACTTACATTTCCTCATGTATTAATTTTTGTTCTTCCCAAGTTACTTTAGTTTTTTTTTTTATTGAGAAGTTGAGAAGACGAAAGATGATTTCAGGATGCTGTGTTATGTTTTTGAATTTATTTTCAAGATTCGATGGAATGCATATCAACATTTTCTTTTCCAGTTTATTTGTTGGTAATCATATTTTGACACTGAGATTTGTTTATAATGTAGTGGTTTTGAGCTCGATGCTTTGAATGTTGGGATTGCAAATGTGATTTTGTGGAATAAAAAAAACTGTGACACCTCTTTATTTCCCTTTATTGATAAAAAATATGAATTGTCTTTGCCCATGACGATTAGCAGCCTAAAGTATAATACGACAGTGTCACCTTAGTTAATTAAATACAATAAAGCGAGACTTACTCGTTAAGTGAAGCTGTTTTGTAAATTCTTGCCAATTTATTGTAGAGGGGAACGGAGTGACATGAGAAACCTGCGTGCAGCCTACCGCCGCGCCTACGGCCAAGTTTTAGAGCTCGAGAGAACACTGTGGTCCACTATATCTATATAACTGGATCATCATATAATTAATAAACATTGTTATCATTCCTTTTCATTTACTGTTGGGTGGGATGTCTTACGATTTGCACGGTGTGCAAGAACACTGATGGCAATTCTCATTTTTTCTAGTGGTTAGGCTAGTAGTTTCGTTTGCACAGTATGCATTTCATTTTGCGTTGCATGGTATGCGCTTGCAGACCATTGCACGGGTTGGGCCACTGTGCACTCCGTTCCGGGGTCTACATAAATCGCAAGATTTTCAATACAGCTTCAATTACGGGTAAGTCTAGCTTTTATTGATTTAATTCTTGCTCATTTCCTGTATACCTCCATACAGGCACCACCAGTGTTCTAGAGACAAAACACATCCTCACGATGAAAAAGAAACATGGTCCATTACTTCTGTTGTTAGGAAAGCGCCATGATGGACTGGAACCATGGTCTGTGATTGGTCCCACATTCTTATTATAAAATTTGCCAATGTGGGAAACATTCGTTCCATTCCAGCTGCTTTCATTATGATGTGCTATTGGAGCCTCTGCAAGTTTGCTGCTGAAGTACTGGTCTGACCTGGTACTGTGCACTGTGCAGCTGTAATGTCTATGCATTGCCCTCTCCAGCGTCCAGTTCAGCAGCGAGAGATGGTAGCGCTACTAGCTCCTCTGTGCGGTGCTTGGAGAGTGATAAACAAATGTCCAGTGGGAAATCTGAGCCCTTCATTTCTTTTCTTCGTCTAAGGTATTAATTTCAATGTGTGAACTACACACGAGCCTCCTTATCCACAAAAGCCTGAGTTCAATCGAGTGATTGATGGGTCCTCTTCTTGTTGTTTTAATATACTATTTACATAAATACCCATTTTTGCCTACGTTAGTAGCATATTATCGCATTTGTCAAGTGCAGAATAGTCTGACACCTCTGACCGACAGCAGTGCAATTAACAATCACAAGTTTCATTGTCAGTTCTTTGAACGTTAGTTTATCAACTGGACAGTTTCTAGCATTTTAAGCACAATATTTAATCCAAGTTTGGTGATATTTGGTATGTTAGTGCGTGGTTTTTCTTTTCTTTAGTGGGGTGTTTCTCTCCTTTTGACTTAGTTGTGAGTTAGAGTGTTCTGGCAGACAAAGAGGGACTGGCTGGCTGTGAGGATTTTCATTTAGTGCTGGCCAAAAGGCTGGTTTTTCCAGGCTGGTGCTACTATAACCCTTTGCTTGTCTTTCTTTAACATTGCAGGGACACGGGATAGAATGCTGAAAGGGGGGAAAAAATAGACAGTTTCATACCCAATACATTCTAATGTGTCAATAGCCACATGCTCCCTGGGGTCAGGCAAGAAAGACACATATCTGGAAAACTGAAAATTTAATATAGAAGAGCAAAAAGTCAATGTCAGGTTTTTTATCTATATATTCAGAGCTCAGAGAGAAGCAGTGAATCCATGTTTCCATTCTGTGTTATGTGGCCTGTCTAAGACAGGCCAGCTGTAGATCAATAATATCAAACTCCAGGGATTTGGGCCAGCACTGAGCCATATGTTCCTGCTTTCCACACCTGCCAGATTTGCTGAGACACGTTATTCAGCTGTTATGATCTGTTAGACCCATGTTGTTAATACAAACCAATGTGCTTGTGTTATCAGGACATGATTTTTTATGGTAAATTCAGTTTGTCATGCAACAAACAATGATTTGAGACCAAACAAGCAAGTAATAGCTCCAATGAGTTTATATGTCCTTCTTGTCTTTCTCCACTCCACCAGCCTTGTGTTTGGGCTTTGGTTCAACAATCCAAGCACCCCATCCTGTAACCTTGAGCTGTCTGTCTTATATGTAATAGTGGGATCTGATCGTGGAATAGGAAGCCTTTTTGTTTATCTATGTTATTGACCACCATTCTAGCTTGCTTTTCTTCAGCTGATAACACTGCAGACTTATACCAGTGTCCCTTCTTATTTTAGTGATAACATTTGTCTTGTTCAAGTGCTCTGTAGTACAAAGGGCCCATTGGCACAGGCAGAAAAACAAGAAACCATTAGTCCAATACAAGGATGCCAGGATCTTATGGTAAACATTCTTCTGATGAATAAATCCTGTGCATGCACACCAACAGTTTCTGTTTGTTCATTGTCAGCATGAGACATGTCTTGTGGAGTTAATTTTGAAACCCAGGTATGTGATTTTCTTGCACTGGTATGAACTGAGATTTCTTTTTTCAAGTACATAGAATTCCTAGATAGTCTAATAATTTTTCAGGTCTGTCACCCACTGTACAACTTCAGTTTCAGACTCTCTACAATTAAACTATCATCAATGATGGAAGTTATCTGGTGACCAGATATGTAGGCATGCAGGAAGGTTTCATAAGTTTTGTTGATTTTCTGGGAATCGGATGAGTCCATGGCAGCTGCCTGACATCAGTACAGGTTTTCTTCTCCAATCTGAATTTCCAGGTATTTCTTAAAGTCTCCTCTACTGCTATGACATAATAGGCATCTTCAGATCAATTGATGCAAAATAACAATTTTGCTCACTAGATCCAAAGCTGTATGTATTGTTTCCATCTTAAATTTCTTAGTATTTTACCTTTTCATTTAGAGCTTCAGATTCAAAATCCTTCTAAATGATCTTCTTTTCTCCTTACAACAGATAAGGTGAGACAATTTGTCCTGATTCTGGCCAAGGATTCTTTAATCACACCTTTGTTCAACAGGTTTTCTATTTCGAGTCAATAGCATGATTTTTCATGTTTGTTAAATGACCTTTGTGAACTTTGCTTTATATCTTCTGGGGCAATCATCAAAGTGATTTTAATTTCTTTCAACTGTTTCAAAGTACATCAGGGTCAGAAGTTAACACATTCCAGCAAGAAACTTTTCCTTAATGCTTCCTGCTGTAAATTTTCATGCTTGGCTTTAAGATAAGCACACAGAGAGGGGCAGCAAAGTTCAAGTTCACTAACTTGTTTCAGAAGGAGGGGCGTTCAGTCAGGGGATCCAGTTACTGGGTGGCTGTTTTTCTGACCTTCTCCAAACATCTTGTTTGCTCCCTGGCTCCATGGCTTCGGCTAAAACGAGTGGTGTTGTTTGTTGCTGCCATGTGGTTTTCTTTTGCTGGCACCCATGCTCTGACCAGTTTTGGGACTCCTGTATTCTTTCAATGCTTGTGAATCTCGGCCACCGTATTGTAGTTTTCTGGTGTCATGGCAAAACATTGTGGTGCACATATGCCCAGGAGAGTTCACAGGGTAGGCCAGGGACGGTGCCATTTCTCTCCGTTTCTGGGACAGGTCATGGTTGCATTGACCTGTGAGGGCAGGGCTTCTGAAGATAGGTATGCATCCGGTCAGTTCACCGCTACTTTAGCTGCCTCCTGCCTTAGATGGTATCTCTTCTTTCCGAAGTACGGTCAGTGCAGAGCGTTCTTCAGGCGGTTATTGCTATGGCAGCTTTTGACAGGGTTTTTTGTTATTTTGCCTCCTGAATCTTGTCTTTCGTGAGAAGAGGCTTGAGACAGAAAAAACTTCCTGGTTTGTTCGGGGAACGCCCAGGTAAGAACAGTTTTCGGGAATAGGGTACTTGGTAAGTTTTTCTCAGTTTTCCTGTTGGGAGTTTCCGTCCAAATCTTGGACTCAAGCAGCTTTGCCAGTTTTCAGAAACGGGTGGCCCTTTTTTCCTCAGTATCATCAAAAGGTTGATGCCATTTCAGCGAAAAATGTTCGTCATCTTTATCTCATCCTCTTAGATTCTGCCATAGTTCTTTCTCCAGTCCTCTGCCTTCATCAGAAAACACTGTCAAGTAACAGTTTCTGAAGCTGCCTGTTCTTTCTTTTCCTTCATTTTCCAAAGGGGTCTATGTCAGAGCCGGCTCATTTTTCTTTCGGGAGTGGGGTGCACTTCTTTCAAAATTTTCCTTCTTCTAGAGAGATTTTGGACAGTTGTCAAAATATCTCGGGAGATGAGAGCTGGTTACTTTCAGTAGACATGACAGCTTGTGGTTCTTCTTCATTAGACAGATCATCACCAAAATCTGGACACTAGAGTAATCTGCAGCCATAGACTCCATTTTTTTTTTCCCCACAGAACACTTATCACAATAACAAAGTATTTCACAGCCCTACAAAACAAACAAAAACAGGTGGTGATAAAATGAAAACAGTTTTTTTTTTTTTAACACAATTCAAAAGAAACAAGAAAGGCTAGGACTAGAACTATATTATAGCTTATGCTCAGATTCCTGATAGTGATGGGCGTTGCCGACACAGTGAGAGGCGATACGATAACACGTCTGGTCAGTAAGGTGGCTAGGCACGAAACTGGCGGTAGGCTGCGCACGGTTTCTCATGTGCCTGTAGTGGAGGTATACAGGAAATGAGCAAGAATATAGTTGCAGCCTTGTTGCAGCCTTACTGCATCCTACATAGGCTGCAACGTTTACTACACCTTAGGCAGCCCTATACCTGAGGCTGCATGCATATTATTGTCAGTACAGTATTCCCCAGGCTGCGTCTACACTGTCCCGCAATAGCGGGCCCCCGCAATAGGGGGCCCACCCGGATTAAACCATTGATGCTGGGGACAACAGCAAAGTGCTTTCCCACTCATGGAATTCCACTTTACAGCTTAGTCTAGTGATCGACTATGACTCTGACTAGGAGGCTTGACTCGCACAGTCCTTATGTATGCAGCCTGGGGATCTGGTTGGCTTTGGAGTCATCTCCAACGTGATGTCCTTATGCCTACTTGGCAAGAGAGAGTGGGGATGTACTATGGCCAGGTTATCCACTATAATCAAATCTGCCAGTTTCCAAAACAGCAGTGCCTCCTATGCTAAAACAGCAGGTCATGAGGACAAACATTACGTTGGGTTACTGTGATTAGAAATGTTTGAGCAGGTTCGATCCAAAGTCAGGTTTTGTTTGGCTTTTTGGTTAGTTGTTTGTACGTTGTTTTGTTTTGCTCCGTTTTTTGTATATACCAGCTCCTACCCAGCGTGAGTTTGCTATGGGCTCTTGGGAAGACTGGGACCACACAATCGAGCTTCATCCACTTCATGGATGTGATTGTTGACAGTGTCGCTCAAATTATCTAACCAACAAACACTGCAGGTGTCTTGGTTCTCTCGGGCCCCGGATACAGGCCTACCATGACAGGAAGCTTAGAGCACAGCCCTAAGGGATCAGTCAGGTAGTCTCAATGCACATGCAGCATTACATTATCATTATGCAAGAACCCCCCAAAAAATAGATTGGTTGGATGATTCTAAAAGTAACGGATTTTTCAGTGTGATAGAAATGATTTCTTTAATTCTAGGACAACGAGTAAGCAGAGGTCTGACACTAATTTCTTTTCCACACATGCATAGTATGTTCTTGCAATATTTTGTGGGAAGAGCTGTTAATTAAACGGAATCTATAGACCAGGCTTGAGATTTTTCTGGAAGCAGACATAGATGCCCTGTTATATTTAGGCAATTTTGAGTGTAATAACAATTAGCAATCTTTTAATTGCCTTATCACAGGAAGAATACTTTAAAAGTTTATAACCGTCTCACAAGTCTAACGGAATACTGACTAAAAGCAATCCTTCAACATTGCATGCTCCTCCTCTGCAGCTCTTTCGACCCATTCATTAGGAATGATCCACGTGGGAAGGACCCAGCAATCAGTAATATATTGGTTCACTAATGCCTTACAACGACAATAGGATGAACAGCTATGTTTGTTTTCTCGAGATTCATTTCTAATCACGTATTTTGATTTTAGGAATTTGATGCACACAATGCAGATTTAGAATCAACACATGGACCTAGTAGCCAACATTTTAAAAAAATCTTTGTGAGGAAATGGAACAAAGTAGTTGAGAACCATCAATATTGCGAAGAGCTATGCAGTAAAGATAGAAACTAATATTACTAATACTAATATTACTAATATGATTTTTTTTCTCAATGTTATGGGCTGGTATAACAAAAGCTGCACTTACCTGTTGGTTATCAAGTTTTGATCTGTCAGTGTATGTTTTTAAGTAGTCTGAATCATCATCATCATCAGACCCGTGACCTTGGGGTCGTGGGGGAGACAGAAAGACGATGCCGTGGTAAGCTTCCTCCATCCATCTCGGTCCTCGGCTCTGCGCAGTAGTGCCAAGTCATTCATCCTGGTCCATTCTCTGATGTTGTCCATCCATGACTTGTTCTGTCTTCCCTTTTTCTGCCACCCTTCGAGTGTTCCCTGCGTACTGTTTTTGGCAGTTGTGTTGTGGCAGGTGACGTGGCCGAACCATGTCAGCTTTTTCTTCTTTGAGGGTGGTGAGAAGGGGTTCTGTGGACCTGCAGCGTCGCTAGGTTGCACTCTCTTCTTGTAAGAGGCTAAAAATACTGCTCATGAACAGAACTCCAAGAGATATGTGTGTGTGTGTGTGTTGTTTGTGTGGTGTATGTGTGTGTGTGTGTGTGTGTGAGTGTGTGTGAGTGTGTGTGTGTGTGGGTGTGGTGTGTTACAGATTACAACACAAGTAGGTTTGTCCCTTGTTAGAATGACATGTTTTACATATTTTTAAAAGAAAGTATCTCCCTAAAAAACAACAACAACCCACAACATAACAAACAAACAACAAACAACACCCAACCCCCCCCCCCCCCCCCCCCCCCTCCCCCCCCCCCCCCCCCCCCCCCCCCCCCACTCCCCCCCCCCCCCACCCCCCCTTGTACATAGAACTGTAAAAAAAAAGCAAACATCACTGTTATTTTTAGAAACTGGGAATTTCCGTTCTGAACCATTATGTGGTGTCCACATAATGTGGTGCAGATAATCCCTATAGAGCCCAATAGGAGCACAACAGAGAGGAAACTTCCACAGTGGTTGATGTCCGTCCGTTTGGGTTCTCTAAATCGCTGTGTTACTGTGAGCTTGAGGTGAGCAACTTACAACTTCCGTGGTGAAAATAACATGCGTTAGTCTACAATACTGAGTACAGAATTATTTTATGGTCACTAAGTTAGTGGAATAATTTTCTTTGGTGTGTGTGTGTGTGTGTGTGTGTGAAGTCAAGTCCAATTTTTATTTCCAGATGGTACATTGAATAAGCAAAGCATTTGCATTTATTAAATTTTTGATTGGTTATGTTTTGTTTTTAATCAAGACCGTTTGTTTGTGTGTGTGTGTGTGTGTGTGTGTGTTGTGGTTGTTGTTGTTTGTTGTTGTTGTTCTTTTGTTTTGTTTTGTTTTGTTTTTAATCAAGCGTTCTTTGTGGGTGTGTGTATGTGGTGTGGGTGTGTGTGTGTTGTGTGTGTGTGTTGTTGTTGTTGTTTGTTGTTGTTGTTTTGTTTTGTTTTGTTTTGGGATGGAGGGAGGTTTGAGTTGTTTTTGGGGGGTGGGCGGGTGGGGATTGTGTTGTTTTTAGTTCAATGTGGTCGTTCTTGAGCTTAACTTCTCTTCATCAAAACCAATCTGAGACCGATAGTGTATGTGGGTGTGTGTGTGTGTGTGTGTTGGTTTTCTGATTTTGTGTGTGTATTTGTGTGTGTGTGTGAGCGTGCGTGTGTGTGTGTGCGTGTGTGTGCGTGCTGATGCGTGCCAGTTGCGTGTGTGTGTGTGTGGCGTGTGCGTGCAGTGCGTGCGTGCGTGCGTGCGGTGCGTGCGCGTGCGTGCGTGTGTGTGTGTGTGGGTGTGTGTGCGCGCGCACGTCAAACGCAATATTAGACCTTAAATGTGTGTCCGTACGTACGCGCTGCGAGCTGTTGCTGTTGTGACTATGTGTGTGTCTTGTGTGGTGTGTGTGTTGTGTGTGTGTGTGTTGTGTGTGTGTGTGTGTGTGACTGTGTGTATGTGTGTATGTTTGTGAATGTTTGTGTATGTGGTGTTGTGAATGTGTGTGTGTGTGTGTGTGCTTTTGTGGTGCGCGCGGGCGGGAGGCAGTGAGAGTTCACACTCTTACATTCAAGGGTAACATGGTGGTATTTGGATTATTATGTTTTCGACTAATTATTTAAACACCTTGTTAAATTTGTATAAATGTGTTTAATCTGATTCTAAAATGGAAAAAAAAAATTAAATAGCCAATGTTGAGTTGTCTTTCTTTCATAATAATAATATGATGATAATAATAATAATAAATGGAATTTATATAGCGCTATATCTTGCAAAAAACAAATCAGACAATAATGATTTCTACACGTCTGTAAGTGAGACTGTATCAAAATATAATATAATATACTATAATATAATATATATAAATATAATAAAATATAATATGATAGGTATAATATAATATAATTTAATATAATAAAATATAATATAATATAATATAATTAATATAATATAATATAATATGATATATATTTTCTGGATGAAACCCGCTTTGCAAACTGTTTTTGGTTGTTGTTGTTTTTGTTTGTTGTTGTTTTGTTTTGATTGTTTGTTGTCGTCGTCGTCGTTGCACCATTTCAATTAAATTTGTTTGAGGGGGATGTTCCTTCGAACATTTGGTATCCTTCTTGGATAAAGAAAGGAATATAATAATAATAATAATAATAGGTATGGAAATATATAGCGCTGAATCTGTAAAACAACAAATCAAAGGCTCAGATGACTTAAAAAATATATATCTATCGGAGGGATAATGGAATACGACTTACTGTGCTTTTTTTTTACATCCACTCCCCTGTTTGCGTTTTTTGTAAAGTTTGTATTGTTCCCCCTGCACACAATGCTACTCTACGAGAAAAGCGGAACAGGATTAACGTGTGCGCAGAGTTCTGCATGCGTTCGCACAGGGAGGCCTCTGGTTTATAGTCTCATCCGAAGAACCTTTTGGGGAGGTGGAGTCTGCATGATTTGTTAACTCAGGGGAAAATATACCTATGAGGGGAATCGAACCGGTGTCAGAAGAGATGAGAGAGAGAGAAGAGACGAGGAGCGAGATTCGAAAGATTGAAGAGAGACCGGAGAGAGAGAGAGAGAGATGGAGAGAGAAAGAGAGAGAGAGAAGGTGGGGGGGGGGGTGACTCAATTGTCTACACAATAGCCTTCGCCTCGCTTAGTAAAGAGGTGTGCTATTAGTGCCAGCCAATGATCTTCAAGTGGAATTTCCCATCAAGGAAGGAAAATCGATTGGTGGCAGGGACAACGAAAGCGTTAATTTACTTACAACAACGATCGATCATCATCATCATCATCAGACCCATGACCTTGGCGGTCGTGGGGGAGACACGAAAAGACCGATGCCGTTGGTAAGCCTCTCAATCCATTCGGACCTCGGCTCTGCGCAGTAGTGCCAAGTCATTCATCCTGGTCCATTTCTGATGATGTCCATCATGACTTGTTCTGTCTTCCCTTTTTCGCCACTTGAGTGTTCCTGCAGTACTTGTTTTTGGCAGACAGAGTGTTGTGGCGGGTGACGTGCCGAAACTGTCAGCTTTTTCTCTTGACGTGGTGAGAAGGGGTTCCTGTGGACCTGCCAGCCGTAAGGTTGCACTCCTGTTCCTTGTAAGAGCCTAAAAATAATTGCTATATGATGAACAGGAATCAAGGATGTTTGTGTGTGTTGTCGTGTGTGTGTTTTGTGTGTGTGTGTGTGTGTTTGTGGTGTGTGTTACAGATTACAACGCAAGTAGGTTCCTTGTTAGAATGATATAGGTTTTTAATTTTCTTTTTTTAAAAGGGGGGTGGGGGGGGGGGGGGCAAGGGGGGATTAAAAAGGGAAAAAAAGAAAAAACAATAAGTACCCCCTAAAAAACAACAACAACCAACAATTCAACAAAACAGACAACTACAACAACAACCCCCCCCCCCCTCCCCCCCCCCCCCCCCCCCCCCCCCCCCCCCCCCCCCCCCCCCCCCCCCCCCCCCCCCTCCCCCCCCCCCCCCCCCCCCCCCCCCCCCCCCCCCCCCCCCCCCCCCTCCCCCCCCCCCCCCCCCCCCCCCCCCCCCCCCCCCCCCCCCCCCCCCCCCCCTGTACAAAAGAACTGTAAAAAAAAGCAACATCACTGTTATTTTTAGAAACTGGGAATTTCCGTTCTGAAGCATTATGTGGTGTCCACATAATGTGGTGCAGATAATCCCTATAGGCTACACACCGGTATTAATTTGGGGGTCAAGTAGTATCTTCTATAGAGTGGGAGTGGAAAAAACTGTTGGTGATTTTCACAGATTTTTTAAAGCATGAAATGATGCACTGTGCACTTGGCTTTTGTATTGAGGACATAGAGCAATACCAGGTAGTACGAGGAAAGTTGGAACTAACCCATCAAATGTGGTTTGCCTGTATTCCTACAGCGTTGACCCCGCACAGCATATTGCTTAAGGAAGCTAGCAGAGGCCAAAGGGACTGAGGGGGTTTACATGTGTTTGCTCTGGAAAAATAAAAAATTTCAAAACTACCAAATCTTGTTAAACTCACATGAGTTTTGAGTCAGAGGCTAGTCTTTCACAAAAAGTGGTTTTTATTTCTGTGGATGCCTTAGT
>CM054138.1:21113563-21121063 GCA_028751875.1 Rapana venosa | reverse complement strand
TTCAATTAAATTTGTTTGAGGGGGATGTTCCTTCGAACATTTGGTATCCTTCTTGGATAAAGAAAGTGATATAATAATAATAATAATAATAATAATAATAATAATAATAATAGTGTATGGAATTTATATAGCGCTGAATCTTGTAAAACAACAAATAAAAGCGCTCAGATGACTTTAAAAAAATATATATATATATCGAAGCACTTATGTGCTTTTTTTTTTTTACATCCAGTCCCCCTGTTTGCGTTTTTGTAAAGTTTGTCATCTGTTCCCACCTGCACACAATGGGCCTACTCTTACGAGAAAAGCGGAACAGGATTTAACGTGGGGCGCAAGTGTTCTGCGTGCTTTCGCACAGGGGCCTCGGTTTTATAGTCTCATCCGAAGAAACTTTTGGGGAGAGTGGAGTTGCACTACTCCAGGGAAATATCCCCTTGAAGGGAATCGAACCCGGGTCGTCAGAGAGAGAGAAGAGAGAGAGAGAGAGAGAGAGAGAAGCAGGACGAGAGAGAGAGAGAGAGAAAAAGAGAGAGGAGAGAGAGAGAGAGAGAGAGAAAAGGGGGGGGGGGGGGTGACTCAACTTGTCTACACAAAGACCTAGCCTCGCTTAGTCAAAGAGGAGTGCTATGTCCAGATCTCTCAATGGAATTTCCCATCAAGAGAAGAAAATCGATTTGGTGGCAGGAAAACGAAGAGCTAATTTACTTACCAACAACGTTCATCATCATCATCATCACATCATCAGACCATGACCTTGGCGGTCGTGGGGGAGACACGAAAGACGATGCCGGGGTAAGCCTCCTCCATCCATCCGGTTTCCTGCTTGCGCAGTAGTGGGAGTCATTCATCTGGTCATTCTTGTTTTGTTGTCCATCCATGACTTGTTTGTTTTCCCTTTTTATGCACCTTCGAGGGGTTCCCCTGAGTACTGTTTTGGCAGAGTGTTGTGGCGGGTGACGTGGCGAACCATGTCCTTTTTTCTTTTTGACGATGGTGAGAAGGTTCCCTGTGGACCTGCCACCCCTGTTATTTAACTCTTGACAAATTTCATTGGTCTTTCGTTCTCTCCAGGATATGCCCGGGTAGTTTTCTATGGCATTTGTTTCAAATGACTGGATTCGCTTTGTTGTTTCAGCAGTCAATGTCCAGGTTTCACTTCCGTACAGCAGGATAGTCTGAATTAGGGCTTTGTAGAGCTTTAGGTTTGATTGGGAAACTGATCTCTTACTTTTCCATATGGTGGTGAGTTTTGTCATGGAAGATGTTGCCATGGCTATTCTGACTTTGATTTCTGTCGTCGATCACCCGTCCTTTTTGAGTGTAGCGCCCAAAGGGATTTAAAAGGGTCTACCTCCTCCAGTTGTTGGCCGTTCATGTAAATTTTAGCAGTGGCGTTTTCTCGTGCTGTTCGCAAGTACTTTACTTTTCTCCGAGCTCACCTCCATCCCATATGCTCCAGCTTGTTCTCAAGTCTGGTCATAAGATCTTGCAGCTCTGTGTTACTTCCGCCATGAGGTCAATGTCATCGACAAACCGAAAATTGTTGAGGGTCTGCCGCCATGGAGATGGTAGAGTGGAAGTCATGGAGGGTCTCTCTCATAATGTTTTCCAGAACAGATTAAACAGGACTGAAGATAACAGGCATCCTTGTCGGACCCCAACTGTGGGTTTTTTAAGTAGTCTCGGACCTGATTGTTCAGAAGGACTGCACTGCTGCGGTGTTTTTATAGTGTTTGAATGGTTTGCACTAGCCTTCAATGCCAAATTTCTGAAGGACTGCCAAGGCCTTCGTGCCATACTCTTTCGAAGCCTTCTTGAATCGATTGAGTTGTTGGAACGTCTCTTGATTTTTGAAGATGTTTTTCATCAGGATGTGCATTTTAAAATCTGTTCGATTGTGCTCTGCCTGCCCTGACCCGCTTGTTCCTTGCAGGTCTTCTTCTGCCTCCTTTTTTTTCTTCAAAATATTTTTGAGCTTATCTTGTTTGGCGTGTTGATGAGGCTGATTGTTTATAGTTTTTGGCATTGGCGTAAATTCCCTTCTTGGCAGGGGTATGATGAGTGATTGTGTCATTCTGTTGGCCACGTTTTGTCTCCAATTTTTGACAGATGTTTGTAACATGTGTGATACTGTTTCGCCACCATGCTTGGCAGCTCTGCTGGTATTTGTTTGCTCTGGGGCTTTCCTATGGTAAGCTCGGATGCTTCTTCACTTCTTCCCTCGTATAGGTATGGCGAGGTTGTCCTTGATTTTGCTCCCTTTCTCTTTATTATGCTCTTTCAACGATAAAATATATAAAAAAAAGATATTATTATGATATAGTTTGTACTGCCCAATCAGAAGTTCGAAAACGCACGATTTACTCTCACTTGCCCACCAATGGAGGGTTTCCATTATAGCTCCGCATGTAAATTTTTAAAAAAAAAGCTCTATATTTCATCAAGCCTTTTTAAATCAGAGATAATTTCAGTTGTGGAAAGGGTTTGTACTTTTTCTACCGTGGTCTTGTTTGCATTGTTTGTCTCAGCTTTACTTCACAGTGTACTCCTATCATTAGTCACTGAATTGTTTCAGCAACCCCTTTCATGTATGGGGCCTACTAAACTTACTTGACTTATGCCTCTTGGTTCCTTGGGGAACATAGGGCTGCAAAAACCCCCCTCCAACGAACACGGTTTTGGGAGACCCTCTTCAGCTCGGCCCATGTCATTCCGGCTCCCTTTCGTTTCTTCGCCCAACACTTCGCGCCAGGTCTGCTTTGGTCGACCAACTTTCCGTTTCCCCTTTGGGTGGATTCCAGTCAAGGGCCTTCGGGGGACATTTGACGCAGGCCTTGCGAGTGTATGGCCGACCCACCCCCACTTCCCTTTTGGGTTTAATGATGGACTCGATTGGGGTTTGTCTGGTCCTGTCCCACAGTTGTTTGTTGGATATGACTTCCGGCCCCCTGATGTTGAGGATGTACCTGAGGCATTTGTTGGTAAAAGACTGGAGTTTGTGGGTGTTGGTTTTTGTTACCCACCAGGTTTCTGAGCCATAAAGTAGGACCGATTTGACATTGGTGTTGTAGATCCGAAGCTTATTTTGAAATGAGGGGGCTGTTGACCCCCAAAATTTGGGCCGAAGGGTGTTGAAGGCGTGACGGGCTTTGTTGATTCGGCACTTGATGTCTTCATCTGTTCCCCCCAATCTTTACTGACGACACTGCCAGGTAAATAAACTTGCTGACTTCTTTGATGGTTTCTTGCTGCAGTCGCACTGGGTCATGTGTTTTGTTGTTCACCGTCATGATCTCCGTCTTCCCGATTTTGATTTGGGGGCCAGTCTTTTCAGCTTCGTCAGCAACACGACAAAGCTTCTCTTGTGCGTCTTGTTGCCTGTGGGAGAGAAGGCTGATGTCGTCTGCGAAGTCCAGGTCTTCCAGCTGTTTTCATGAGGGTCCACTGTATGCCGGTTCTCCTGCCTGCTGTGGCTTGCCGCATTATCCAGTCAACCACCAACAGGAAGTGGTTGGCGACAACAGAAGCACCTGACAAAACACCGGTCTGTAGGGAAAGAAGGCTTCCGTCAGTTTCCTTCATGGATGACTTGACAGGTGGCATCTTCATATAGCTGCTGGATGAATGGTGATGAACTTTGGGTTGGAAAGCCATAGTGGATTGGCATCATTTTCCAAATGACATCTCTGTCGACGACTTGTCAAATGCCTTCTGGAAGTCGACAAAGACTGAATATAGGGGGTCTGCCACTCCAGGGACTGCTCAATGATGATGCGCATTGTGGGATTTGATCTGTGCATGATCTGTCTTGCCTAAAGCCTGCCTGTTCATCCAAAGTGTCTTGTCCAGTGCTGTCTTCAGTCTGTGCTAGCATGATCCTTGTCAGAAACTTTCCCTGGGATGGACAGTAGCATGATTCCTCTCCAGTTGTTGCAGGAGGACAGGTCCCCTTTCTTTGGCGCTTTACGAGATGGCCTTTCTTCCGTCTTCTGGTACACTCTCTTGCTCCCAGATCTTTTATAGGTGGTAAACATCTCAGTGGAAGTTTGGATGTCTGCCTTCAGTGTTTCAGGTGGTATACCATCTGGGCCTGCTGCTTGCCTGATTTGAGTGACTTGATGGCTTTTTGGGGATCTCATTCTTGGTAGGGGGCCGGTGTTGATGCCAAGGATTTCATAGGTGGGGGGATGACAGGCGGCATGGGTGGTGCAGGTCTGTTGAGCGTTTCTTTGAAGTGCTCTGCCCATCTTGCTCTCTGGTCTTCCTCACCTGGAAATGGTATTGCCATTCTTATCTTTGACAGGGCAGCTAGGTTTTTTGTTTTTTCCTGAGAGAGTTTCTCGTGATCTCGTCAGTCTCTTCATATTTCTTTGGCTGCTGCAGTCTCTGCTTCCTGAGTCAGTTCCTCAATGAATTTTCTCTTGTCTCTTCTTGCATTTCTCTTTACTGCCCGGTTTTTGTCCCAGTAGCATGCTTGCAGTTCCTGTTTCTTTTCTTGATCTTGTGTTTGGTTGATCTGATCTTTCAGCTGTTTTTCTCGGTGATCAGTGCCCATGTTTCTGTTGTCAGCCACTCCTTGTTTTTTTTGTTTTCTTTCCCAGTACTGTTTGGCATGTTGTCTTCCAGGTCTCACGCAGACTCTGCCCTGCCTCTTCGACTGTTTTCCCCTTTGGGAGCTGGGAAAGCACACTGAAGTTGTTCCCCAGTTCGAGCCTGAATTCTTCTATTTTTTCTCTTTCCTTCAGGCTTTGCACATTGAACTTGTGTGATGGTCTTCCTGCCCGGTCGATGTAGGCTTTGGGGCTTGGTCTTGAGGATGGCAACAACAAGGGGTCTGATGCTGCATCTGCTCCACGCTTCACCCCGACATCATGCAGGCTCCTTCTCCACTTTCGCCCGATGGTGATGTGGTCAATCTGGTTTTCTGTCTTGCCATCGGGGAATCCCATGTGGTCTTGTGGACTTTCTTGTGAGGGAAAGATGGTGCCTCCCAAAGACTAGGTCGTTAAACATGCAAAATTCTGTTAAAAGTTCTCCGTTTCATTTTGTTCTCCAGTGCCATGTCTGCCCATGGGTCAGTTCTCTGTTTGTGTTGTCTGTCCCCACTTTGGGATTCATGTCTCCCATTAGTATTTTTAGGTCCCTCTTTGGTGCTTTGTCCATGATGGTCTGGAAATTGTTTGAAGAATTTTCTTTATCTTCTAACTTGCTGTATTTGTTGGAGCATAGCACTGAACGATGG
The DNA here is from genome assembly GCA_028751875.1 of Rapana venosa. NCBI lineage: Eukaryota > Metazoa > Mollusca > Gastropoda > Neogastropoda > Muricidae > Rapana > Rapana venosa. The sequence continues at coordinate 21,115,821 of CM054138.1, read as the reverse complement.
TAACCTTTCTGCCTTTTGAGTTGAAACGTGCTGTGAGGATCCGTGGTGACACTGGTTCCCAGGACAGCGTGCTTGCGTTGCCCTTTAGGTCTCATCAGCAGCGCTACTCCATGTGTGTGGGGGGTGGCCTTCTTCCTGTCCCAGAGTAGATGATAGTGTCTCCACTTGCAAGCTTTGTCTGCCGGTTCCATTCCATCTGGTCTCCCCACAGGCCAAGGATCTTTAGGGTTTTACTGTGCATTTCTCTACTCACCTGTGCTGTTTTACCGGTTTGTACAGGGTTCTGATGTTCCAGGTCCCTATCCTGGTTGTTGACTTGGTTGTTAAAAGAGTTGTCGGTGCACTGGCTTCCCGAAGGCTTTCACCACAACGTCATAGGCTTACCAGAGAGGACTCTTCCCCAACCATGTCGCTGGTAGAGTATTGTTGCAGTTTCAGAACAGAAAGAGTTTTATAAGTAATGGGTCGTTTAGCCAATGCAAACCCCCAAACTGGAGGACCCCGGTGCATCGTAATAGTCTGGCTCCTCCCCTCCCCGACCTGTTGAGCATGGTTGAACCTGCCAGAGGGCCGAAGCCCCCACCCACATAGCTCGGGGTCATTGAAGCAAGCAAGCCACCCACCACGACAAGGTGGTAAAACCATCGGGACAGATGGGGCCTACAGCCTGTTATAAATAAATTCTTTCCCAGTTCAGCATTCAGTTCTCTCTTCTCTCTCTCTCTCTCTCTCTCTCTCTCTCTCTCTTCTCTCTATCTCTCTCCCCTCTCTCTCTCTCTCATCTCTCTCATGTGTATTGGGCTTATTATTATAAATTAACCCCATGGATTGCTTTTCATTATCCTCGAGAATTTGTCATTTCTCTCTCCTCCTTTTCTTCTCTCTCTCTCTCCTCTCTCTTCTCTCTCTCTCTCTCTCTCTCTTTTCTCTCTCTCTCTCTCTTTTTCTCTCTATCTATTATCTATTTTCTCTCATGGAGACTATTAACAAATACCCAAAGTGGAAACTAGTGCACATAAGTGCAGAAATTCTAATTCTAAAACGTTTCACTTTAAAATGTTGTAATAGTTATGGGCCCCCTGTAATTCCCGCACCCACCTGGTGAGTAAAGACTGCCTGGGCCCCTGTGGGCATCTCAGTGGTAGTGGTGGTGGTGGTGGGTGTGTGTGTGTGGTGTGTGTGTGTGTGTGTGTGTGTGTGTGTGTGTGTGTGTGTGTGTATGTATGTAGTGTTGTGTGTTTTGTGTTGTGTGTGTGAGTATGTGTGTGTGTGTTTGTGTGTGTGTGTATGGGGTGTTGTGTGTGTGTGTGTGTTGTGTGGGGTATGGTGTATTGTGTATTGTATGTGTTTTGTGTGTGTGTGTATTGTGCGTGTGTGTGTGTTGTGTATTGTGTGTGTCTGTGTTGTGTATTGTGTGTGTGTGTGTGTGTGTTTGTGTATTGTGTGTGTGTGTATTGTGTGGTGTGTGAGTGTGTGTGTGCGTGTGTGTGTTTTGTGATTGTGTGTGTGGTATTTGTTATTGTGTGTGTTGTGTATTGTGTGTGTGTGTTGTGTTTTTGTGTGTGTGTGTTCTGTGTGGTGTGTGGGGTGTGTCTGTGTGTGTGTTAGGCCTATTCTTTTATGTTTTTCTTTTATTTCGAGGATAATGGAATAAGCACTCATGGCCTTTTCTAAATTTACATTTTGTCATCTGTTCCCCCCAGCACACAATGCCTCTCTTTCCCAAAAGCAGAACGGTTTTAAGTATTCTGCGTGCGCTCACTCACAGGACCTCAGTTATAGGTCTCATCCAAAGGGTGTGTGTGTGTGGTGTGTGTGTGTGTGTTTTGTGTGTGGGGTGTGTGTGTGTGTGTGTTTTGTGTGAGAGAGAGAGGAGAGAGAGAGAGAGAGAAGAGAAGGGGAGAGAGAGAGAGAGAGAGAGAAGAGATCTAGGTGGTGGCTGGAAACCCGGGGTCGAACCCAGGTCGTCAGATCATTTTTGTATTTATTCTTTTTTTATCGAGGATAATGGAATAAGCACTCATGTGCTTTTTTACATCCAGTCCCGTGTGTATGCGTTTTTGTAAATTTTGTCATCTGTTTCAAGCAAAGTTCAACGCTCTAACCTCAAGAAGGCTACCTGTCCTGCCCCAAAAAAACCCCCCCCCAACCCTTTTCCCCGCCTCCCTAACACCTTAATTAAGTATCCCCATTTTCTGCTTAGCGTTGTGCACAGGTTTCCATCAGGAAACTAAAAAAAAACCAACGAAAAAAAAAAA
>CM054138.1:21048784-21113063 GCA_028751875.1 Rapana venosa | reverse complement strand
GGAGGGGGCTTTAGACTTACGGCCTTCACAGTGCACAGTACCAGGTCAGCCAGTACTTCAGCAGCAAAACTTGCAGAGGCTCCAATACACATCATAATGAAAGCAGCTGGATGGACGAATGTTTCCACATTTGCAAAATTTTATAATAAGAATGTGGGACCAACACTGACCATGGGCCAGTCCATCATGGAGCTTTCCTAACACAGAAGGTAGGACATGTTTCTTTTTTCATGTGATGGATGTGTTTGTCTCGAGAACACTGTGGTGCCTGTAGTGGAGGTATACAGGAAATGAGCAAGAATTAAATACAATAAAGCGAGACTTACCTCGTAAGTTGAAGCTGTTTGTAAATTCTTGCGAATTTATTGTAGACCGGAACGGAGTGCACATGCCCACCCGTGCAATGGTCTGCATGCATACCATGCAAGCAAAATGAAATGCATACTGTGCAAACGAAACTACTAGCCTACCACTAGAAAAAATGAAGAATTGCCATCAGTGTTCTTGCACACCGTGCAAATAGTAAGACATCCCACCCAAAGTAAATGAAAAGGAATGATAACAATGTTTATTAATTATATGATGATCCTGTTATATATATAGTGTGACACAGTGTTCTCTCGAGGCTCTAAAAACTGGCCGTAGGCTGCGCGGTAGGCTGCACGCGGTTTCTCATGTGCACTCCGTTCCCCTCTACAATAAATTGGCAAGAATTTACAAACAGCTTCAACTTACGAGGTAAGTCTCGCTTTATTGTATTTAATTATACCTTAGGTGACACTGTCGTTTTATACTTTAGGCTGCTAATCTTCATGGCAAAGACAATTCATATTTTTTAACAATAAAGGGAAATAAAGAGGTGTCACAGTTTTTTTATTCCACAAAATCACTTTTGCAATCCCAACATTCAAAGCATCGAGCTCAAAACCACTACCTTATAAACAAATCTCAGGTGGTCATAATATGATACCAACAAATAAACTGGAAAAGAAAATGTTGATATTGCATTCATTCGAATCTTGAAAATAAATTCAAAACATAACACAGCATCCTGAAATCATCTTTCGTCTTCTCAACTTCTCAATAAAAAAAAAAACTAAAGTAACTTGGAAGAACAAAATTAATACATGAGGAAATGTCAGTCATTTTTCGCATTTTCCGAAAACCTGAAATAGTGGACCGCGCAATATCGGGCCGCCCCGTTTAAGCTCAGGCGCAGACAACAACGCACTAAGCACTTGATTGTGTGTTGAAGGCTGATAGGCCTAGGCCTAAAGGCTTAGGCCCAAAAGTCCTCATGATTATGACTAGGCATTTGGAGTATTGCCAACATCGAGAGAGGGTGGGGGGTTGGGGGTGGTCTCTCTCTCTCTCTCCTCTCTCTCTCTCTTAGCATCTATAGAACTTTTTGCGGTGTTCATTTAGATTTGGCATTTCAGAAATTAGTACACACGGAAATCGCTACAAAACATATTATGAATTGGATTTGACTTGTCCATTGTGTAAAACTGGAAATGAGGATGAAATACATTTCATGTTGTGTTGTCCGATTCTCAGTAAGCTAAGAGCACGGTATATACCATTGGAATTTTACAAATACCCTTGCCAGTTTCGTCTGTGTTTACTTCTGTCATCTATGAACGAAAATATTGTCCGAAATGTATCGATCTACTTACATAAGGCATTCAAATTACGATCAGTGATGACTTAGTAAAGTTTGTTAATGTGTGTGTATGTTGAGTGATTTCATTAATATTACCTGTGTACTCTACCCCTTCATTGGGGGCAATGGCCTTTACATGAATAAACATTCCGAATCTCCTCTCTCTCTCTCTCTCTCCTTTTGCTCTTGTTTGTTATTGTTGTTTTTGGTGTGGCTGTTCTTTATCTGTCTATAGATTGGTTATTGTTGTTGTATTTGAGTGTTTAGACGTTGGTTTGTGTGGGTTTTTTTGTATGTTGGTTTGTTGTTGTTTATTTTAATAATAATAATAATAATAATAATAAATGGAATGTATATAGCGCTATATCTTGTAAAAACAAATCAAAGCACTTAATTTCATGATATATCCCTAATAAGGGCGGGGACTAGATGTAAAAAAAAAGCACGAGTGCTTATTCATTATCCTCGAAGGTAGGTGTGTGTGTGTGTGTGTGTGTGTGTGTTGTGTGTGCGTGTTGTGTGTTGTGTGTGTGTGTGTGTGTGTGTGTTGTGTGCGTGCTTGCGCGCGCGCGCGTGTATGTGTGTGTGTGTGTGAAATAACGGGATTACAGCAGCTCTCTTCGAATGATGTACATAATTATAATCTTTTCTGTCAAGACACAAGTTGTTTCCTTGTTTCATCAAAAGATTGGTCGATTTCTCATTGTTTAGAAGCAATTCCCAGTATTTCTCAGAGTTTGCAAAACGCGTAGACATAGATGATGATGATGATGATGATGATGATATTGACATTTAAAGTATTTTTTAATTCGTTCAGATTGGTTTTGTTGACTATATTTGGCGTTTAACAATTATGCACAGTTTTCAGCTCAGTCAAATACTTCCGCATGTTTTCGTCGGTACCTAATAACACAGTTTGAGCATTGAAGACTCATTGGTTTCTCACAATGATGGCAAGTGTGTGTGTGTGTGTGTGTGTGTGTGTGAATTAATTTTATTCTTTTATATCGAGGATAATGGAATAAGCACTTATATACTTTTTCTTTACATCCAATCCCCGTGTGTATGTGGTTTCGTAAATTTTATCATCTGTTCCCACGGCCTACTCTTACGAAAAGCGGAACAGGATTTAACGTGTGCACAAGATGTTCTGCGTCTGTTCGCACACGGGGCCTCGGTTTATAGTCTCATCTGAAGGACTTTTGGGGAGAGTGGAGTCGGCACTGATGTTAACTCCAGGGAAAAATATCCCCTTGAACGGGAATCGAAACCGGGTCGTCAGATTGCGAGCGCAATGTTCTAACCACTAGGCTGTCCCGTGTGCGTGTGTGTTAAAATCCATTTAACGTCTTTTCACAATTTGTGATATTAGACGTACGCGCGCGCACGCGCGCGTGTGTGTGTGTGATGTGTGTGTGTGTGTGTGTGTGCGCTTGCTTGCTTGCTTGAGTGTGTTCTTCTTCTTCAATTTTAATGTCTTTCCACTTTGATACCAGTTTGTGTGTGTGTGTGTGTGTGTGTGTGTGTGTGCGTGCGTGCGTGCGTGCGTGCGTGCGTGCGCGCGCGCGCGTGTGTTTGTGTTGATTTGAAGCAACTATAATAAGACTGTAAGTGTGAGACGCTACTGAAACCCTATAAGACCTATTGCTTTTTCTAGCGTTTGTAAAACGAAAGAGATGATAACCTATGTTTAGAAGGGTGTGAAAGTGATGAAACTTGTGTTCCCGCACGAATCTTCAAAAACTCTACTCATTTTTTTTCCTCCACATAATTATTTGTGTAGATCCTCCTATATGTCTGATGAAACCTCTGTGTATTTTTCAGGATTTCACATGAACCTTCTGAAATTCTACTATTTGTTTTTGGTAATGTTATACGTGAATCTGATGAAATCATTGTAGGTACATGAATTTTATGAAACATTATCATTTTGATCTTTTCCTTTAAATTTCACTAACTCTGTTTGTTTGTTTGTGTGTGTATGTGTGTGTTTTGTGTTTGTGTGAGTGAACGTATGTCATTGAATACTTCAATGTCTATTCAAGGTTGGTGATATCATTTTGTTGTTGTTGAGATCAGATTTCAGTTGTTCCTGTCAGCAACTGCGAAGTGATATAATCACATGCATAGTCTTGGGGATACTGAATAGGGAATTTTTGTTTTCCTACCACTATTGTGATGGACATGAATAATTGAGCATGCGTTATTCTCTCTCTCTCTCCCTCTCTTGCTTGTTGTCTCCTTGCCTTGCCTCGTTCTTCCTTTAGGTTGGCAATGTCATACTATTCACAAAAGGTTCCTAATGGACAAACACAACAAAAACGAGTAAATCAATAACAACATGAAAGATGATGGCAGGACAGTTTGATTTGTACATGTACAGTCAAAGAAACATACACACACCAAAAGCAATGAAAGAAATTGCTATTGTGATTACGTCTCCATAATTCAATTGTCATCCACACAAAAAAAATCTGACCTCATACACACACACACCACACACCCATGCAACCCCCCCCCCCCCCCCCCCCCCCCCCCCCCCCCCCCAACACACACAAACATACAAGCAAGTCAAAAGACCCGGACAAGTTCAATCCTTTAATAATCGAACATGAAAACCAGATTCAAAATTCACACGTGTCTTTCACTTCATGCACATTCAAATCAGCCAAGATCCCAGATTTCGGAATGCTATTACCCTTAGTCGTGGTGGGCAAAAGAATCGCTGCATACACAAACATCTTACCACTTGGTGAACTTCTGAGGTCTTGCCGAAAAATGGAAACAAAAACAATCAGCCAAGAAACTGGTGCATCACACAAGAATGGACAACATGCTTGGTGCCATGAACAGTAAGTTCTTTAACGCACGTATGTCCGTCCGTAAGAAAAGATCCTCACATCACTCAATGCGCACTGACCACTCATTTTTTCTCTCCTTTTCTTCATTCTATGAAAATACACTGACTGAATGGAATGCTTTTTTTTCTTTACTTTTGGTTGTAATTTTTGGAGTAAAAGTTAAAACAATTCCTACCATAAGTTTTGATCCTTAGACTCAGTGAGTGACAGAGGGAGAGAGAGAGAGAGAGAGAGAGAGAGAGAGAGAGAGAGAGAGAGAGAGAACTTGGAACTCGGAACATTTAATGTACCAGGCCATATGCCCATGACATGAGATTCAGAACATCTTGAAGCAAAACAAACTAAAGCAAAACACTTCACATTAATTTGTCAACAATTTCAAGGTTGCATGTAAAGATCAGTAAAATGTGCACTCTCTCTCTCTCTCCCTCTCTTAGAGAGAGACAGAGACAGAAAGAGAAAGACAGACAGAAATAGAGACAGACTACGTAATAGAAACACACACAAACATTCACAAATAACAAAACAAGACAGAAAGAGAAAGACAGACAGAAACAGAGACAGACTATGTAATAGAAACACACACAAACATTCACAAATAACAAAACAAGACTTGAGCGGAGCAGTTATAAATGCATCCTGGCACAGCACTTGTACTTCCTTGTCAACAACAAAACCCCATGCAAACTCACATCTGGTTTCCATCACCACTGAAGCCACAAGGCCAGACTTTCTATTGCAATGATGTACGTGATTTGTCCTTTTTACATACACACACACACACACACACCACACACACATACACACACCACACACACACACTCACACACATGACACACACACACACCACGCACACATGCTCACACACACACACACCACACAGTCATACACACACACACCACACACCCACCCACACAGTCATACACACCCACCCACACACACACCACACACACACACACCACACCACACAACACACACACTCTCTTATGGTAATGCTGAGCAAGTCACAGATAAAAATATCATCAAGGAACCTTTACACAACTGTCAAAACACACACCCACACCCACACACAGTCATACACACACACAGTCATACACACACATCTCCACTCAAAAACTGTCCACGATTCAAGGAAGTACATGACTAAATGTCAACTCTGTAAAGTTTCATATAAGACTACATTTGCAAAATGATTCAGAATTGCACATCATTTCTATAATTGTTTTTTGTATCACAGGAAATACCATAAACATAAATACTCATTCATGCCGAAGCAAAGTTGGTTTAAAAAGTGATATGTAACAATGGGCTGAGAATAATTGTATAAATACTCTGAGATTCTGAAAAGCAATTGCATACTGGTTTTGAATACATAAGGAAAACATTAAATACCTCCCCCCAAAAGAAATGTTTACATAATTACAAAGATATAACGCAAGGTTTCTCTACCCCTCTTGATGAACTGTGGATCCGTAAATAATGAAAAATACAATGCACACATACCGCATGAAAATGTGTATAAACTCAAATTCCCATTTTTCTCCCGACAATCATATTATATCACATATACATAAACAAAACTTTGACTGCTTTGTATTTATTCTAACTCCCTCCTGACATCTTGTCTTTCAATGTTCTTGGAGAAAATTCCGTCAGTATTTTTTTGCAACTTGATACAAAATTCTGAATAAAGCAGATTACTTTTTTGTTTTTCAACAGCTGATGCTCCAACTGACATTGCACATAGTGTCATACATAATTAATCATTCTGCAAAGACAATTTTGATATAATACAAATGAGCTGAGTCAATGTCTTACACCCGGTTCCGAACAATGCATATGCACTGACATCCTTCATCCACAGCGTTTCTCTAGATGAGTGGATTTCGCAGAAATGTTCACGATGAAATCGGAGTAGAACATGAGATGGTCGGGGTGCATCGCAAGCCTCAACATTCTGACTAGTTTTATTGCATGATGTTCGAGTCTTTTGCAAGTTCAAGCATTTGATTTCAAGTGAGTGTCTCTGCTTTCTGTAGCAAATCGTTGCAAAATCTTCATCAGTGCCCCCCCCAGTCTACAGGGTTATGGGAAAGGTGAAGAGTGGATGTATATTTTCCCACTCATGAATGTGATCACAGTGCCAGGAGACTGGATTGAAGCGAGGAGAAAAGTGTGAAGAAGAAGGAAAAACTGACAACAGCAGCATTACACATGCATGCGCGGATATACGCGTGTGTGCATACACATTCACCATTGTTGTTCAAGACAACAACATGTACACACACTATGAATACTAATATCCCAATATTTTTTTCCTTTCAGATTATATGAACTTTTTACATGTTTTTAAACATTTTTTTTTGGTGCTAATCATCTATAAACTTGAATAAAAAGTATTTGGGATCACAATAGAACAATTTGATGAAATACTTATGGACAATTTAGCACAGTTGAAATGTAATCTTTATGTCCCTATCATACCATATAATGTGTGGAAATAATGGTGATGGACTGAAGGCAAAAATTTACCAACTGAATGAACTTGGGTTATTTCTTGATGATTCAGCACTGTGATGACAAGAAAATAATCCTTTGCCTGAACAAAGCCAATCAAATGTTCACAACCAGCGTTTCAACAAACAACAAATACTTATATCAAACAGGCGGGAAGGGGGTGGGGTGGGGGGCAGGGAGCAGAGGGCCATATTTCTCTTGAGTCAACAAAAGAGGCTTTTTGGGGGGTAATATTTCAATGGAGCCAACAACAGTTGTGTTGTTGTTGTTGGTTGTTTTTTTTTGGGGGGGAAGGGGGGGGGGTTGTAATATTTCTCTTGAGCCAAAACACAGGCTTTTTTGGGGGGGGTGTGTGGGGAGGGGGGGGGGGGGGGGTGTTAATATTTCTCTACAGTCAGACGTGATGAAATATACATTGTCATTACACAGCCTTTGGCTATTTCTTGTTTTTAGTCTCGTCTTCTTGGTGTCTATTTGTTACTTTGGTTTATATCCTTTTTTGTATTCACATCAGACTTATGAGGTTGTTTTTGTTTTTTTTGGTATCTGTGTTGCATTTCTTTTCTTGCTTTTTTTTTTTTTAACAACTTGCCTCGCTTACTGTTACTGACAATATCGAAGCCAGTCTGTTCGATTCAAACAGGACCAGAGGGTAGAAACTGTCCACTTAGGTTTTTGGTCTTTGTTATTTCTTTAAGCGTGATGAGTAAGCAAGACACTGCACATTCATTCTCCAGTGATCCCCAGGGTGTTAACCCGGGAACACCCAACACCAACACCATTTCTGTGCTCTCATGAACTTTTCCATACATTTTTTTTCCCTGCTTGTTTTACTGTTTTGATTCTGTCTGGGTCGTAGTTCCTGAAACAAGCCTTGTAAGCACATGAGTGCTTATTCCATTCACCTTGAAGTAAAAGAATAAATAAATGAATTAAATAAATAAATAAAAACAACAATCACATTCTCTCTACTACAGTCCAAAACCCAAAGTCCATCAATCTGTCACAAGAAAACTTTTTTTTCCCCGTCGTGTCATTGAATGCTGAGACCGCATCTATTGTCGTCTGCCATATGAGTGAAAATGCATTGTGCTGCAGTCAAGCGCACGACAAGCCAGGCCTAGTGCATCCGACTTTGGCGTGGCTTTTTTTCCTTTTTGTGTGTGTTAAAGCTTTAAATTAAACAACAATGGTATCAGGTTTACCAGAGGATCAATGCCTGCAATAATTTTTTTTTTTAAAAAGGCAAAAATGATCCGAAAAAATAAAAACAAAGAGAAGAAAGAGAAAGAAATGAGAAAAAAATTAAAGAGATGAAAAAAGAAAGAAAATTAGCACCCCCCAAAAAAAACCCCCAACAACATATAAATGCAGTAACAAGTAAATATACGAGACAAACTAAAGGCAAACCCCCCTAGCCAAACACATGCACATGTCCACATACTTTTTTCCTCTTCATATAAGTATCAGACTGGAGAGCTATTCAATCCCTGGTACACACGTGTGCACACACACCATCTGGCATCAGGGGGACGGGGTAGCCTGGTGGTTAGAGTAATATGCATTGTGCTCGTGATCTGCTGACCTGGGTTCGAATCTTGTTCAAGAGGATTTTCTTCTGGCGTTAACATCAGTGCCGACTTCACTCCCCCCCAAAGTACTTTGCATGAGACTATAAACCAAAGTCCCGTGTGCAAATGCATGCAGAACATTTTGCACACATGGTAAAACCCGTTCCGCTTTTCGGAAGAGTAGGCCGTTGTGTGCCAGTGGGAATGGATGAGAAAATTTACAAAACTGCATACACACAGGGACTGGATGTAAAAAGCACACGAGTGCTTATTCCATTATCCTCGAAATAAAAGAAGAAAAAAACCAACAACATATTAACCACACACACACACACACACAGACACAGACTCTCCTCTGTTCTTTTCTTTCCGTTGAGGATTGATCAGAACAGCAGGGAATGTGGTGTCGAGTGGAAAAAGTCTGCATAAATTCTCCATAACTGTCACTGTGTAACTGATATGTTAAGTAGACAGTAGTCACAACCACTATGTCATAAACAAGCCGTTGTTGTTGTTGTTGCTTCGGCTTTACGTCTGTTCAGTCAAAGTGATATTAGACGGAATAAACAAACCGTGCTTTTGCACAGTGAGCTGATAAAAGTCTCTCAAAAACAGCGATGCAAGGTGATGCCTTCTTGTCCCTATCTACAAGGGAAGCAGTTAGGGCCACCCTGCCCACCATAATGGTTTTCACTTATGCACACACACACACATACACACACACACGATGGACACTATAGCCAAGTGGTTCGAACCATTTGACTTCAACCCCATGGGTCCATGAAGTCATGGGTTTGAATCTCAGCAGCAAGTCGGGTGCATTAAGGGAAGGGGTTTTATAATCTCCCATGTCAACTTCCAAGTGCAGACCTGCCAGTGCCTGAATTCCCTTCATGTATATACACATGCAGAAGATCAATTAGGCATGTTAAAGATCCCGTAATTTATGCTAGCATTCGGTGGGTTATGGAAACATGAACATACTCAGCATACATCCCCGAATGCGATTACCTTCATAGTAGGCAAAAATGGTTGTATACGTAAAATCTCAATATTGGTCAACCTCAGAGCTCTAGCTGAGGAATGGGAAAAAAAAACACACACACACACACACACACCACACATTCACTCACATACACACACACACCACACATTCACTCACATACACACAACACACATACCCCCACACACAAGCAGTGGAAAAACTGAGGTGAACCACTACACACATCCAGCAGTTTCAAAGACCGAAACCAGCTCTTTGTTCATCGATATCTCAACTGAGATATTATCAAAGTATTCTGGAGTCCACAATCCTCAACACTTGAGGATTCCATCACATCAGCGGCAGACAGATACCCACAGAAAGCACAGCTACAGCGTAGGGGTGAAGCATCCATCATCTGATCGGACCCTGACTGTCTTGTTGCTTCTGCAGCATGCGATAGACCGAGTCGTGCCACGCCTGACACTGCTGCTGAAGCTTTCGGTTCCGGCGCTGCGCAGCGATCAGCTTGGCCTCCATCTGCTGCAGGACCTTCATGAGGTCTGCGTTCTCCACGTACAGGTTTTTCATCTGAGCGGCCAGTTTTGTCATCGACTGCCGCTGAAAAGGAAAGGTAAGGGTTTTACTTATTGTGTCATCACCAACCAATCGTCAATGGTTTGCTGTCTTTATATTACATGGGTCTTTTGTCGAAGTAAGGAACATTCAAATACCTTTCTGAGAAGGAAGGTGGCAGGATGGTTAAGACGTTCGCCTGCCAACAAGTAAACCGTGAGGTTCTGGGTTCGATTCCCAGCCTCACCCTTTCTTCCCAGTTTGATGAGAAAATCGAACTGAATGTCAAAGTCCTTCGGATGAGACTATAAACCAAGGCCCCGTGTGCGAACGCATGCAGAACATCTTGCGCACACGTTAAATCCTGTTCCGCTTTTTGGAAGAGTAGGCCATTGTGTGCTGGTGGAAACAGATGACAAAATTTACAAAACCGCATACACACGGGGACTGGATGTAAAAAAGCACATGAGTGCTTATTCCATTATCCTCGATATAAAAAATAAATAAATAAAAATAAATGAATAAATTCTGAATCTTTAAAAAACAACAACTAAGGAAATACTAGAAATATCATGATCAGTTAGCTGTAGACAGACTCCCTTCGTAAATGATACTAGAATCAACTGGTTTTTTTTTTTTTTGGGGGGAGGTGTTTGGGGACTGTTGGTTAATGGCACAGGACTTCATCAAACCTTCGACATATTCATGTACCTTTTTTGAGTAATCAAGAAAAGTTACATAAAAATATCACAACATCTTTTCCTTTGGTTCCATCATAACTGCTATTAATCTGAACCTTACATGCAATGAATCGGTCACAACAAATACCTTGAAGAATAATTCCTGCTCCTTTTTTTTTTTGGGGGGGGGGGCAAACTCAGCAGTGTTTAAATTAAACAGCAATCCAGGGTGGGGGTGGTAAAAGCCTGGTGGTTAGAGCACCGAGTTCCAGATTTGGCAGCCTGGGTTTGAGCAACAACGGTTAGAGGGAATTTTTTTCCTTGGAGTTGACATCAGTACTGACTCCACTCCCCTGAAGATCCTTCAGACAAGACTATAAACCTCGATTCCCATGTGAGAACGCATGCAGAACATCTTGGGTACATGTTAAAAACCCATTTCACTTTTTAGAAGACTAGGGCATAGCGTGCTGGTAGGAAACGGATGACAAAACCGATAAAAGTGTAGGCACACTGGTGTCGTGTTTAATAATAATAATAATAATAATAAATGGAATTTATATAGCGCTGTATCTTGCACAGACAAATCAAAGCGTTTAGACATTATTCCGTAAGTCGTAATACGGCTACCTTAATGGTGGGTAAACGGTCAAATACACAAAATCTCACCTTCAGAGCCCTAGCTGAGGAACATCCCCCCCACTCCCCTTCCACCAAACCAACAACCCTCCCCCCCTACAGCAAATTCACAGTATGATTCACAGGATAAGCAGGTACAAGAGCAGCAGTGCCAAAAACATGGCACAAAAAAAACCCCCACAAACCCCAACCCACCCACCCAAAAGAGCGCTAATCCTCCCCACAAAGCCAATCCTCACCAAGCGCACACACTCGACCGACTCACCAAAGCCTTGTGCTGGGCTGCCAGGCTGCGGTACCTCTCTGTCGCCGTCTCGAACTGAGACAGCATCTCCGTCTTTTTCTCCTCCCACGCCTCTCTTTCCTGGCGATGCTCCTTCTCTGTCTCTGAGGCAGCAGCAGCAGCAGCAGCAGAGAAAAGAGAGAGAGAGAGAGAGAGTCAGCTTAGGGAAACGACCAGCTGTTCATTGTCATCTGCTTGATTCATGATTCATTAAATATCAAATGGAAAAATGATGGATGATATAGCCGAGTGGTTAAGACTGTCTGACTTCAATCCCACGGGTCCATGAAGTCGTGGGTTCGAATCTTGGCGACATCTGGTGAATTACGGGTGGGGATTTTTTTACGACTTTCCAGGTCAACCTCAAGTGCAGACCTGCCAGTGCCGTAACTCCTTTCATGTATATACACATGAAGAAGATTAAAAAAATGACACTGAGCAAGCATGCATACACACACGCACACATAAACACACACACGCAAACACACACACACAGAGTTCTTGCAGTTCTTTTTGGATTTTTAAATGTTTTATTTTTTTCCTTTATCTGTTAATAATAAGAATACGCTTTCATTTGAGATTACACATGCACACCCACACACACAGAGTGGCTCTCCCCCACCCCCCCGCCCTTCCCCCCTCTATCCAGTCTCCTATTTAAGGGTCGTCTGGTATCACTGAAAGTGGAAAGACGTTAAAATTGAAGACTTACTTACACAGGACAGGATAGCTCAGTGGTCAGAGCACTCGCTTTCCCCCAGCCAAGTTAAGCAGCGTCGAGCGTGGTTACCAGTTGGATGGGTGACCGTTTGCGCGCCTTGGCCTCAGTACAGTTCCCCCAGCTGTAAATGGGTACCTGCCCTCTTTAGGGTCAGGGAAGGTAAAGCAGCGAGGGAGAGGAGATGGGCGCCGCTGCCCTCAATATGCTGGCCCCTAGAGAAGTGAGGTCTCTGACGCCTCACTCCCCTATGGCCTTATAGGTTATGGGACACCTTTACCTTTACTTACACCCCCCCCCCCCCCCCCCCCACCACCACACACACTTACACCCCCCCCCCCCCCCCCCCACCCACACCACTGACTCTAACTCCCCCCCCCCCCCCTCCCCCCAAACACACACAAATAACAAACCTGCCATCATCTGATCCGCCAGTTGTGTGCGCTGCATGAGCGCTTCTTGCAGGGAGATGGCATGACGCTGTGACTCCAACAGATTCACCTGGAAAAAACAAAACAAACAACAAACCACACACAGGTTGAAACACGCCACCTGGTTAGAGCAGAGCACTGCGCATGTGCCCACCATCTGCACACCCCACAGCGCTGCGCAAATCCAGCATTTCTCAGTCCAGGGTCTATTGCACAGCCCAGTAGAGTATTTGTTGTAGTTACTTTATAGTTGTTTCATGTTAACAATTTGTTTGAATTAAAATTTTTGCTCATGTTGAAGATTCCCCCCCCCCCCCTCCCTTTTTGATTGCATGAAAATTCCAACACACTTGCTACCTAGTCAGTCTTTTCTCTCTGTCCATTCCCTTCTAGTTCCACTACATTTTCCACATCGCTCGTCTAATATCACTGAGTGTGAACAGACGTTAAATTGAAGACAACAACAACAAGGTCCAGGGCCCAGTGCTAAAATTAGCGTGCCCCTGCCTTTTCACCAAAGTCTAAGTGTGGTCGGTTCCTGCTGTAATCAGCTGGCCCCAGCTGGGATTGATTGATTTATTTATTTATTCTTTTATATCGAGGATAATGGAATAAGCACTCATGTGCTTTTTTTACATCCAGTCCCCGTGTGTATGCGGTTTTGTAAATTCTATCATCCGTTCCCACCGGCACACAATGGCCTACTCTTCCGAAAAGCGGAACAGGATTTAACGTGTGCGCGAGATGTTCTGCGTGTGTTCGAACACGTGGCCTCGGTTTATAGTCTCATCCGAAGGACTTTGGATAGAACAGATTTTGGGATGGAATAGATAGCAGCTGAGAGGAGCTGAAAGTGGGGGGAACTGACAGCTGTGGCCCGGGTTTGAATCTCCTTCAAGGGGATATTTTCCTCTGGAGTTAACATCGGTGCTGACTCCACTTCTCCTGAAAGTCCTTCGGATAAGACGATAAACTGAGGTTCTGTATGCGAATGGCTGCAGAACATCTTGCGCACACGTTAAAAATGTTCCTTTTTTTCAAAAGAGTAGGCTATTGTGTGCCGTTGGGAATGGATGATAAAATTGACAAAACTGCATACACATGGGGACTGAATGTAAAAAAAAAAAAAAAAGCACACGAATGCTTATTCCTTTATCCTTGAAATAAAAGAATAAATAAAATAAGTTAAAAACATTAGGATAGCAGATGCAGAGTGAAGAACCCATTCTAGATAAAAGCAATCAGACGTGAAGACTAAGGGGGGAAGGGGTAGCCTAGTGGTTAGAGTCTTGAGCTCGCAATCTGACAGCCCCAGTTTGAGCCACAGCCAGGATGCTCGTTCGAAGGGATTTTTTCCCCCTGAAGGCGACATCAGTGTTGACTCCACTCCCCCAGGAATCCTTCAGATGAGACTCAGAGCTGTCAGTTTCCCCTACTTCCAGCTGCTATCCACTCCATCCTATACCAGCCCAGCTGGTGCTAATTATAGCAGGAACTGACCATACTTGGATTTGGTAAATGGAAGGGGCGCGATGAATTTTAGCACTCTTGACTGAGCGATGTTGGATTTTCAGGCTATGGACTTATAAACCGTGCACCAATTCATGCAGAACATCTTGTACACACCTTAAAAACCCATCTGCCTTTCAAGTCAAGTTGTCATCCTTGTATGATATAGCTGCAGCAAGTAACAGATGATACTCTGTGCTAGAGAGAGACAGAAATAAATATTTTTTTAATTTAAAAAGGACAGATTTAAAGAAGAAAGCGAACCTGCAGTCCAGTGAAAGTTTCCATTTCCACCATGTTCCCTGCTTTCTGTTTCAGGTGTTCCACCTCCCTCACCAGCTGTGTCTGGCCTGCAGCCATCTCTGCACTGGTTTTCAGCAGCTGCACAGAGAGATTTTTGAAGTGAACAGGCTTCTGTGTGTGAAAACGTGTGTGTGTGTGTGTGTGTGCGTGTGTGTGTGTGTGTGTGAGTATGCACTTTGTGTGTGTGTGTGTGTGCATGCACGTGTGTGTATACTTTTATCTCTACTGTTTAATTAAGGGGGTCTCCATCTCTTTTTATCTGCATCAAACAATTACACACAATACACAACAGACACACACACAGACACAAGACACACACACACAGAGGACACTTTTTCAGCTTTTTCTTATTCAACCATTGCCTTTTTCTACAAGGTAGTATTTTTTAACGTTTTTCTTTCACTTCTTAAGTCAAGATATGGACTTCGCGAAAACTGTCTTTCAAGGCAAGACCAAAGCAAAAAAAGAAAGAAAAAAAAAGGCAGACCACCAGCTTCTAACACTGGCAACATCACTGAATCCTGTGGCATGAGAATCCATGAGGTCAGCAGGGAAGTACAGCGAAGACCGGAGAAAATGAAGATGGAAGATCATGTCGGTGACATTGGGTGCAGTGGCTAACGCCACACCTGGTGATACCTACAGGTCAGACTGATGTCAACATAAATCCTCGTTGGTGAATGGTCCTCCACTACGCTGACCCTAGATGCTTCTCCTTCAAAGCAAGCAGTGTCACAGCAAGTGTGATTTTTGGCACAGACATCCAAACAGCGCACAACATTGTTTGCTTAATTGACATACACTGTAGCAGAGTGGTTAAGATCATTTGAATTCAGTCCTGTGAGCCCATGGAAGATATGGGTTCAAACCTTGACAGCAACATCTGGCACATTAAGGGTGGGGATTTTCATTATCTCCTATGTCAACTTTGAGAGCAGACATACCAGTGCCTTATATCCCTTCACGTATATACACATGCAGGAGATCAAATACACACATCAAAGATCTTGCAACTCATGTCAGCATTTGATGGGTTATGAAAACATGAACATACCTAGCATGCATCCTGTACAAGAAATGAGCCACTCTAAAGTCAGAATGTGTCAGCTGAGGCCAGCAGGCAGACCTCCTGCAGAGTTTTAAGCACAGGAGAAGACTGGACAGTACATATCCTACCAGTTAAGAGACCACAGAAAAGAGAAGACAGATGCAAAACATATTTTACTCTGCAATCTTTTCACTAACAACTTGCCTAATCTTCTGACGTTCTTTATTTCCTAAAGCGGTGCAATTCTTTTAAAACAAAAATTCAAAACCGACTGCAGCATGAAACAAATAAGTGTAGCCAACACATATTTTCAGTTTTGCGGACATAGATGTCAAAACAAGAAAAAAAAAATGGAGAGAAAAAGGGGGAAAACGAAAATCAGCTTGACGAATTCAAGCACTCACTTTGTCAGTGGTTCTCTGCAACAGGTTCTGCAGTTTCTTCTTCTCTTCCCATAACTCATGTTTCTGGTCCTGCACATCACATTTCCAGTATGTTCGTTTTGTTTATACAACAACAACCCATTAGAGGTACCAGAGGTAACGCGCCTGTCTAGAAAGCGAAAAGTCCGGGTCTGAAGTGTGCGGCGGTTCGTACCCCGTTTGGACCGGAAATTTTTCCCCCATCCATTAGACCATGAGTGGTGGTCTGGGCGCTAGTCTTTGGATGAGACGATAAACCGAGGTCCCGTGTGTTACACGTAATTATTTAGCGCACGTAAAAAAAAACCCACGGCAACAAGAGAGTTGTCCCTGGCAAAATTCTTAGAAAAAAGCCACTCTGATAGGGAAACAAATACAGCTGCAGCAAAAAAAAAAAAAAAAAAAAAAAAAAAAAAAAAAAAGGTGAAAGGGTGGCGCAGCGCTAAGTGGCGACGCGTTCTCCCGCTCTCCCCGGGGAGAGCAGCCCGAATTTCACGGAGAGAAATCTGCCGTGACTTAAAGTGATATGAAATAAAATTTGAGCGCTTTGATTTGTTGCTTTACAAGATTCAGCGCTATATAAATTCCATACATTATTATTATTATTATTTGTGTAAGAACAGTGAACATGTCTGAAATAAACAGATGACCAAGCAAGTCAGGATTCAAGTTAACAATCTTGTTTACATGCGTAGCTGCCACCCTTTCAGAATCCAAAACTGGAGTTTGGTGGGGTGGGGTGTGGATTTGGGAGGAGGCCTACCCCCCTCCCTTTTTTTTCCCTTTTTTCCCCCATAATTATTCTGGGTTTTAGCTGCAATTCCCCACCCCCCTCCGTTCCTCAAAAAGTGGGGGTCAGGGGGCTGTGTTTTGGAAAGTGGAAAATAATCTTAAAAACCAGAAAACTGGAATTGCAGCTAAAACCCAGAATAATTATGGGGAAAAAAAGGAATGGTTGGCAGCTATGTTAAACACAAGAAAACCCAACAAAAGCTTATTTCTGTTTCTTTCACTTTTTTTGCTATTTTGTTCAGCTGTTATGTGTGTGTGTGCGCACTTGTGTGTGTGTGTGTGTGTAAGAGTGTGTGTGTGTGTGTGTGTGTGTGTGCACGTGTGTGTGTGTGTATGTGTGTGTGGTCAAATTCATTTTATGTCTCTTCACAAGTAATGGTGTGTGTTCAAATTCATTTAACATTATGCACGTGTGTGTCTGTGTATATGTGTGGGTGTGTGCATTCATGCATATAAGTGTATGCATGCATATGTGTGAACCAGTCTGTTTGTGTATGTGATTTAAAGAGAGCGTGTGGATGTGTGTGAGCAAGTATGAGTGTGTGTTTACACAGGCATGCATGTTTACTCAAGTATAACAGGCATAGGTATTTACATGAGCATACTTCGGTATGAGTTTGTGTGTGTGTGTGTGTGTGTGTGTGTGTGTGTGTTCAACAATTTATCCCTAACCTGGTCCTCTCTTTCTCTCTCTGCTTCTTCCTTTCTGGCGCGCTGCCTCAGGACTCGAACCATCTCCTCCAAATTGATGTTGGTCTGTCGCAGCACCTCACACTCATCCTGTTGGCATGAAGTGATTTCTGGATTAAAAGTGTGTATACTATGTAACTACTGGAGGTATATGTGTGTGTGTGGGGGTGGGGGTGGGGGTGGTGGTGAGTGTGAGAGTGTGTGTGTGTTTGTATGGGTTATGTTAGTGTGCATGAATAACTATGACACTGAAATTAACAACCATTTCAAAAATATTTTACAGTGAATGCAATAATAAAGAAACACACATAGACACAAAAACAAACACACACACTCACCCCACGCCCCCCCACCCTTCCATCTCAACACACACGCACACTCACAAAACACGCACACAAAACACCAAATTAATTTACCCCCTCCCCTTCTCCCCCCCTCCACCTCATTACCCCAACCCACCAACAACAAAAAATAAAGCAAGCATTTACATCAAAGGCACAGGGAGACACACAGAGAAAGACAGGGAACAGGAAAGCCTAGTGGTGCTATTGCGCTTGCAATCTGACGACCCAGGTTCGATTCCTGTTCAAGGGGATATTTTCCCCTGGAGTTAACATCAGTGCTGACTCCACTCTCCCCAAAAGGCCTTCGGATGAGACTATAAACCGAGGCCCCGCATGCGAACGCACGCAGAACATCTTGCGCACACGTTAAATCCTGTTCCGCTTCTCGTAAGAGTAGGCCATCGTGTGCCGGTGGGAACAGATGACAGAATTGACAAAACCGCATTACACATGAGGACTGGATCTAAAAAAAAGCACATAAGTGCTTATTCGATTATCCTCGATATAAAAAGAATAAATAAATATAAAAAAATTTTGAAAATAAAAAAATACACAAACACACTCACCTCCCACCGCCCCCCACCTCAACACACACACTCACTAAACATCAAATTAATTTACCCCCATCCCCTTCTTCTCCACCCCCCCCCCCGCAACTCCCCCCACGCCCCTCATTACCCCCAACCCACCACCACCAACAAAACGAAATAAAACAAACATTGACATCAAAGACACAGGGAGAGATTCGGATTTGGATTCGGATTGTTTATTCATTTATAGGCCAAGGCCCCTTATGAAGGGGTATACGAACATGATATGACAATTACAACACATGTAGTAAGATCCAAAAATGAAAAGAAAAAAAGTGAATACAGACTGATTGCATATGATAAAAATGATTCTCACGACATAACAAGGCAACACACAGAGAGAAAGGCGGCAGCAGAAAACAGAGGGTCGGCTATACCTTCAACTGCTGAAACTCCAGCTTGGCAGTGCGAGCCTCCTGCAGCTGATGCTGGAGCTGGTTGATCTGCCCTTCCAGCTGGTCCAGGTTCTCCTGACACCACACACACAAAGACACACACACACACAGACACACACACACACACACATGCAACACACACCACACACACACTTTTATTATCTTAAGTATAAACGTGTAAGAATGGATGAAACAGTAGGTGAAGTAATTTGTTTGTCCTGACGTTTTATGATTTTCTTTTTTTAATTCTTAAAACATTTTCTATTCAAATGTGTGTGTGTGGACGTGAGCGCGCATGGTGGTAATTTGTATTTTCAATGTATTACCATATCGATTTTCCTTTTTTTTTCTGGTTTAATTTAATGGTAAATGATGCAATAATGTAGTATCTTAGTATAATCATTAAGAAATTTGTTCTTAGATAGATGGCTTGATGAAAAAAAGCAAATGCATTGCTTATTCAATGTACCATCTGGAAATAAAATTTTGACTTGACTTTGACACCACACACACACAACACACACACACACCACACACACAACCACACACAAACACAACAACACACACACACACACACACACACACACACACACACACACACACACACACACACACACACACACACACAACACAACACACACACACCACCATCATACACCATAGTAATATAGGTTCACCACAACGCTTAACCTCTGCCCTTTGTTCTTTTTTCTTTTTTTAAAATATATTTTTTAATTCCTTTTGTAGTTACAAACACATTATACGCATGACAAGCATTATCAATATCAATAAACGTTAACTAGTAATAGTCGCATGTTCATGAATGCCCTTCAATATTGTATATAACAAAGAAATAGCATGTATACAGCATTCCTGCATACATACATACATACATACGTACACACATACATACATACACAACGGCTTTTTATACAGTGCACCATTTACATGCCATGCCATCTGAAGAATAGTACACAGTTTGTCAGTTGCCATTCCTCCCTCGCCCATTACAGGAGCTGCCCTTTGTTCTTTACTTAGCTATCTATTCAAGTAGGAAGCCTCTGCTGTGGTAGGCGGGGCTATAAACAACAAGATTGGATGGGTGGCAGGATGGTTAAGACATTCATCCGCCTGACAAGCAAACCGTAAGGGTCTTGGGTTTGATTCCCAGCCTTACCCTTTCTTCTCAGTTTGATGAGAAAACAAATGGACCTGTATATCAAAGTCTTTCGGATGATGAGACTATAAACTATAAACCAAGGCCCCGTGTGTTGAATGTACGCAGAACATCTTGTGCAGATGTTAAAAACCTGTTCCACCTTTCCCCCCCCCCTCCTTTAAAAGAAGTGTGCATGTTGTTATACTAGGAGCTTATCACGGCTGAAGACAATCTCAGCATCGTGTTTTACACCAATAACAACATTTTTAAGGTAGGCTTTGGCGCTTTGCCGTTACATCAATAACTGACAAAGCTCTTGGCCTGGTCCTGTCTGGATTTTCACCTGTCTCACCTGTCAGCACTACCAGGTTTAGTGCTGGCTGCTGCGCTTTGTTTCTGTGGGTTTTTTTTTAATTCCTTTTTAAAAAATAAAATTATTTTATTATTTTTATTCTTTTATTTCGAGGATAATGGAATAAGCACTCATGTGTTGTTTAAAATTTTTTTTTTTTACATCCAGTCCCTGTGTGTATGCAGTTTTGTAGGATAATGGAATAAGCATCCATGCGCTTTTTTTTTTTACATCCAGTCCCCGGGCGTATGCAGTTTTGTAAATTTTGTCATCCGTTCTCACCAGCACACAATGGCCTACACTTCTGAAAAGCGGAACAGGTTTTAACGTGTGTGCAAGATGTTCTGTGTGCGTTTGTGCACGGGACCTCGGTTTATAGTCTCATCCGAAGGACTTTTTGGGGAGATTGGAGTCTGCACTGATGTTAACTCTAGAGGAGACACTGCTATGCACCTCCATGGGTAACATACGCCAAAAGGCCACCACTGGTGAACCTCAGAGCTCTAGCCAAGGAGTGAACGCCCTCCCTCCCTTAAAAAAAGCCCAAACAAACAAAAAATCCCACGACAATATATAACATTACATTCCTTAAAGATACGCACACAAAACAGTAACTATGTCACAATAAATAAAAAGATTATGGACATAAAACATTCTCTTTTAAAGATACACGCATATGACAGCAAATATGGCACACACAACAACAAAAAATTAGAATAAAGCATACTTTCTTTTTTCAAGACATACAAAAAAACCAACAACAAACAGTGAATATGCTGAAGAAAATGGTGGTAAGACATACAAAACGACCAACAACAAACAGCGAATATGCTGAAGATGATGGTGGTACGACATACAAAACGACCAACAGCAAACAGCGAATATGCTGAAGAAAATGGTGGTAAGACATACAAAACGACCAACAACAAACAGCGAATATGCTGAAGATGATGGTGGTAAGACATACAAAACGACCAACAACAAACAGCGAATATGCTGAAGATGATGATGGTAAGACATACAAAAAGACCAACAACAAACAGCGAATATGCTGAAGATAATGGTGGTAAGACATACAAAAAGACAACAAACAGCGAATATGCTGAAGATGATGATGGTAAGACATACAAAAAGACCAACAACAAACAGCGAATATGCTGAAGATGATGGGGACAATATTGTTGTTGTGGACTGTGGGGAGGATGCAGATAGTACAGTACCTGTTGCTGCATGGTTTCCATGGGACTGTCGGAGCGTGCTGCCTCCACCTCGTCTATCACCTGCTGCAACACTTCTTTCTGCAGCGATGTCTCTTCTTCCTGAAACAGTCGGGTAAAGGATATTTTATGTATGTGTGTGTGTGTATGTGTGTGAGTAGTTTTTTTTGTGTGTTAAGAATGCATGAAAAAACACAGACACAGACAGATACACACACACGTGCACACACACACAACACACCACACCCACCCACAAAACACACACACGTGCGCACCACACACACACACACAACACACCCACCCACAAAACACATACCACACCCACCACCACCACCACACACACACCACACACCACTCCTCCCCCCACAGCCCCCCCCCCCCCCCCCCCCCCCCCCCCCCCCCACACACACCTCCCCCAAATCACACCACAAAACAGACACCAACAAACAGACACCAGACCAGACCAGACTCACCTGACTACGGGAGAGGGAGCCGCCGACATTCTTCAGAGCCTGCACCCTCAGCGCGTGCTGCTTGGCGTGCTCCAGTTCGTCAATCCTGCGCTCGTAGTTGGCTCGCTCCTGATCCTGCTGCTGGTGGACGCGGTTCATCTTCTCCTTCAGACCCTCTGCCAGGCACTGGATCTGGGGTTAATAACAACACTAGTAATGAAGACAGCTGTCAGCGCCTGGGCTTTATCACAGTTCTTGATTAAACCATTGATGCTGGGGACAACAGCAAAGTGAGAGGCTGTATGACCAGTGGCTTTTCCCCTCATGGAATTCCACTGTACAGCTTAGTCTTTAGTGATCGACTATGACTCTCTGACTAGGAGGCGTGACTCACACAGTCCTTATGTGCTGCAGCCCTGGGGGCTAGTTGGCCTTTGGAGAACATCTCCAACACTGACTGTCCTTATGCCCACTTGGCCGAGAGAGAGGGGATGTACTGTGGGCAAGGCATCTCCACTATAATCAAATTTCTGCCCAATTTCCGAAACAGCAGCTGCCTCCTCTGCTGTTTTGGAGGTCATCGTCAAAAACGACAGACTAACATACAACAGCACACAGTAATGAAGACAACATGAAAACATGTGACTTTCTTTCAAAACACTGAATCTATGATTTGTAACAACACTAGTAATGAAGACAACATGAAAACATGGGATCTTCTGGGATTAATAACGACACAATTAATGAAGACAACATGAAACGATATGATTTTCTTTGAAAGCACAGAATCTGGGATTAACGATGCTACTAATGAAAACAACATAAAAAGATATGATCTTTATATATTCAAAGCACAAGATCTGTGACGTGTTCAACTAGTAATGAAAACAACATAAAAAGATACGATTTTCTCTCAAAAGCACTGGATCTGGAATTGATAACAACAACAGTAATGAAACCAACGTGATAACATATAATCTTCTTTCAAAGCACTGAATCTTGGATTAACAACACTTGTGATGAAAACAATATAAAAAGATGTGTGATTCATTACACTAGTGCTGAAAATAATGTAACAGATTCAGCTCCCCTCCCCCCCCCCCCAATTCCTTAGCTATAGCGCTCCAAGATTCATCAATGGTGAGATTTTGCTTTATGTGACTTCAGGGATGAAAACAATATAATTTTTTTTCCAAAGCCATTGAATCTATGATTCGTAACA
This sequence comes from Rapana venosa, assembly GCA_028751875.1. NCBI lineage: Eukaryota > Metazoa > Mollusca > Gastropoda > Neogastropoda > Muricidae > Rapana > Rapana venosa. The sequence goes on along the minus strand of CM054138.1, from coordinate 21,089,647 downwards.
CTTGTTCTGGAAACAGCATAAAAAGATGTGATTTTTTTTCTTTCTCAGAGTGTACAATATTTGTATATTTAACTCGCAAATGTTGAAAGAGAGAGAGAGAGAGAGAGAGAGAGACAGACAGGCACAGAGAGAGAGAGAGAAGAGATGGGAGAGAGAGAAACAGAGAGACAGAAAATCAGAGAAAAAGAGGAAGATAAAAGCATTATAAAGACAAAACCAGAACAAACAATACCATTTTCACCCCCTCCTTCTCTCTATGGGGACGGGATAGCTCAGTGGTCGGAGCACTCGCTTTCCCCCAGCCAAGTTAAGCAGCGTCGAGCGTGGTTACCAGTTGGATGGGTGACTGTTTGCACGCCTTGGCTTCAGTACAGTCCCCCAGTTCACCCAGCTGTAAATGGGTACCTGCCCTCTTTAGGGTCAGGAAAGGTAAAACAGCGAGAGAGAGAGGAGATGGGCGCCATCCTCAATATGCTGACCCCTAAAGAAGTGAGATCTCAGACGCCTCACTCCCCTACGACCTTATAGGTTATGGGACACCTTAACCTTCTCTCTAAAACAACAACAAAAAAAACCCACATCATCCTTCTTTCCTTCCAGCAAGCTCAGGCAATCCCATCCATTCACCCCATCCACGACCCCAACAACGACGCCAACCTCTTTGTTCTCCCCGCGGAGACGTCGCACCGTGTCCCTGAGGGTCTGTGCCTCTGCAGAGCGCTGTCGTTCCTGGGTCAGGAGCCCCTTGAGGTCGGCCAGCTCTTCCTCCAGCAGCTGGTTCTGAACCATCAGCTCACGCCGCTCCTCTTCCCAGCTGTGTCGCAGCGCGTCCACTTGCCCGCCCATTTCCTCCTGACACAGCAATACATACATACAGACATACATACAGACATATAGACATACATACAAACATATATACATACATATACACTTACATATATATATATATGTTAGTCCGCCGTTTTTGACGATGACCTCCAAAACAGCAGAGGAGGCAGCTGCTGTTTCGGAAATTGGGCAGAAATTTGGTGATAGTGGAGATGCCTTGCCCACAGTACATCCTCACTCTCTCGGCCAAGTGGGCGTAAGGACAGTCAGCATTGGAAATGTTCTCCAAAGGCCAACTAGCCCCCAGGGCTGCAGCACATAAGGACTGTGCGAGTCAAGCCTCCTAGTCAGAGAGTCATAGTCAATCACTAAAGACTAAGCTGTCAAGTGGAATTCCATGAGTGGAAAAGCCACTGGTCATACAGCCTCTCACTTTGCTGTTGCCCCCAGCATCAATGGTTTAATCAAGAACTGTGATAAACCCCGATAGATATATAGTGTGTTCCTCAGCTAGAGCTCTGAGGTTCTCCAATGGTGAGATTTTTGCATATGTGCATATATATTTTTACTCACCATGAAGGTAGGCCGCAGTCTGACTACAGGGATGCATGCTGGGTACGTTCACGTTTCCGTAGCTCGCTGAACGCTGACATCAATTATGGGATCTTTTAATGCGCATGTTTGATCTTCTGCATGTGTGTGTGTGTGTGTGTGTGTGTGTGTGTGTGTGTGTGTGTGTGTGTGTGTGTGTGTGTGTGTGTGTGTGTGTGTGTGTGTGTGTGTGTGTATACATGAAGGGAATTAAGGCAATGGCAGGTCTGCACTTGAAGTTGACATGGAAGATTATGGACCCATGGGACTGAAGTCGAACAATATTAACCATTTGACTGCAACACCCATCACACAGCAATATTGTATATGAATATATATGAATATTATATATATATATATATATATATATATGTATATATATATATACATACATATATATATATATATATATATATGTATGTATATATATATATACATATATATATATATATATGTATGTATGTATGTATGTTTGTTTGTTTGTTTGCATGGGGTTGTTTTTTTGTTTTGTTCCTTGGCTGGAACTCCGAGGGTTACCAATGGTCAGATATTTGCATATGCAACCATTTTTGCATAATTATTAAGGTAGCCACATTTTAACTTCGCAAATATCAATATCATATAGATAAGAATATAGGTTTTAAATAAAGTACACTGTCAGCTATGTAATGAAGAGTGTCTACTAGCTATCATGAAATCATATCGTTATTCTGCTTTTTTTTCTTGTTTTTTACTGTGCTGAGGGTAGTAAAGCTGAAATGTGCATTTTTATTTTTCAATCTTGTTTTTTCTTTCATTGACTGCTGTTATCCGACTTTCATGATAGAGTAGTCTTGTCTGTCAACCTGAAAACTGACAGTTAACCACTGAAAGATAGAGGTGAATAGCAAAGTGCAACACAAAATCTTTTGTGGGTTGAAGTAACCATCTAATCACTTAACTCTTTTTATCAACATTATGATAAGACTTTTCTAATTATGTAATTCAAAAATTATGGGATAAAATGAACTACTTTCACAGATGTCTTTCTTCGTGTGAAAACAAAATTTCACTGATGCATAAGATATATATTTTTTTTTCTTCAAGTCTATGCATCTAAAACCCCCCTAACCAGGTAAAGAGTAATACAGTTATACACTTACACATAGGCATATTGACAAAGAAAAACATGGGGGGAGAGAGAGAGAGAGAGAATTCTGAACTCTGAAATGATTTAATTGCACATTGGCCTTAGGCCACAATACAATACAATATGTGTGTGAGAGAGAGAGAGAGAGAGAGAGAGAGAGAAGAGAGAGAGAAGAGAAGGAGAGAGACAGAGAGACAGAGAGACGAGAGACAGATGACAAAAGAGAAAGAAAGAGAACAGAACAAACAGAGAGACAGAGGATATGACTGGAGAACTTGTCAACTCTATGCTAAAACTATAATTTATCCTCATTTTAAAAAAACAAAACAAACCAAAATGCATAGATTACACACATACACAACAACACATGTGAACACTCATATGCAGAAAGACATACACACTATGATGCAACACATGGCCTGCACAGTTTCACACACATACCACACCAACCACACACACTATACAACCCCCACAACAGCACACAAACACACACACATTTACAAACCATTACCTATGAGTGTGAGTGATGAAAGCACAAAACTCACATACATACATACACACACAACAAACACATTATCAAACTCATGCCAATCATCTGAGAAAACGTCATCAACTCTACATATTCGTACTGTGTAGCCACAGTGGACCCTCAGCACCAGTTTTTTCAGAACTTGACTTACCCCATGATGCCAAAGTCCTTCGGATGAGACTATAAACCGTGGTCCTGTGCGCGAACGCAAGCAGAACATCTTGCACACATGTTAAAACCCGTTCTGCTTTTAAGAAGAGTAGGCCATTGTGTGTGCTGGTGAGAAGGGATGACAATATTTACAAAACTGCATACACACGGGGACTAGGCATAAAAAAGCACATGAATGTTTATTCCATAATCCTCGAAACAAACATAAATAAATAAAAATACTAAATAAATGTTTCCTTTGTTCAGCATTTACCTTCAATCCATTCAAAATGCTTATCTTTGCATTATTTCTGAATCAAAGATGTAAAAAGAGAGACCTTGCAAAATTTCCAAATGAAAGATATGATACAGAAAGACCTCTGAAATGAAACCTTTCTTTATGAATCAAACCCTTTACCACAGAGGACTCTTACTGCTTCTCTTAGCGCTTACTTTTCACAGCATGTGTTATTTTGGGGCTATCTTCTCTGCATTCCTTTTGGGTTTTTTTGTTGTTGTCAATTCTTCAGAACTGTTAGTACCATCCAGTATTCCTTTTTCTTTTCTTTTGCATCCAGTATTCCTATTCAAAGGTTATCTTCAGCTACAGCAAAATTCTGGAACCATCATCTTAATTCTCTCTCCACCCAAAGATGTAATGCAGTTGTTTCGTAACAACACAGTAAAACACAACCACACAGAAAACCCTTTACGCAAACTACTATCGTTGTAAATAGCAACAGTTGGTTATGTTTGCGTGTTTCTGTCTTTATTTGTTATAAAGTAATATTTGAAACATAGAACGATGGCTTCAATTAAAACCAACATAATTTAATTATAATGTGCTATCAAAAAAATTGTTTCTCTCTTTCTTTGTTATAAAGTAATATTTGAAACATAGAATGACAGCCTCAATTAAAACCGTAAGAACTTAATGATAACGTGCTGTCAAACACTTGAAAGAAAAGCCCCAAATAACACAATGGAGCCAGCAAGCAGTGCAAAGCTTTAGTAACAAAACTGTTATTAATCTGCACTTGGTTAACGGGCACTGTCTCTCTTCACATACACGCACGCAGGGTCAGTGAGGGTGCGTGTGCTACAGTAACCTGCTCAGATATGCTCTCCATGGGGAACAGTTTTGCACGAATTCGGCTGGCTCTCAGTCGTCTGGCGGTCTTCACAATCAACAAGAAGAGATGATACAGTACAGAAAACTACCATTGGTTTTTTTTGGAAGAAACATATCATCTAGGGGCTTCTCTCCCTCTTTCTATCTCTTTATCCTTCGGATGAGACTATAAACCAAGGCCACGTGTGCAAACGCATGCAGAATATCTTGCGCACACGTTAAATCCTGTTCCGTTTTTCGAAAGAGTAGGCCATTGTGTGCCGGTGGGAACAGATGACAAAATTTACAAAACCGCATACACATGGGGACTGGATGTAAAAAAAGGGGCACCTGAGTGCTTATTCCGTTGTCCTCGATGTAAAAACAAACAAAAAATGTTATCTGAGCACTTTGATTTGTTGCTTTACAAGATTCAGCACTATATAAATTCCATACATTATTATTATTATTATTATTCTTTGCCCCCTATCTCTTTTCCCTTTCTCCAGTCAGAAATATTCAACATGTTAGACGATAATGAGAAATATTAGTTAACAGGCACAATTACACACAATAATATTTTTTTATCTTTTGGTATGATTAGTGTAGAATTATTGGTTTTGCATATGTGGATCATTAATATGTGACCAGAAATATAGAAACAAACCCTTGTAGAGATGGTTGAGTGTCATGCATACCAAAAACATAAAAATAAACAAAGGTGTAATGTGAATATACTGCAACTTTTAAGCATATTGGAACTAATACATGGGCCAGTGTCATTTTGTCCTAGTGTGAAAATGTATAAATGCTCTTGATTTTGTCACATAAAAAAATCTTTCATATGATGTAAGAAAGTTTAACTTTTTGTTTGTAATCGCTACTAAAGGTAAAGGTGTCCCATAATCTATAAGGTTGTAGGGGAGTGAGGCATCAGAGGCCTCACTTCTCCAGAGACCAGTATATTGAGGGCAGCGCCCATCTCCTCTCCCTCGCTGCTTTATCTTCCCTGACCCTAAAGAGGTCAGGTACCCATTTACAGCTGGGAGAACTGGGGGTCTCTTCTGAAGCCAAAGCACGCAAACGGTCACCCATCCAAGTGGTAGCCACGCTCAACGCTGCTTAACTTTAGCTGGAGAAAGCGAGTGCTCTGACCACTGAGCTATCTCGTCCCCAATTGCTACTAGCTAGTGGGAAAGGTTTTGTTGTGTCAGTGCAGAGAGCTCGCTGAAGTCAGATGTGCTAGGCCTGACTTGTCAGGGGCTTAACGGCAGCGCAATGCATTTTTGCTCATATGACAGACAACAATAGGTGCTGTCTAAGCATTCGATGAAAAAGAAGTGCAGAGAGTTTGAGTGAGATGGCATGTTGGTTGCTACAGAAAAAATAGGGAAAAATAGTCAAATTTTCTGGAAATGGCCATGAAGTCATTCACTTCATTTCAAACTATAATTTTTTTTTCATTTTTCCAGTCAGAAATTTGAGCCATACAGAGTATGCTAATTCATTTCCTAACCTTTGTAGCAGTACGACTAATTCTGTACCCCTTAAAAATCAAGTAGAGAAAGTTGAATTATACAGTGTAAGATAAAGCATTTCCACACCTTTCAAGTAACACAACTAACTATTTCTTTGCCTTACGAGCCAAGTTAGGTCCTTGTTGGTAAGAAATGGTAAAATACATTGGTGTCAGTTGTTGATAAGCAGCAAACTCCAGTCAAGAGAGAGATAATAATCAAACTTTTTGTTAATCATTATCCTCTGCACCAAACATTTCCCTGGCAAAATACTTGTCACTGAACATAAAACAACTGTGACAGTGTAAAAGGGTTAACACACCAAACACATGCAGTGATTGATATGAATCCTCAACTTTACAGACCATTTCAATCTGATAAGGACCATTTTAATCTAAAATCAATACAGCAAATGATCATGATTTTAAAAATGAAAATTTCCACTGAATCCGAAATTTCCTTGACAAATAATTGTAACAACCATGGCAGTAAGGGAGGTACTGCACCATACACAGGCAGTGCTCGTTTTGAATCTGTAAATCTGACACAGACCATGTGAATTTGACACACAGACCATAGGAATTTGACACAGTGACCATGTGAATTTGACACAGTGACCACAGAGACCATGTGAATTTGACACAGACCATAGGAATGACCCAGACCATGCAAATTTGACAAACAGACCATGTGAATTTGACACAGAGATCATGTGAATCTGACACAGATCATGTGAATTTGACACAGAGACCATGTGAATTTGACACAGACCATAGGAATGACACAGACCATGCAAATTTGACAAAAAGACCATGTGAATCTGACACAGAGATCATGTGAATCTGACACAGATCATGTGAATTTGACACAGAGACCATGTGAATTTGACACAGACCATAGGAATATGACACAGACCATGGAAATTTGACAAAGAGACCATGTGAATTTGACAAAGAGACCATGTGAATTTGACACAGAGATCATGTGAATTTAACACAGACCATGCGAATCTGACACACAGACCATGTGAATTCGACACAGACCATGCGAATCCGACACACAACCAAACGCTTCATCTAACTGACCACCGCACTCATCACTAGCCCTCTTATCCTCCTAACTCAAGCGACACCCACGCTTCCTAATCTCCCCCTCAACATCCCCCCTCACCTGAAGTTCGTGACGAATGGACTGAGCCAGTTCCCCAGACTGCAGCTGTTGGAAGGCGACCCGCTCGGCCTCAAAGTCCTTGCGCAACACCTTCAGCTCTTCCTGCAGGGTCAGAATCTGGGATTCATAGGCCTGCACCAGGGCCAGCTTGTCGTGCTCAAAGGCCGCACCTGCAACATGCGTTCACCGTCTTTTCATGTGGCTCTGCTTGAAGATGGACTTTGGCTGCCTATAGGGTAAAAAGGTAAGGTAAAGGAGTCCCATAACCTATAAGGTCGTAGGGGAGCGAGGCGTCACTTCTCTAGGGCCAGCATATTGAGGGCGGCGCCCATCTCCTCTCCCTCGCAGCTTTACCTTCCCTGACCCTAAAGAGGGCAGGTACCCATTTACAGCTGGGGGAACTGTACTGAAGCCAAGGCGCGCAAACGGTCACCCATCCAACTGGTAATCACGCTCGACGCTGCTTAACTTGGCTGGGGGAAAGCGAGTGCTCCGACCACTGAGCTATCCCGTAGGATATTGTAAAAAAGAAAAAAAGGCTGCCGTGTGTGCCTAAATGCTCTTCAGACAAGGGAGGTAAGGTGGTGGTGGTGGTGAATGTATGCAGACTGCAGTATGTGTAGGTATTGAGAGTCTGTGTAGGAAGGAGAAAGAGAAGAAAAGGAAGAAATCTTTTACTGCTTTTTTAAGGATGCAAACACAGGTTGCTTTGTCTTGTGCATGCACAAGTGTGCACACAAAGGTACACACACACACACGTTTCGTCTAATATCACTGAGAGTGAACAGATGTAAAATCAAAGACAACAACAACAGCAAACACACACACACACACACATGCAGAGGCACACACACATGTACACACACACTCTCTCTCTTTCACTATGCACACACACACACACATGTATCCTCGCATAACACCTTGCGCATACATTAAAACCCATTCTGCCTTTTGTGTGCCAGTGACAGCAGATGACAAATTTTACAAAACCACATTCACATAGGGACTGAGTGTACATAAGCACACGAGTGCTCATTCATTATCCTAGAAAAGTAAAATAATTCTTCTTCTTCACCCAATGTTCAGACAGCAACTACTGTTAATAATAATGATAATAATGTATGGTATTTTTATAGCGCTGAATCTTGTAAAGCAACAAATCAAAGCGCTCTGTCACATGAGTGAAAATGTGTTGTGCTGCCATTAAGCTCCTGACAAGTCAGGCCCAGCACACCCGACTTCGGAGTGGGAGAGAATTGTTGTCTTTTAAGTCTTTCTGAACAAAATACAGGAAAATGGACCAAGAACGTAAAAAAATAGATAACGAGGAGGTGACGGGAAGAAAAGGAAGAAGGCAGAAACAAAGAAAGAGATAGAAAAGAGGGAATTGCCAGCACAGAATTTCCAGAAGGTGGGGGTGCTATTTCTAATGACAGACCCCCGGCATCCTCACGGGAGGGGGAGGGGAGTGGGGGGGGGGTTGATAAAAGAATTGAAATTGAACACTGAAGCGTACATGCACCTTTATATGGCATAGAACGGAACCTTTAATTTGTTTTTTTAAATTCCAATAAGCCACAAAACCTTCAACCAAACCATATGAATAGCTGTCAAATTTCCCCCACGTTCCTAGATAAAAGTTGGACAGGTGAATTCACAGCGCTATACACCAAAGGCTCGAAGTATGCCCGAGGAAATACTCACACAGCTCTTCTTTGCCCTCAGTGTACTCCGGGGTAGGGGGGTCTTTCTGCAGATGCTGCTGGACCAAGTGCTCAAAATCCTCCTTCAGCTTGCCTTCCAGACCTTCCGCACCCTGTGCACAGAGACGTCAAGGTTATTATCGATTTGAGATGAAAACGGACAGGCGCACGTTTTTATACACTCCAACATTCCCGGTGTCAGGGTGTGGCTACCTTGATGCTGGGTAAAAACGGTTGCATGCACAAAAATCTCTCCATTGGTGACCTCTGACTTCTAGCCGAGGAATAATCCCTCCCCCCCACTCAAGCACACTTGTGATGTTGAGTGTGGTTTAGATCCACTGAACTCTGAGAAGGAAAAAAGCTGAAGCTGAATCACAGGCATGTACGAACCTAAAACTTTACAGAGATGGGTATTTATGTTCACATTAGCACAGAAATGCACATACACGCATTTACATACACAAAAACATAAGCACAGACACAAAGACACACATGCACACACATACACACCCACGCATGCATGCACGCACACATGAAACACAAACACACATACATACAGGAATGAAACGAACTTGAAATTCATTCATCATTAATGTAAAAAAAACACCCATTAAAACACATAAAAACCTGTCTTTGATATTGACTTTGACTTTTAACACACCCACACCCTTACCCTCCCTCACCCCTCCCCTCCCAATTACATAAACTCTCCACCCCCCCCCCCCCCAAAAACAACAACAACCCCACCCAATCTATTCCACTTTCACTCACAAACACTGGCATCATAACAGCAACAACTCAACCAACCAACTCAACCAACCACATCACTAAAACGCACAATCCGCACTCACCTCTTCAAACACTTTGCTGACAGAAGCCCGCACCTTCTCCTCGACATTCGCCGTCAGCTCAGCGACGTCTGCCTCGTGTTTGTCCCTCAGGCTTTGCAGCTCCTCCTGGTGACGGGTCCTGAGGTCCTCCTGCTGTGTCTCCAGCTCCGCCTTGGCTCTCTCCAGCTCCTGCAGCTGACTGTGGGCCTGCAGGTTGGTGGCCATGTCCTGGATAGGGTCTGCCTTGGCCGGGCTGTTGGTAAGCCTGCAGACAGACAGACAGACAGGCAGGCAGGTAGATAGATAGTCTGGTGGTTACAGCGTTGCGCACTGTGTTGGTGGTTATGCTGATTCGGGTTTGAATCTCGTTCAAGGGTGTGTGTTTTTTTTTTCTCTTCCCCTGGGGTTAATATCAGTGCTGACTCTGCTTTCCCTGGAAAGTCCTTTGGATGAGACAATAAATTGAGGCCCTTGAGGGCTCAAATGAGGCCTTAGTCAACTGAAGTATCACAGAGAAATGATAGTGATGATAACAGTATGTTTAGTGTATGTAATCTAACGAAGACAAGAACTTTGGAGGTTTGTCGTAATAGGCCATAGAGCTGAAGGCAAAATGATGTTTTAAAAAAGCTATATAAATTTTTTTAAAAGAACAGGAAGATATGCATGTGTTAAAACTCGCTCTGCCTTTTGCAAGAGTAGGCCATTCATGCCGGTAAGAATGAATGACAAATATAAATTAAAAAAAAACAACTACATGCACACTGCTGTTATGTTCAGACAACATCCCCAAAGTCGGAACACAGCTACATTAACAACGGCCAAAAACCAGTCACACATACACAAAAATATCACCACTGGTAAACCTCAGAGCTCTAGCCAAAGAACGAAACAAACACCCCTACCCAAATCCTCCAAGACCACAAGCTGTCTGTTTCCCCCCACTTTCAGCTCCTCTCAGCTGCTTTCCATCCCATCCCATTCCATCCCAGCTGGTGCTATTAGTTATAGCAGGAACTGGCCGCACTTGGACTTGGTAAAAGGAAGGGACGCGCTGATTTTAGCACTGGGCCCTGGACCCTTGACTGAGTTATTTATTTATTTATTTATTCTTTTATATTTATTTATTCTTTTATATCAAGGATAATGGAATAAGCACACACGTGCTTTTTCATATCCAGTCCCCGTGTGTATGCGGTTTTGTAAATTCTGTCACCCGTTCCCACCGGCACACAATGGCCTACTCTTCCGAAAAGCGGAACAAGGATTTGACGCATGCGCGCAAGATGTTCTGCGTGCGTTCGCACACGGGGCCTCCTCGGTTCATAGTCTCATCCGAAGGACTTTTGGGGAGAGTGGAGTCCGCACTGACGTTAACTCCAGGGGAAAATATCCCCCTTGAACGGGAATCGAACCCGGGTCATCAGATTGCGAGCGAAATGTTCTGACCAACTAGGCTATCCCGTCCCTTAATGCAGGATATGAGCGCTGCCAGATGTGTGTGCATGTGTGTGTGTGTTGCGTGACCTACCTGTCCTGCAGGGCTTGCAGCTCCTGCTGGAACTGGAGGTCGGCCAGGTTCTTGCGGGACTCGTACTGCTGCAGCAGGTCCTGTTTCTCCATGGCGAAGGCATTCTGCAGCTCCCTCTGCTGCTCTGCCAGCTGCTGGCTCAGATGACCCTGGTACTCCTCCCGCAGTTTCACCTGATGTGTGTGCGGGTTTGTTTGTTTGTTTGGGTTTTTTTTCCAAACAAAAAATGTTAAGATGTTACTCATGTCTGTGAAGTTCGGAATGTGGCTATACCTTAATAGCGGGTAAAAAAACGGTCGTAAACAGAAAAATTTCAACATTGGTGAACCTCAGAGCTCTAGCTGAGGAATGAAAAGAAAAAGGAAAAAAAAATGTCACACGACTGTTTTAAAAGAGTTAAAGTGGTGGAAACAGATGACAAAATTGACAAAACTGCATACACACGGGGATTGGATGTAAAAAAGCCCCTGAGTGCTTATTCCATTATCCTCGATATAAAAGAATAAATAAATAAAATAAAAAATAAATAAATAAAGTTAACAATGATTGGTTTAGGTAGACATACACTTACATGTGTATGTTACAAACTGTTTAACTGTCTACATAAAAGAAAGTGAGATTAAAACAAGCAGATCACCCCAGTGGGGATGCTGGGGGCCTGTCATTATATAAATAGCATCCCCACCTTCTGGAAATTCTGTGCAAGGAATTCCCCCTTTTCTATCCCTCTCTTTGTTTCTGCCTTGTTCCTTTTCTTCCTGTCACCTCATTTAAAGTTTTTCTTTTTTCGGGAGAGGAGGCCGTTATGTGCTGGCAGGAATGGATGACAAAACTGACAAAACTGCATACACACAGGGACTGGATGTAAAAAAGCACATGAATGCTTATTCCATTATCCTCGAAATAAAATAAAAATAAATAAAATCACACATACATGCATGCAAGCACACATAGATGCACATTTGCCCTCACGCATATGTAAGCATACATGCACCCACAAAAACACACACACACGCTCACACACACATACACACACAAACACATACACACACTTACACACACACACACTTACACACACACACACAAACAAACACACACAAACATACACACACACACACACACACACAAACACACGAACACACACACACATAAGCAATGACCTTCTCTTTCTCCAGGTTCTGCAGAAGCTGTTTTTTCTCCTCATCGTGGCGATCTTCCAGCTCCGCTATCTCCACACGGAAACCATGTTCGATCTCCTTCCGTTCCCTCTCCCGCCTCTCTCCACGCCTCTGTCTCTGCTGCTGCTTCAGCTCAGTGCTCAAGCTTGGCCCCTTTTCACCTGGGTGTAGATAGGATTGATAGATAGGTAATTTATCTATTTAAAAAAAAGCACAGGTGTGTGAGTGAGTGTGTATGTATGTGTGTGTGTGAGTGTGTGTATGTTTGAGTGTGTGTGTGTGTGTGTGAGTGTTTGAGTGTGTGTGTGTGTGTTTGAGTGTGTGTGTGTGTGTGTCTTATTCATGAAAAACACAGGTGTGTGAGTGTGTGTGTGTATGTGTGTGTTGTTGTTGTCTTCAATTTAACGTCTGTTCACACTCAGTGATATTAGACAAGGGATGTGGAAAATGTAGTGGATCTAGAAGGGAATGGATAGAGAAAAGACTGATTAGGTAACAAGTGTGTTGGAATTTTCATGCAATCAAAAGGAAGGGGGGAAGGGAATCTTAAACATGAGCAAAAATTTAAATTCAACAGATTGTTAACATGAACAACTATAAAGTAACTACAACAAATACTCTACTGGGCTGTGCAATAGACATTTAACAATGGCAAAGGCTAATTTTGGATTTTTAAATGCAGTTCCACAGACTGCTCACAAAATGTGGGTAAAAAGGTTTTACAATTGGACACTCAAATAGGATGTGAGAGTTGGAAATATGTTCCCCACAGAGGCACCTGACATTTTTACAAAATTTTGTTATAAATGCATTTAATTTTATTCTAAAATATAGTGTATTAACTCTTCTCGTGGTTGCGATACTTAAGTTTGTTTGAGGAGTCCTGTAACATGAAATAAGGCTATTAGTCAGGCAACTCTTTAAAGATCGTTCCTTGAATTGATCAGATTCTCTCCACTTACTCCACGACGTCTGTTCTAATAAACGGTATCCCTCCTGTAGAGATAATGGAACATGCAGTTCTACTGATTCAAAATGATGTCTTGCCCCCCTTTTTGCAGCTCTGTCAGCCCACTCATTTGAAAAAATTCCAACGTGCGAAGGTACCTAACAAAAGGAAACAGGAATACCTCTTAAACTTAAAAGGTGTATGACATATTTAAGTTAAAAAATGATTCTGGATACTTTCTTGGAATTTGGGGATTTGATAGCATATAGTACTGACTTAGAGTCTACACAGAGTAAGATAGGAATGATGGGAAAAACAGAATCAAGAATATAGTTAAGAGCCATAAGAATTGCAACAAGTTCAGCTGTAAATATTGAATGATGTTTACCAAGATAGCATGATTTCTCTGTTTTTAGAGCTGGTATGACGAATGCTGAACCAGCTTCATTATTTTCTAAAACTGACCCATCTGTATATACTTTTAAGTTGTCAATATACTTATTTTCAATATGTGATTGGATATCTGCAACCATGATGTTTTGGTTTTCATTCTTTTTTTCACTAGTACATTCTATATCAAAATGTGCTTTATTTATTTCCCACGAAGGGCATGGCAAAGCTTTTTTCTGCATTTCTAATTCATAATATTTAAGTTCAGACTTTTGAAAAAGGTCTGATACATACGTACCAATAGGCGTTAAACACGAAATATGTCTAGCTCTTTTAGGATAATTTGTTTTTGCTTCGACTTCTATTTCACTAGAAACAAAGTTTTCATTTGTTGTGCTGCGTAAAACATATTTGGCACATGAAAGTTGTCGGTATTCAGCTAGGGGAAGTTCCCCAATTTCGTTATAAGTTCCTATGGTGGAGGTGTGGAATGGTACACCAAGTGCAAGTTTATATGCTTTACAGTCTACACTTTGGAGTTTTTTCAGTAAAAAATTAGGAGCACTAAAAAAGACTTCTTGTCCATAAGACAGCTTGGATCGTACAAGTGACGTAGCTAAGCATTTCAAAGTGACCATATCTTGTCCCCAAGACTGTCTGGTAACCATTTTAAGAAAATTAATACATTTTCTTGCTTTTGTTAAAATGTATCCAATATGAGCATTCCAATTCAATTTTGATGTAAGTAAGATGCCTAAAAATTTGACAGTATTTGTGTACTGAATTAGCTCCCCTCCAATCCTAAACTGTGGTAGTGTATCTGGATCACTGCCATTGTTAAAAAGCATAATATGCGTTTTTTCTGTGGAAAATGTCAGACCATTTTCAAAAATATATTTATATAAATTATCTAACTCTTTTTGATAGATCTTTCTGGTATAATGAAGCATCCTCTTTGTTGTACTGTGCTTCATAGTGACATTCATCCACATACATATATCATCAGCATATTGTACTAGGATGATATCTTTGGACATTTTTGTGGGTAGATCATATAACAGTATATTAAACAGTATATTAAAGTATGTGTGTGTGTTAAGTGTGTGTGTGTTAAGTGTGTGTGTGTTTGAGTGTGTGTGTGTGTATGTATGTGTGTGTGTGTGTGTGTGTGTGTGTATGTGTGTGTGTGTATGTGTGTGTGTGTATGTGCATGTGCAAGTGTGTTGTGTTGGTATGTACTGTGCACAAATATATAAAACACATCTAAACATATAAAGACATGAAGCATAATATGCTGATAAAGAATATAATATAATATGATATTATATTATATATATAAATCTCCATTAGTGAAGATTGTCGAAATATGGACTGTAACATTTACTTCCATGCTGATTTGTTTTTAACGTCTAACTCTTTTGAATTTAAACATCAAGGCAAGTATAGAAAGCTTCTCCCTGTGAGTGAAATCTATTGGTGAAAATTATGGTTACTAATACAGTTCTGTACTTGTTAGTTTGCAAGCCATGTCAAGAAAGCCTACTGTCTTTTTCTTCCTTTTTTTTAAATAAAGCCAACTATCAAGCATGATCACTGAACACAGCGTTCAGTACTTTAGAAGGGAAACTTATAATTTCAAGATGAAATATACATAAATTCATCACCTTTCAGTTCTTCAACTGATTAGCTGAACATTAAAAACAAAACTGAAAAGACAAATGAAATATAGTTATCATTTTTGTTCTGAAAATTAAATAAAAGTTTTTGCACTTCTGTCAATTAGAATAAAAAATGTCTCTTGCACAGTTGACTGCGGTCATTCTTACCAGTTAATAACTCCCATCAGACTCTTCTCAGCCTGCTTGAATCAGGTGTACTGAACTAAAAAAAATACATTTTTTTCTTCTCCTTTTTAATCAAAAAGATTGTTTCCTTCCTTTGATCAGTGAATACGGATACTCTGAAATTCACAGCTGAGGAAAATAACTACAATGGAAGCTACAGCAAAGTACAAAACTGTAAAACACGTCTGACTTTTTTTTATAGCTTTTCTGAAAACAACTTCCACATACACAGACTACAACACCTCTCTCCTTTTCATTTCAAACACAAAACCAGAGCCAAATACTTCCCTTCCCTCACACCCACACATCACAAGGAAGGACAAAACGAAACAATCACACAGCACAAGGAAGGACAAAACGAAACAATCACACAGCACTAGGAAGGACAAAACGAAACAATCACACAGCACTAGGAAGGAAAAAACAAAACAATCACAAATCACAAGGTAGGACAAAACGAAACAATCACACAGCACAAAACAGGGACAGACTTTCAGCATCATCAGCAGCAGCAGTAGCGGACAGGCCATGCTGTCTGAAGAACAAGGCCTCCGTGGAGCTCTGGAGGTCGTCATCATCCCATTCAGAAGTGTCTACAGCCGTTGCATAGGTCGTCAGGGGTTAGGGCGAGGAGGAGGAGGAGGAGGAGGTCATAGGTGAGAGAGCAGCAGGAAAGCAGAAAGAAGTTATGGATGAGCAAGCACAGCTAGGATAAGCAGGAGACAAAATGAAATGACTACGAAAACTATTCAGCAAGCTTGGATGAAAGGATACACTGCTGATGGTAGTATGATCCACACCTCCAAACTGATAAGTCTTCTTACATGGTGTGTTACAAATTACGACTACATTGCATAGGAATAAAAAAAAAATCTTTAAATGATCATGATACATACCATTTCCTCATGTTAGAGTTTAAGAATACATTTGAATACATGACATTATATTATAATAACGTCTTCTAGCACTGTGTGTTACATTATAAGACTATATTGTATGAGAATAAAAATATTTTAATGATCATAATACACGCCATTTCCCCATGTTAGAATGTAAGGATACATTCAAATATGAGTCACAATAATTATGATAATAAAAATTCTGAAGATATGTGAATAGAAAACTCCCCAAACCCACTGTAAATCTTACTCTGTGGATTAAACATGGTTACTGAACCATGAAAGAAGGACTACATGTCAGAGAACTGTAAAAAAATTGTATTAGTAGCAGCTGGAACTACATTTATATAACTTTGATATGGGGGGGTGAGATAGCCTAGTGGTTAGAGCATTGCGCTCATGATGTGAGAACCCGGTTTCAAGCCACCATCGAGGCACGCACTGAAGGGGATTTTTCTCCTAGAGTTCAAATCATTACTGACTCCACTACCCTTAAAGTCCTTTGGATGAGACTATTAGCTAAGGCCCTGTGCGTGAACAAATGCTCAACATTTCTGTACACGTTATAAACAGGTTACACCATTTGGAAGAGTAGGCCATTCAAGCCAGTAGCAATGGACAACATTTTTTAAAAACTTATGCACACAAGTGTCATGTTTAGACATCATCCCTGAAGTCAGAAATTGCTACCGTAAATGGTTGTATACACATACTCTCACCATTGGTGAACCTTGGAGCTCTAGCCAAGGAACAAAAAAACACCAAAACCAACAACTTTGATACTCCATAAATGATGGTAAGCGAATATAAAAGCGCCAAAGATAGGTGACAAAGCAGAGGGCAATGGAGAGAGAGAGAGCAGAGAGATGAAAGCCGACCTGATGAAACAGAAGATGCTCTGGTGCGCACAGGAATTCGAGACGCGCTGCTGGAGCGTGGCTGAAGAACTGCATTACTCTGCTGTTGTCCTGATGATGTAGTAATCTGCTGTTGGAGTTCTTCCACCTGGGCCAGCAGTTCATCGTTGTGATCCTTCAACTCCTGCCAAGCATCAGAGAGAGAGATGATAATGAAAATAACAGTAAGTTTAGTGTGTGTAATGTATTGCAGATAAGAACTTTGCAGGTTTGTCACAATAGGTCGTGCAGCCAAAGGAAAAATAAAGTTTTATAAAAGCTTAAAAAACAAACAAACCCAACAAAAACAAAATGAAACAAAACAAAAGGCATACATGTTTGTAAATAAACTGCGCGCATGCGCACACACACACACATATATATATATATATTATATGTGTGTGTGTGTGTGTGTGTGTGTGTGTGTGCGCATGCGCGCAGTTTATTTACAAACATGTACGCCTTTTGTTTTGTTTCATATATATGTATGTATGCGCTTGCATATGTACCTGCATGCACACACATACATAAATCATATACTCTTCCTTACTCTTGCTCTCTCTCTCTCTCACACACCATATACTCTCCCTTACTCTTGCTCTCCTCCTCCCCTCCCTCACCCCCCTTCTTTCTCTCTTTCATATATAGATAAAGGAAAAATACATACAGAAACACATACATATATACCTTCTTAACTACAGAATCCTTAAAACTCAAACACTGCTAGGCTTTACCAGAATACTGACGGTTTCACACAATTAATCATCCTCACATTTCCCAAAGTATACAGTTTCTCTCTCTGACAGGACAAAGTAGTGCTAAGCCTGATTTGATCTCCTGACACTGGCCAGAAGGATATCAGCCCTAGCAGCAAACTGTATCCAGTTTCCAACCTGCTGCCATCCCCTCTTGATGCCAAATCAATGAAGTATTCGGCTGTGCTGATCATAGATTTCACACTTAGATTTATCCAATCAAAGCCAGCTATATCTTTCCTCCTCCCCCATGCTCTCCATCTTCCTTGCCTTCCACTTAATCTCAAACTGTCTAGCATAAAAGACTTGGTGATTTTGTTCTAAACAGCATAGAGCCAATCATAAATATGTTGAGGAGAGGGGGGGGGGGGGGGGTGAGACAGCCTAGTGGTTAGAGGATTGTACTCATGATCTGACAGCCTGGGGTCTAGCCACCACCAAGGCATCTGTTCAAGGAGATTTTTCCCTCCCTGGAGTACTGACTCCACTCCCCTGAAAGTCCTTTAGATGAAACTATAAACTGCGGTCCTGTGTGCGAATGCAGGCAGAACATATTGTGCATATGTTAAAACCTGCTCTGCCTTTCTCAGAAGAGTAGGCCACTGCATGCTGGCAGGAACGGATGACACTTTCCAAAACACACACACACTGGTGTTGTGTATAAACATCATCCCCGAAGTGGGACTGCAGCTACCTTAACCCCTTACACCATCGACAGACCTGTAACGCAGCAGTTCCAGGCGCCGGCTGATTTTACACAGACAACATGAAAAATCACACCTACCAACTTCACATGCTGTGTAAACAGAAATGGCCTGTAAAAGTAGCTGTAGGGGTCCCTTTCAACAGGAATGATAGACAGCCTTTCCTAACTTCCAAAACAAAGAGCAGTGGGTCAAAGGGTAACCGACCCCCACCTTAATCCTATCGCATTAATGCAAGATTGCACGGTCACATACGCAAAATCTCACCAGATGACAAAATTTACAAAACCGCATACACACGGGGACTGGATGTAAACAAGCACATGAGTGCTTATTCCATTATCCTCGATATAAAAGAATAAATAAATAAATAAATAAACCATTGGTGAACTTCAGAGCTCTAGCTGAAGAATGAAAAAAAAAACAAAAAAACCCCCCAACCCCAACCAACAAACAAATACAAAAATCCCCTTGAACAGTCATGACAGACATGCCTTGTTCTGAACAGCACAAAGTCAAACTTTATCCTGCCTGTCCATCCCCGAAGTCTGAATGCGGCTACCTAAATGGTTTTGGGGGGCGGGGTGGGTGGTGAAACAATAATAATAATTATATGGAATTTATATAGCGCTGAATCTTGTAAAAAAACAAACAAATCGAAGCACTTGCACTCAATCATTTACAGGCATGCAACTCTCCTTAAACATAATGAACAACAGATTTGCGCGCGCACGCGCCCGCCCGCCCGCACGCGCACGCACACACACCCACACGGAACAACACACACACACACACACACGGAACAACACTTAGAAGGTGAAAGATGCTGTTGAAAATTAGGGACAGATATGTGGGGGGAAAGTCTCAGGTAGGAAATAAGTGTGTTTTGAGGCTGTGTGTTTTGAAACGGTAACTACGCCAAAAAATCTCACCATTGGTGAACCTCAGAGCTCTAGCTGAGGAACGAAAAGAAAAAAAATGTACTGCTTTTTCTTCCACACCCACACTGTAACCCCCTCTTCCCTTCCGTGAAATGTCGACACTGTGCTGGTCAAGAGACGCCGTGACTGACCTTGTTCTGGACGGCGTAGAGTTCGGCCTTTTCTTCAGCAGCCTGCTTCTCCCTTTCCCAGGAAACGCTGTGGGGCGAGTCTGGCTGCAGCTGCAAAAGGGTCACATCATCTTGAACAACACCTTGAAGGGGAACCTGGTAGGTTACAGCGTGATGCTATGGGTGCATGATCACAGAGGAGTGAGTGAGTGAGTGTGTGTGTGTGTGTGTGTGTGTGTGTGTGTGTGTGTGTGTGTGTGTGTGTGTGTGTGTGTGTGTGTGTGAGGGTGGTGAGGGTAAGGGTGTGTGTTGTGTGTGTGGTGGGGGTGGGAGGGGGTGAGGGTAAGAGTGTGTGTATGTATGTGTGTGAGTGTGTGTGTGAGTGAGTGTGAGAGTGTGTGTGTGTGTGAGAGTGTGTGTGTGTGTGTGTGTGTGTGTGTGTGTGTGTGGTGGTGTGTGAGAGCGTGTGTGTGAGTGTGTGTGTGAGTGTGTGTGTGTGTCTTCAATTTTACGTCTGTTCACTTAAAGTGATATTAGACGATGTGTGTGTGTGTGTGTGTGTGTGTGTGTGTGTGTGTGTGTGTGTGTGTGTGTGTGTGTGTGTGAGTGTGTGTGTGTGAGTGCGCATCTGCACATGCATGTGTATATGCACAGTTAGGTGTATGTGCGAATATGTGTGTGTGTGTGTGTGTGTGTGCATGTGTATATGAGTGTGTGTCAGTGTATGTGTGAGTGTTTGTGTGTGTGTGCACACACATATGCCTGCATGTACACATGCATGCATGCATTCAAGCTTCCATGTGCCAGCACATCCTGTTTTAAGATTACAGAAGTTTTTTTTTCTATCAAGCTCCATCTTATTTCCAAGTACAGAAATTGTATTTACAGATGTTGAAAATGAATTTTCCACTGTGCACAACTTTGTTTAATTTTTTGAAGGGGAGTGGCATACAATTCTTTATTTTGAAGATAATGAATAAGCAGCTGTTTGCTTTAAAAAAACACACACTTCCAATCACCATGTGCATGCAGTTTTGTAAATTCTGTCATCTATTCCCAATGGCACACAATGGCCTACTCTTCCAAAAGGTGGAGCAGGTTTTAACATGTATACAAGATGCTCTGCATGGGTTTGCATATGGGACTTTGGTATACAGTCTTATCCTAAGGACTCTCAGGGAAGTGGAGTCAGCATGATGTTAACTCCAGAGGAAAAAAACTTCCCCTGAACGAGGGGTCTAAGTACTGGCTTGAATCCAGGCCATAAGATAGCAGACTCAATGCCTCTAACCACCGCGCCAATCCAGTCCCCTGAAAAGGATGTTATCCCAAGCCCAGCAGAACAGAAGGAAGGTGTGTGAGTGTTGTGAAGGCGGAGTTGTCACCTGTTTCTGCTGCTGCTGCACCTCCTTCTGCAGCTGCCTGTACAGGGCCTCCCACTCGCTCTCCTTGTCCTGGGCCAGGCTCAGTCTGCGCTGGCTGGTGGACACCTCCTGCACAACATCACCAGTGCACCACCAGCTCCTGACGATGATCGCAACAGTCTCTTTAGTGAGGTGGTGTTGATGACCGTTAACAAAATAATGTCTCTCACGCCCTGCGGCACAATGCTGATTCTGTGTGTTAGAGATGTGTCATTTTTCGCAGGACACAAAGTCTATGGAACAAAATATTCACGTTACAAAAACAGACAAACACAAAAACAAACAATACCCCCCCCCCCCACCAAAACCCCACCCCAAACAAACCCAAAAGATGGATAATTCATTAAACGAAATAGCAATCATAAATTTTCTGGTAGGCTTGTTTGCTGTTAACTGTCTTCATTACATGTTCATCACCTGTTTTGAGGTATTGTTAGGGGGTGTTTTGGCAAAGGCCTAAAAAAAAATGTACACCAGAATGGATTCCAGGCATGAAGCCCTAAATCCTCTGAAATTCAAATCATACCTAATTCTGATTTATTACAGAATATCCCATGACAGATCATAATCTTCTTCTTCTTCCTTTTTTGTCATGTTTCTCCCAGGGGAGGTTCGACATTGATGAGCCTTCTCCATCTCTCTCTGTTTTGAGCTTCCTCCTTATTTATGCCCCTCTCTCTAAGATCATCTGCAATACAGGCAGCCCAGGTCTTGCTAGGTCTTCCCTTTGGTCTCTTTCCATCCATTACGAAGTTCATTGCTCTTTTTATGATGTGGTGGTCTGCTTTCCGTTGAACGTGCCCAAACCAGCGGAGTCTATTGGTACTAGCTACAGATTTCAGATCATCAACTTTGCACATTCTCCATAGTTCTTCATTCGTGATCCTGATCATAATATATAATATATATATATATTTTCTGGTCTAGAGCTCCTAGACTCACCAACAGTCAGATTTTGTGTAAGCAACTGGTTTTGCTCACCATTTACTGCAATCTGACTTTGGGGGTAGATCATCTCTTTAAAGTTTGCACATACATCTAGGCAGAAAAAGAATATAAAATTGTTGGTACCTATCACACAGTGTGTGTACACTGTCTGTTCTTTTCTCGTCCCTAAGCTCCCTGAGGAGTCGTTGGGGCACTGGATTTTTTTCAGGTCATGTCTCTAGGGCAAATTGAATCTGGCAAGCCCCCCCTCCCATCTCCAGGTACAAGTGCATGCTGGGTATGTTCATGTTCCTCCTTCAGTAACCCCCTAAATGCTGACATGAATTAGTGGATCTTTAACGTGCGTAGTTGACCTCAGGCATGTATTTGAAGTTGACCCAGGAGATCTAAAAAATCCCCACCCTTAATCCACTAAGTGCCACTGCTGAGATTCGAACCCATGACTTCATGAACCCATGAGAATAAAGCTAAACACTCTTATCCTTTGCCTGCAGTGTCCATGCGTGCAAGAATGCTAATGAACATAAAAGGTTATCTTTACAGGGTCACAATGAAGCAAACTTCTCTCTTCATAAAGGGAAGACTGTACACATAACTGCAAGAGAGAATGAGTTGGAGTGAAAATAACAGAACAAAAACACTGTAAAAGACATGAAAAAATCATGTACGTATCTCACGCTCACATGAAAGAACTTTAAAAAAAAAGTATTTTAAATTAAAAAAATTTAAAATTTAATTTTATTTGATCTATTTATCATTTATTTTCGCATGAAAGAACTCGCTCAAAATAGGTATGTACACACCCTCTTACTCACTTCCTCATGTTCCCTTAAAGCTTAACTGATCATTAACACCACATGTTAACAATGTCACCAGATAAAGCAAATGGATATCAATAACCGGCGGTGTCAACTATCAATCATACAAAGCCACACATTAATGCTATCACCAGGTGAACTCCACAGTGTTCAATAATGAGCTGTGTCAAACATATTAGCCAAGTGAGATATCAAACCATGTTCGATCTGAAATGGGGACCTGGCAAAGGCCGCAGTTCGTGACATGTTGTCTCAGCCATTAATCTCCTTCAGACAAGTTAAGATTAGGCTGTGCTGGGCATGTAATAAGCCCTTACACTTGATCTATCACTTCTCAATGAACGCCCCCCCACCAAAAAAAAAAAAAGTAGAACCATAATTATTTCTGACAGACACAACAGCCGAGTCGTTAAGATCATCGGACTCACTCCCATGGGTGCATCAAGTCGTGGGTTCGAATCTTGGCGGCGTCTGGTGAATTAAGGGTGGGGATTTTTACGACCTTCCAGGTCAACTTCAAAGGCAGACCTGCCAGTGCCTTAATTCCTTTTATGTATATACACATGCAAGATCATATGTAATCATCCACCTCTACCCCAGCAAGCCACTAGCTACACATCATACTCCCCCCCAACCCATGCGACACCACACACACAACAAAGAACCACTCACTCACCACAACCACCACACACCAACACACACAAACAACACCAACACACACACCACACACCCACTAGCCACACACACACACACACAACCACAACCACCACCACACTAACACACCTACACACCACAACACCACCCACACCACACACACACACACACACAACACACACACCACCCACTCTCCCCACACACACACACCACACCACCCACCCACACACACAGACACAACCACCCATTCATCCACCCTGACACACACACACACCCACCCCCCTCATCCATCCAGACCCCCCCCCCACACACACACCCTCCCCCCTGACACACACACACCCCACACGACACAAACCACCCCACTCATCCCACCCCGACACACACACCACTACCACCCACCTCCCCCCCCCCCCCCCCCCCCCCCCCCCCCCCCACACACACACATACAGCCACCCCACCCACTCATCCACCCCACCCAGACAGGCCGCCTCCTCACCGCCTCAGCCTGTGTCAGCTTGTCCTGCAGCAGGGAGACCTGGAGCTGGAGGTCCTCCAGCTGTTCCGAGGTCTGCCTCAGCACCAGAGACTGCGAGCTCTGAGCCTCCCGCTCCTTCTCCACCTCGCTCTGCAAGTGCCGCACCTGATCCTGGTGCTCCTGTTGCAGAGTCCTGAGAGGGATAGAGAGAGAGAGAGAGAAATGACATGTAATGACATGAAATGCCATGTATGATGGATGTAATGATGATGTCTAAACATGACACCGGTGTGCATGCATATATATCTATATCTATCTATCTATCTATCTATCTATCTCTCTCTCTCTCTCTCTCTCTCTCTCTCTCTATATATATATATATATATATAAATATATATATAAAGTCCTTTGGATGAGACTATAAACCGAGGCCCCGTGTGCGAACAACACATGCAGAACATCTTGCGCATGCATTAAATCCTGTTCCGCTTTTTGAAAGAGTAGGCCATTGTGGGACACGGCTGGAACAGATGACAGAATTTACAAAACCGCATACACACGGGGACTGGATGTAAAAAAGCACATAAGTGCTTATTCCATTATCCTCGATATAAAAGAATAAAATAAATTTATAAAAATTTAAAAAATAAAATAAATGTATGATGAATGTAATGATGATGTCTAAACATGACACCGGTGTGCATGTATATATTTATATATATATATATATATCTATACATATATATATATATCTATATATCTATATATATATATCTATATATATCTCTCTCTCTCTATCTCTCTCTCTATATATAAAAAGTCCTTTGGATGAGACTATAAACCGAGGCCCCGTGTGCAAACGCATGCAGAACATCTTGCGCACGCGTTAAATCCTGTTCCGCTTTTCGAAAGAGTAGGCCATGTGTGCCAGTGGGAACAGAGGACAAAATTTACAAAACCGCATACACATGGGGACTGGGTGTAAAAAAGCACATGAGTGCTTATTCCATTATCCTCGATATAAAAGAATAAATAAATATATATGTGTGTGTGTGTGTTTGTGTGTGTATCTATCTATCTATCTATCTATCTACCTATCTGTCTATCTATCTATCTATCTACCTATCTGTCTGTCTATCTATCTATCTATCTATCTATCTATCTATCTATCTATCTATCTATCTATTTTTGTGTGTGAATGTATGGGTATTGAGTTTATTTCATTATCATGACATATAATTTGTTTGAAACGAGTATAATAAAAAATGAGTGTTGATGGTGGTCGTGTACTGTTTTGGGAATTATATATTGGATATTATCTTTGAAATACACACACACTCTCTGTCTCTCTGTCACCTTTTATAGTTTTGCTTATAGTTATAGTGTATCCTGATGAAGGATTCATATTTTATATTTTCAATACTTAATTGGACTTGTCCTCTGTACTTAAGTCTTAATGAGTGCCCTATTTCAATATCTTATTGTTATGTGTAACAAGTATATGTACCATTTGACAATGTGTAGATGTTTATCTTCATGACTTATTAAGTTTGGTTGTTATTTTTCTTGGTTTTTGTTGTTGTTTCTTTTTCTCTTTTTTTCTTCTTTTGTTGGTTTGGTTTTTCTTTCTCTTTTGTTTGTTTATTTGTTTTGATTGTGGGGTTTTTTGGGGTGGTGGGGTGGGGGGTGTTTTTAGGGTTTTCTTTTATTTGTTTGCTTTCGGGGGGGGGGGGGCTGTTTTGAAAAGGGTTATTTCCCCATGTTTCTACTGTGAGACTGTATAAGTGTTGGGTTATTATTAAGATGTATCCCTATGGGCGGGGACTGGATGTAAAAAAGCACATGATTGCTTATTCATTATCCTCGAAATAAAAGAATTTGTCATTGTCCTTATCTATCTATCTATCCAATCTATCTATCTTAAAAAAAAAAAAACAAGAAAAAAACCCAACACAGAAGCAGAGCTGGGATTGATCCAGATACAAACGATTTTCAGCTGTTGTAAAAAAAAAAGAAAATCTACAAGATGAATACACCCATCACCAAAGCAGCATTCAGGACGGCAACTACTGCTTCAGCTATTATTTCCCCAAGCACAAAAGAAACTGCTGGTGCAGCTGTTGAGACATCACACCAGCGAGAGACTCCCTACAGAAGCTTATCCAGCTTACCTGTTCTTCTTGTTAATGGCCCAGCCGACCAGCTGTGTAGGTATTAACAGGGGATCACTGAAAAGTGTTGCAGATGGGTGGGTATTATGTGCTGCATTATCAAAGACACAACAGGTTCCTTTTGTGTGAAACTCTGGCGTGTGTTGTGTTTCACCCCAGCAGACAGCTGATCACCCCCAACACTGAATTTAAGCGACCTAACTGCGAATATGCGATCCTGTTTTGATACCTTTGCTGTTTTTTAAATTTTTGTTTGTTCCTTGGCTAGATTTCCGAAGTTGTTTTTTTTAATTTTGAAAATTTGATTCTCTTATATCAAGGACATTGGAATAAGCACTTAAGTGCTTTTTTTCCATCCAGTCCCCGTGTGTATGTGGTTTTGTAAATTATGTCATCTGTTCCCATCGGCACACAATGGCCTATCTTACAAAAAAGTGGAACAGGATTTAACGTGTGCGCAAGATGTTCTGCATGCATTCGCACACGGGGCCTCGGTTTATAGTCTCACCCGAAGGACTTTTTGGGGAGAGTGGAGTCTGCACTGATGTTAACCCCAGGGGAAAATATCCCCTTTGAACGGGAATCAAACCCGAGTCATCAGATTGCGAGCGCAATGTTCTAACCACTAGGCTATATTATCCCCCTAGGGTGGGGATGGGGAGTGGGTGTGTCTGTATGCGTGTGCTGGTGGGGGGTGGGGGTGGGGGAGTGAGTGGCTGTGTGTGTGTATGTCCTTCGGATGAGACTATAAACCGAGGCCCTGTGTGCGAACGCATGCAGAACATCTTGTGCACACGTTAAATCCTGTTCCACTTTTCGAAAGAGTAGGCCATTGTGTGCCGGTGGGAACAGATGACAAAATTTACAAAACCGCATACACACAGGGACTGGATGTAAAAATTTTTTAACAAGCACATGAGTGCTTATTCCATTATCCTCAACAACAAAATTTTTTTTTTTTTAAATCTGAGCGCTTTGATTTGTTGCTTTACAAGATTCAGCGCTATATAAATTCCATATATTATTATTATTATTATGTGGCTGGGGCAGAGGTGGAAGTTCACCAGTGGTGAGTCTTCCTGTATGCAGCCATTTACTCACCATTACAGTAGCTGCCTCCTGACTTGGGGGACCATGTCTAAACACGACACCAGTAGTGCATGCGGTTTTGAAATTTTGTCATTCGTTCCTACCAGCATGAAACAGCCTACTCTTCTGAAAGACAGAATGGGTTTTTAACAGCGGTGCATGATGTTCTGCATACAATCACACACAGGACCTCAATTTATAGTCTCATCCAAAGGACTTTCAAGTGAGCGGAGTCAGTACTGACGTTAACCCCAGGAGAAAAAAATCCAGTCAAACTAGCACTTTGGTGGTGGCTTAAACCCAGACCATTCACATCATGAGCTCAACGCTTCAAGCATTGGGTTATCCCGCCCTCCCTATCCCCCACCCCAACAATGCCTTCTGACCTTGAGGATGCCACATGGTGAGCTTAGGCATGGCTGGAGTGGAGAGACCAACATCAGCACCATGGGAACAGCAGGACAGGATCACCATTAAAGACAATACAGCCAAATAAAAATAAACAAAGGAACATTGAAGACAATACAGCCAAATAAAAATAAACGAAGGAATTTTAAAAAAATCCCCCAAAGTCGGAATGCGGCTACCTTAATGGTGGGTGAAAACGGTTGCATACGCAAAATCGAACCATTGGTAAACCTCAGAAATGTAGCTGAGGAACAACATAACAAAAATGTTTTCTTTCTATAAATGTGCAGCGACCCCATCATTTGAAAAATCCATCTCTGCACACTTTTGCACATGCTTCCTCAATGTGAGGAAGTGAGGTCTCTGATGCCTCGCTCCCCCTATGACCACATAGGTTATGGGACACCTTTACCTTTCACCTCATTCACATGGTGTGTGTGCAGTTTTTGTTTGGTTTGGTGTTGGTTTTTTTTTAAAGTTCCTCAACTACAGCTACTGAAGTTCACCAAAGTTGAGATTTTTGGGTATACGACCATCTTTCCTCCATCAGGATAGCCACATTCCGACTTCGGGGATTACTGCATGTTTAACACTTTTTTTTTCTTTTTTTTTAAAATGTTGCTGTTGTTGTTGTCGTTGTTGTTGCACGTCAACACTTACTTGATGTGGTCTTCGTGGGACTTTTCCAGCTGAGCGTGGTGTTCGTCCACCTCGGCGGCCATGACGGCGTTGCGGGACAGGGCGTCGGCCAGGTCTGACCGCAGCTTCTGGCTCTCCTCTCTTGTCTGGTCCAGCCATGACCTGCACGCCATGCTTCGCCTTTGTCATCAGTACACTACCAGTCAGCTGTTCTGTGTGTGTTTGTGTTGTGTGCGTGTGTGTGTGTGGATGGGTGGGTGTGGGTGGGTGGGTGTGTGGATGGGTGTGGGTGTGTGTGTGTGTGTGTGGGGGGGGGGGGGGGGTGAGTGTGTGTGTGTGTGGGGGGGGTGGATGGGTGAGGTGAATGTGTGTGTGTGTGTGTGTGGATGGGTGTGTGTAGTGTGTGTGTTTGTGTGTGTGTGTGTGTGTGTGTTTGTAGGTGTGTAGGTGTGTGTGTGGGTGTGTGTGTGTGTGTAGGTTTATGTAGTGTGTGTGTGTGTGTGTGTATGTGTGGATGGGTGGGTGAATTGGTGTGGTGTGTGTGTGTGTGTGTGTGTGTGTGTGTGTGTGTGTGTGTGTGTGTGTGTGTGGGTGAATGTGTGTAGGGTGTGTGTGTGTGGATGGGTGTGTGTGGGTGAATGTGAATGTGTGTGTGTGTGTGTGTGTGTGTGTGTAGGTGTGTAGGTTTATGTAGTGTGTGTGTGTGTTGTGTGTGTGGGGTGGATGGGTGGGTGAATGTGTGTGTGTGTGTGTGGATGGGTGTGGGTGTGTGTGTGTAGGTGTGTGGGTGTGTGTGTGTAGGTGTGTGTGTGTGTGTGTGTGTGTGTGTGTAGGTTTATGTAGTGTGTGTGTGAGTCAGTGCATGAGTGAGAGAGAGAGATTGATTGATTGACTGATTATAAAATATTGAGGATAATGGAATGTAGGTGGTTTTGTAAATTTTGTCATCTGTTCCCACCAGCACACAATGGCCTGCTCTTTCGAAAAGTGGAGCAGAATTTAACGTGTGCGCAAGATGTTCTGAGAGAGAGAGAGAGAGAGAGAGAGAGAGAGAGAGAGAGAGAGAGAGAGAGAGAGAGAGTGTGTGTGTGTGTGTAGGTGTGTGTGTGTTGTGTACATAATTGTGTGTGTACATAAGTATATGTATGAATGCATGTAAGCACATTTCTCAAATCAAAACAAGGAGATAATTATGCATTTATTTAGTTTTGTCTCTGATTTTTTAAATGGTAAGTACAAATTCAATTTGGGTTGTCAATTGCTCATTTTTGACATCCTTCTGCCATTTCTACATGACCAAAACTCCCCCCCAAACCCCCCCCCAAAAAAAAAACAACAACACAAAAAGATCAACAACAGATATTTCTTAAGACAGCAATGGGCTAATCTGCTTTCATTTCTTCCTTCATAATGAAAAAGGAAGCACATGCTTAACATATGTAAAAAGAAGCTGAGTGTCTGACAATTTTTTTAACATGTTATTGATTTGCTATGAAAAAGCTTTTCAAATTTAAAAGAAAAGAAAATCGAACAATTCCACGAAAATTTCATACAAATTGATATGCTAGACTCCAAAGGAAAGACAAAAGAAAAAAAAAATTGACAAATTTTGCATCATAATAGGTGGTCAGGATGAGGAGTAAGGTATTTTTTTACACACATATTTTTAAAGCAAAGGGAGACAAAATTACATCATAATACTTCAGGACAAGGAGGAAGAAAGCTTCTAGTTTTATCATCAATCTAAATCTCCTAATCGACAATATGACCTCTACCTGCCTAAACTCACTCCTAACGGAAAAGTGGGTCACATGAAATCTGACTTATTTTGTGGCAGAGGGTCACATAGTATGTTAAAAACACATGATGTAGCCCATGTATTATCTTTTGATAAGATCAAATATTGTAATTTACATGAATATAGAAATGTTGTATCTCTTATCTACAGGTTTAAGCTCAATGCTTTTAGAACAAATTTTTTTTTAAAAAGCAACAGGTATCTGTGGTGAAAATCTTACCAATGATCATATTCTATTACGATGCAGAGATCTGAAAAACATCTTACCTGCCTTCCCAGTCCGTAGTTTACAGCAAGTTCTAAAGACATTCCATTAATGAAAGAAATTGTATTGTCATTAAGCCATACTCCTATTTTCAGACTCCTCTGATATAAGGATAGCTTCAAGTTATATGAATTGGAAAGTTAGTATTTTTGCTGTTTGATGTTTTTGAGGTTGTTTTTTGTTGTTGTTGTTGTTGGGTGGTTTTTTGGTTTTTGGGGGTTTTCCCCCCAGAATTCTTGTTAATGCTTTTTTCATAATAGTTGTTTATTGCGATTGATTAGTTATGCGCATACCCCTCCTCCATACACACACACACGCACACACACATGCATGCGCGCGCACACACACACGCACGCACGCACACATGCACACACACATATACACACTTTTCTGCCTGATTTCACTATTTAGTGGAAGGACGTTAAACTGAAGAACTACTACTACTACACATGCTTCTTATACTAAAGAGTAAGTCAGTCATGGCTGTTGGTATGAATGACACAAAACATACCCAGCATGCAATCAGCATGCCACTGATTGTTTCAATGAACAACACTGAGTGCAGGGGCCAGTGCAGTACTCTCATTTCCCCTTTAAAAAAAAAGGGCAAAAAAACAAAAACAAAAAAAGCATTTAAAACATCAATGAAGTTTGTGTTCTTCACAAATTTCAAGCTTCTCTAGACTGATGATATGGCCAAGTGGTTATGACTGACTTAAATCCCAAGGGTCCATGAAGTCACGGGTTTGAATCTCAGCACTGTCTGGTGAATTAAGGGTCAGGATTTTTACAATCTCCCAAGTCAACTTGAAATGCAGACCTGCCAATGCCTTAATTCCCATTGTGTATATGCACATCCAGAAGACCAACAATGTTCATCAATGATCCCGTAATTCATGTCAGCATTCACTGGGTTACAGAAACTGGAACATACCCACCATACACCCCCAAAGTCAGAATGCGGCTACCTTCGTTGTGGACAAAAATAGCCGCATATGCAAATTCTCACAAAAGGTGAACCTCTAGTTGAGGAATGGAAAAAAAAAAACGAACAAAAACCCCCCATCTTGGTGTAGTGGACTAGGGGGAAAGTCCACAACAGGCACACGACAGGAACCCTTGAAGGGCTGCTATAACAATAATAAATGGAACTTATATAGCGCTATATCTTGCAAAGACAAATCAAAGCGCATGCATTCAACCTAATCTTACACAGTCATGCAATCAATGATAAATAATCAATAGTTTAAACAAACAGATATATACAGCTCGACTGGTCCTAAGAAAGAAAAAATCTGAACACATCACTCCTCTTCTGCGATCTCTTCACTGGCTGCCTGTCTCACAAAAACTGAAGTATAAGATCAATACCCTCTGTTTCAAATGTCTCCACAAATCTGCACCATCTTATCTTTGTAACTGTCTTCACCTGTACACTCCATCCCGTTCCCTTCGTTCAGCCACAGATACTTTGTGCTTTCGAACACCCAGATTCAAACAAACCACTGCTGGCTTTCGATCTTTCTCTGTTTCTGGTCCGTCCATCTGGAATGACCTCCCTCTTTCACTTCGCCAAAAACCTTCACTTGATACCTTCAAATCCAGCCTCAAAACACACTTATTTCCTTCCTGACACTTTCCCCTCATATCCGTCTCTACTTTTCAACAGCATCCTTCATCTCCTAAGTGTGTTCGCGGGTGTTGTGTGTGTGTGTATGAGTGTGTGTGCACGTACGCGTGCATAAATTTGAAATATGTTATTTATTATATTTGAGGAAAGTTGCATGCGTGTAAATGATTTGAGTGCAAGCGCTTCGATTTGTTTGTTTTACAAGGTTCAGTGCTATATAAATTCCATATATTATTATTATTATTATATTACAAACATGGTGCGCTGCAGAAAAAAATCTACGACATAAAATTTCAATAGTCAACTGTTTTTTCAAAAGCACACACACACACTCACACAGGACATATACTTTAGCAGGGTGATAGGACATGGCTTAGTGAAGGTGGGATAGTTCTGATATGAAACAGGAGGGGGGAAATCAGCTCTTCAACTTCACCAAAAGCCTTCATTTGATTCTTTCCAATCTAGCCTCAAAACGCACTTATATTCTACTTGAGATCTTCCCCTGTTATCTGTTCCTACTTTTCAATAGCTGCCTTCACCTCCACCACCCCCACCTAAGTGTGTTGTGTATATAAATTTGATATTTGTTTATCTTGATGTTTATGGATGGTTGCATGCGTGTGAATGATTTGAATGCAAGCGCTTTGATTTGTTTACTTTGCAAGATTCAGCGCTATATCAATTCCATACATTATTATTATTATTATTATTAAATCTTAGGTTTGAAATAAATAGTATATAAACACTACAGAGTGTTACACACACCCCTGGCAGTGGGGGGACGGACAATGCCAAAGGGTGTAGCGGACCAGTGCAAGCTTAGCTTACCTGAGACACATCAGCTCCTGCAGGTAGGTGGTGGTGATGGCGTGGGCCAGGGTGCCGCTCTCTGCCGCCTGACTGGTCCACTCTGTGCTCAGTGTAGCGGACAGCTCCTTCAGCGATATCTTGGACTGGGGTTCAAAGCCCAGACTCTGCAGAGAGTGCAAGTGTACAGCGGTGAGATACCACTTGGTAAAGGTAAAGGAGTCCCATAACCTATAAGGTTGAAGGGGAGCGAGGCGTCAGAGACCTCACTTCTCTAAGGCCAGCATTTTGAGGGCAGCGCCCATCTCCTCTCCCTCGCTGCTTTACCTTCCCTGACCCTTAAAGAGGGCAGGTACCCATTTACAGCTGGGTGAACTGGGGGAACTGTACTGAAGCCAAGGGGCGCAAACGGTCACCCATCCAAACTGGTAACCACGCTCGATGCTGCTTAACTTGGCTGGGGGAAAGCGAGTGCTCCGACCACTGAGCTATCCCGTCCCACTTGGTACACACACACAAAAGCCACAGAACTGCATTTCTCTACAGTTAAGAGCTGAGTGCTTTGGCACAGAGAGAGATAGAGACCTTGTTAGTATAAAGTTCAGGAGATACCCTTGCGGTCACAGCTTTGAACTCATGATATGATTTATTTATTTATTCCCTTTATTCTTTTATTTCTTTTATTCTTTTATTTCGAGGATGATGGAATAAGCACACATATGCTTTTTTACATCCAGTGCCCACGTGTATGCAGTTTTGTCAATTTTATCATCCATTCCCACCGGCACACAACGGCTTACTCTTCCAAAAAGTGGATGATTGAGAGTGTGGGTTCCAATCTCCAATAATAAAGTGTCCATTCAAGAGGATGTTTTCTCCTGGAGTTAACATTGGGTACTCACTCACTCCACTTCCCTGAAAGTCCTTCAGATGATATAAACAGGTGCATGCACACGCATACAGAGCATCCAGCCCACAAGTGCAAACCCATACCCTTTTGTAGAAGAGTAGGCCAGTTAAGGTGGGGGGTGGGGGATGGATGATGAGATACCCAGCATGCACCTTGCTGCCCAGGCAAGAAATAGTAGAGGAGAACTTTTAGTTCACAACAAATGTGTCGGCAACCGGATCTGTACTTTGTTAGTGTAAGAGGTTCCTTATTGTGTACTGAATGGACTGTTAACTGCAAGAAAATGATTGGGGAAAAGAGCTGACCTGTGTGTGTGTGTGTGTGTGTGTGTGTGTGTGTGTGTGCGTGTATGTGTGTGGGAAAGGGGTATAGATTTGTTGCATTATGCTTGTGTGTGTATACATATGTGGTGAGTGTGTTTATTCATTTATTTATTTTATTCTTTTATATCAAGGATAATGGAATAAGCACTTATGTGCTTTTTTTACATCCAGTCCTGTGTGTATGCAGTTTTGTAAATTCTGTCATCTTGTTCCCACCGGCACACAGTATGTGTGTGTATGTGTGCAGCCATGTGTGTGTGCATGTGTGTGTGTGTGTGTGTGTGCCTTACCATCAAGAGGTCAGCACCGTCAGGAACGTTCAGCTGCTCCCAGAAGTCCACCACATCCTCCATGGTCACCATCCTGTAAGGCACCCGTAGTACGTGTATTAATCATCACATGGATCGATTGTCTTACCGGAGAGATTTTCTACTGTGCCCAGGTATCTGCTACAACAAGTCTGTGCAGGTCTGTGCGATCATTCCTCTGTTCATCATGAAGAATGAAAAAACAAAAAGATGTTTTTTGTACATTAAAGCAAATCAAATAGCTTTAGGGAGACGGGATAACCTGGTGTGTGTCTTCGTTTTAACGTCTATCCACTAAAAAGTGATTTTAGACAGGCGGGATAGCCTGGTGGTTAGAGTGTTGTGCTTGCATTATGATGGCCTGGGATAGATCCCAGGTTTGAGCTACCAATGACACATCTGTTCAAGGGGACTTTCCCCTTGGAGTTAACATTTGTGCAGACTACACTCCCCTGAAAGTCCTTTGAATGAGATTATAAACTGAGGACCTGTGTTCGAACATAAGCACAACATCTTGCAGACACGTTAAAGCCCGTTCTACCTTCTGAAAGAGTAGGCTATTGTGTGCCGGTGGGAACAAATGACAAAGTTACAAAACAAAAATGGATGCCCACTGGTGTCGTGTTCAGATAATTATCATCCCCTAAGTTGGAATGTGACTACCTTAGTGGTCGGGAAAAATGGCCACGTACACAAAATGTCACCATAGGTGAACCAAGAGCCTTACTTAGCTGAGGAATGAAAAAAACAACTACAAAACAAAAATGAACAGACATCAGAATTCAGGTAAAGGTTACCCGACTTCACCAATGCAAACACTGAAAAATAGAACATCTGAAAAAAAATATCAACGATATATTATTCTTTTTTAAAGTTTAACTACGCGTTTATGTTAATTACTTATTGGAAGATATCTATAAATTCTTTCCCCTTAAATCAAACCTTTATGCTGATTTCATATCAGAATAATTTCTTTTTTCGTTTATCTTTTTGATCTTAAAAGCACAAGTGATTCCAAACCTCTGTTGGAAAGTACTTTTCAGATAAATGTACAAAGCGTCCAAATAAAAGAGAATAATTATGAAAAGAAAATCAATACGACCTGATGCTGTGTCACTGCAGTGGTAAAACGGGAGATTGAGATTTAATCTACATGAAAGGTGCGTCACAGATTGCATTTTGTGAGGTTCATGGGCAGCAGCAGACTGGGACCACAGACAGTCATGAACTTGCCACGTGTCAGCCACTTCACACGGGTGGCACGGACAATTTTACACACGTTTCCAACCACAGCAGGTATTCACACCTATTGGGCCAGGCTGCCATCAAATATACAACAAAAGTTGGTTTTGTTGTTGTTGTTGTTGTTGTTGTTGTTGTTGTTGTTGCTCGGCTGGGGGCTGGAGTTCTGAGGGTCATCAATGGTGACATTTTCCATATGCGGCCGTTTTTTTGCCCACCAGTAAGCTGTAGACGCATTCTGACTACGGGGATGATGTCTAAACACAACCAGTGTGCATGCGTTTTGTTTTTTAAAAAACCCCAACCCATTGTCATCTGTTCCTACTGGCACAAATGGCCTACTCTTCTGAAAGGTAGAACAGGTTTTAACGTGTGTGCAAGATGTTTTGTATGCGTTTGCACAGCCACATAGGACCTTGGTATATAGTTTCATTCGAGAGACTTTTACGGGAGTGGAGTTGGTAACTGATGTAGACTCCAAGATTTAAAAAAAATCCTCTGAAAAAGGTGCCACAGAGGTGGCTGGAACCTGGGCTGTCAGACTGCAAGCTCAATGCTCTAACCACTAGGCTATACCCCCCCCTCCCCCCATTATGCTTATTAATTAAATTTAAAAAAAATAAAAAAACCAAACAAATCCAAAACATCCAAACTTCACATTCAGCGTGGTGCACTTACAGTCTCACAGTGATTCCCAGGTGGGATGAGTGAGACAGAATGCACATCCTGGGTGACCCCCCCCCCCACCCCCACCCCCCAGGGTGTCAAGCTGGTGAACACCCCAACAACCACCACCACTAACAACATGTTCATGATGATATGGACAATGATACCGAGTGTGTTAATGATTGTCAACAGCTGGGGAAGCATTCAGCAGGCGGAGAGTTCTAAAGGTAAGTGCTTTGATTTGTTCCTTTGCAAGATACAGCGCTACATAAATTCCATACATTATTATTTGCTGCTATTATTATTATTAATATTATTATTATTAAAGGTAACGGTGGCTGAAAACACTGGCCGATGGTTGATGGTGCAGCTATTG
Source organism: Rapana venosa (assembly GCA_028751875.1). NCBI lineage: Eukaryota > Metazoa > Mollusca > Gastropoda > Neogastropoda > Muricidae > Rapana > Rapana venosa. The sequence continues at coordinate 21,052,935 of CM054138.1, read as the reverse complement.
AAAAATCCCTGGTATTGTTGGGAAGGTGTGTACAAAGGTTTATTATTGTTGTTGTTGTTGTTGTTGACTTTGTGAGAAAAGAGCAAACAAGAAGAGAGAGAGAGGCGGGAGAAAGAGAAGGGAGAGAGAGAGAGAGAGAAAGAAAGAGAGGGAGGGAGAGAGAGAGAGAGAAAGAGAGAGGGAGAGGGAGGGGGGGGGGAGAGAGAGAGAGAGAGAGAGAGAGGGAGGAAGAGAGGGAAAGAGAGAGATCAAATATTGTGTGTGTGTCTATGTGTGTGTGTATGTGTGTGTGTGTGTATGTGTGCATCAATAACAATAATGGTTTTAATATTCATTTCTGCAGGGCATCTGGTCCATATAAACAGGAGATATGCATGGGTGGGTTGCGCACATGTGAAACTAAATAGTCTATGAGAGTGAGAGACACAGGCAAAGAAATCATGAACAATGGCATACACACAAACACACACACTCACATGCACGCACGCGCATACACACACACACACACACACACACAAAAGCACACAGAGCCTTTTTCATATATTCAAGGCTGCATACACTGAAGTCAGACAATAAAAGTTGCTGTCTGAGTGTTTGACGATGATGACGAGGAAGAAGAAGAATTGCGAAGAAGAAGAAGAATTGCGAAGAATTGTGAAGAAGAAGAAGACTGCATACCCTCTCTCATTTTGGAGACAAATATCATACTTTCGGGAGAACTGCTGCTCACAAATACTGACACAACCTAACATAATCAGACACACAGATTAAAAACAAAAACAAAACAAGGACACCTACCACCCACACACATACCCCCCCCACCCCCTCCCCCCCTTCCCCATGAGACAAAAACTTCTCACATCATGACCGTTTCTCATTCTCTAGTACAGAGAAAAACAATACAAACAAAAACCTCCAGAAAGACCATACACTAACCAACAACAAAAAACCATGGTAATCTACTCACCCAGAATTATCACTAGGCTGCAAAGACGAGAACAGGCTGATGGGCTCCCCACTGGCATAGACTGCTGGTGACCACCTATCGTAATGAGCCGGAGGAAGCGGGTTCCGAGCCTTCCTTCCACTGTGAGGGCGTGGTATGGGAGTTCTACCAGGAGTCTCGAGGCCCCGAGGAGTTATGGCGTGCCGAGCAAGACCCTCGACAAACTCTCCAAAACTGATGTAGCCATCATGGTCTGCATCCAGTTTCTTGAACAGTATTTCCAGCTCCTATAGGAAGAGAAAAAAAAAAAGTGTATTGGATGACAATGCGCTAATTTGTATTGCATTAGATCAATATATTGGATGACAATGCGCTAATTTGTATTGCATTAGAGATCAATATATTGGATGACAATGCGCTAATTTGTATTGCATCAGAGATCAATATATTGGATGACAATGCGCTAGTTTGTATTGCATTAGATCAATATATTGGATGACAATGCACTAGTTTGTATTGCATGAGATCAATATCTATGCCATTAAAAATAAGGCTCCCCCCCCCCCCCCCCCCCCACTTAATAACCTTCTAAGGAATCTAAGGACGGCATGCATGAATCGTTTGGTTTGTGGTAACAGAAGGGTACAGAGCAAGCACACCGTCTTCTTGCAAACCATCTACTCTATTGTTCGCTAAATGAACCAGCTGTTCAATGTGTTCAGAGTACATGGCTCCGAACAGTGATGGTTAAATTCACTCCGAGTTCACTCATTTCAGAACATTTTGGTAGCATGGGAAGACTATGACATTACAAAACCTATGCAAATGGAAAAAAATAGTATTTGTATGTAATTATTTCTGCAACCTTTAAAAAATGAACCGAAACAAGTCATTAAAGCAAACAGATAAATAAGTTTATCTAAACAATGACAGATAAATAGATGAGAATCATAAATGATAAATAAACAGATAAGTAAAAGAAGTATGACAAAGTGACAGGCATTATAGATGAGAGAATAAGAAGTTATCCTGTGTGGGTTTTTTTGTTTGTTGTTCCTTGGCTAGAGCTCCAAGGTTCACCAATGGTGAGATTTTTGTGTACGTGATTGCTTTTGCCCATTTATCTGCATTCAGACTTCAGAAATGATGTTTACACCAAACACCAGTGTGTATGCGGTTTATTTTTAATTCTATCGGCTCTATCCACCAGCACTGAATGGTATACTCTTCCAAAAGGCAGAATGGGTTCTAACGTGTGCACAAGATGTTCTGCATGCGTTTTTACACTGGATCTTGGTATACAGTCTCATCTAAAAGATGTTTGGGGGAGTGAAGTTGGAACTGATATTGACTCCAGGCCTACATTCCCTCAAACAAGATGCCTCAGTGATGGCTCAAACCCAGGCCATGAGATTACGAGCACAATGCTCTAACCACTAGGCTATCCTGCCTCCTTCCCCCACAACCCCGCTCTTATGAAATTTGACTTCCACCCCGTAGGTCCATGAAGTCATAGGTTTGAATCTCAACAATTGTATCTGGTGAATTAAGAGTGGAGATTATTACAATCACCCATGTCAACTTAAAGTGCAGGCCTGAAAGTTCCTTACTTCCCTTCATAATGAAAATGATAAATGGTATTTATATAGCGCTATATCTTGCAAAAACAAATCAAATGGCTTATATATATATATATATATATATAAACACACAGAAGATCAAATATGCACATTAAAGATCCTGCAATTCATGTCAGCATTTGGTGAGCTACAGAAACAGGAACATACCCAGCATGCACCATGTACTAGCAGAGGAATGGGCTCTTCCAGGCTCAACATGTTCCAAAGACACGGCAGGAAAAAAATCAGTCCAGTGCCTAAATGACTCACTCTTAAGGAAGTTAACAAAGGGGAAAAAACCAGAGAAGAGAAGAAAGACGAGAGAGAGAAAAAAGGAGATGTAAAGAAAAGAGTAGAGAAGAGATAAAGAAGAGAAAAGAGGAGAAGAGTCTGAGGAGAGGATAGGGGACGGGATCCGGAGAAGAAAAAAGAGAAGAGGAGAGGGAGGGGAGGAGAAGGGAAGGGAGAGCATGGGAGGAGAGGGAGGGAAGGGAAGGAAAGGGAAGGGGAGGGAAGGGAAGGAAAGACAAGAGAAGAGAAGTGAAGAGGAGAGAAGAGATGAAAAGAGAAGAAAAGAGAGAAGAGAAGAGATGAGAAGAAAAGAGAGAAGAGAAAAGAAAGAGAAGAGAAGAGAAGAGAAAAAGAAAAGAAGAGAAGAGAAGTAAAGAGAAGAGAAGAGAAGAGACCAGCGTCTATTGAAAACCACAACCATACATCTCCATACATCTCTATGTAGGGAGATGTATGGTAGTGGCTCTCAACAGATGAGCAAAGACAAGGAAAAGAGAATGGACAGGGAAAAAATAGGAGAAAAGAAAAGGAAAAAAAGAGAAGAGAACAGAAGAGACAAAACACAACAGAACAGACAACAACAAAAAAAGACATAGCACCCAAACCTTCCCCCCCACCCCCCAAACTCACCTCATCATCCATCTGGTCCATGCCGATGTACTGGCACACCTGTCCCAGCTCCGTTTGGCTCAGGTAACCATGGCGACCCACCCCCAGGTTGCCGCACACGTGACGAAGCTGTTCCAATCCCGTGTCCGAGTCCACGCCCCCTTCACCCACTATGGGCGAAGATGTCAGCATTCCTGTGACGGCCAAACAGTGCCATGAGATAGAAACAAACCAACGAACAAACAGAAAGGAAGGTGGCAGGACAGTTAGGACGTTCGCCCACCTGCCCAACAAGTAAACTGTGAGGTTCTGGGTTCGATTCTTGGGCCTTGCCCTTTCTTTCCCAGTTTGACGGGGGGAAAATTAATAACAGTAATAGATGGAATTTATATAGCGCTGTATCTTGCACAGACAAATCAAAGCGATTGCACTCAACTCAATCTTACACAGTCATGCAACCAATAGCAAGTAATAGTTCTAACAAGTCCAAATGTACACACACACACACACACACACACACACACGCCAAAGTGTTTTGGACAAGACTATAAACCGCAGCGCACTGTGTGCGGCGAATGCATGCAGAACATCTTGCGCGCACAATAAAAACCCGTTCTGCCTTTTGGATCAGTAGGCCATTTCGCGCCGATAAGAACAGATGTTAAATTTTTTAAAAATGCATGCAC
>CM054138.1:21026284-21043784 GCA_028751875.1 Rapana venosa | reverse complement strand
ATACACTGGTGTCGTGTATAGACGCCCTCTCCGAAGTTGGAATGCGGTTACCTAATTTAAAAAAAAAAAATTTTTTTTTTGGGGGGAAGACAAACATTCGCAAAAATGTCACCCTTGGTAAATCTCGGAGTTCTAGCCGGGGAACGAAAAAAGTCCTTGTGTGCATCTTAGCAGACTTTACTACGACTGTGACACTTTCTACAGCTGTTTACATAGTGAGGTCATCTACAAGGAGAATTCTTTAAGTGATGCAGGGGGTGAGTTGGTCCACAACGTCATTAACGAAGCTGATGAAAAAGGCGTCTGACAAATCAATCTGTTTTCTGAGGCATCTCTGAAGTTGACGAAATTTTCTGATTTGTCTCTCCAAAGAATCTTCAACTGTTTGGTTCTTTTTCTGAACGAAAAAAATCCTGTTAGGGTCTTCTCATTTGGTAAGTTTTATTGGAAAGCCATTGTTTTAAATTTCATATTTAAAAAAAAATCAGTAAAGTCGATTAAGAAAAAAAAAGGCCACATATTTGTTTGTAGTTACGTTGTTTTTTATTTCTTGTATTGTTCTTCTTCTTCGTCATTGTCGAACGCTCAGACAGCAACTTTTGTTGCCAATCATATTCAGAGCGAAAATGCCTTGCCTACCATTAAGTGCCTGGCAAAATACGTTATTTATTTATTTATATTTTATTTTTCTTCTTTTATTTTGAGGATAATGGAATAAGCACTCATGCGCTTTTCTTCTTTAAAATTTTTTTATATTTTACATCCAGTCCCCTTGTGGCCCAGCGCATCCGACTTCGTCGTGACTTCTTGTGTGAGGTATGAAATTTGGTCTTCAGTGGTGCATTTTGTGTGTGTGTGTGTGTGTGTGTGTGTGTGAAATCCAGACGGAGTATTGGCGTTGATCAGACAATTACTCTCAACGCTTTATTCCAGTTATTGGTTACACAGGCAGACATTTTCTTCACAAGTCTCAGACAGAAGGTTGGCTTCCCTTTTCTAATGACGTATTAAAACAACAACAAATCCGACGGTGCCGGTTTGAGCCACCACTGCCACGCCAGTTTGAGGAGATCCTCCCCCCCCCCCCCCCCCAACTTTTCCCTCAGTTAGCATAACATCAGTACTGACTCCATTCCTCCAAAAGTCCTTCGGATGAGACTATAAACCGAGGCCCCCATGTGCAAACGCACGCAGAACATCTTGTGCACACATTAAAAGCCCGTTATTTCCACCTTTCGGAAGAGTAGGCCATTTCGTGCCGGTAGGAACGGATGAAAAGATCAAAAAAAAAAAAACAACCCCAAACAAACCTGCATGCACACATGTGTCGAGTTAAGACACCATCCCCGAAGTCGGAATACAGCTACTTTAATGGTGGGTAAAACAGTCGCATACTGCAAAATCTCACCACTGTGAACCTCAGAGCTCTAGCCGAGGAACAAAGGAGAAAAAACACATAACCAAACCCCCAAAAAACCCTCACAAAAAGAAAAAACACCCCCAAACTAAAAAAACTTTACACTGTGTGTTGAGATATTTTGGGCTGGAAGTAGGTATAGGATAATGACCAGTCAGACTGAGCCGCCAGGACTCCAAGTCTGTTTCTCTTTTGTACTTCCAGCAGGGTGCTTTTTCTGACAGTCCGCCTGACATCAGGTGAACCAGCCTGAAAGAAGACAGGTGAGTGACTACTGATTATGTTTACGTTTACTTCGGCCTGAGAAAAAAATAGACTGAACAGTTAGTGCACCTGTTTCTATGGCGAGGTTAGGGGTGACCAGCCTATTTTGAAAGGTACAAGCTAGTTTTCATCATCCACTCTTTTTACCGAGACTATATCAAAGTCCCAGCCGAAAATTCCTATAGAGGGACCACGACTTAGAATGCAACGAGACAGGCGCACACTGCAAACGACCTTTTCCGTCGACTTAAAACGCAACGAGACAGGCGCACACTGCAAACGACCTTTTCCTTTCAGCACCGCATGGCCTCTTTTGTCCACACCATTTATGATCCATGTTTATTCTGATGCTTCAATATCCCCAATGTGGTGATTAGGTTTAAAGTCTCCCCCATGTATGAAGAGGCAATCTTTTATCTACAGGGCGCCCTTTAACCTGATATCCTTGTCAAACAGGAGAGCAGGAATTTAAACAGTGGTTTTCATGTGATAAGCCAAGTTTTACTGCCAGTTATACCATGTTGGTGTTTGATATAGCCACCTTGATTGGTGGTATAAATTTGTGGGCTAGGACAACAGTCCCCATGTATTGGGTCTCTCTCAACAGACGAGCTGATAACCTTTAAGGTGAAATATCTCGTAGGCGGGTTTCTGGTACGCAGATGACGTCAACGTGTGTTACAACCTTTGAAAATCCCGGAGCTCATGCCTTTATTTTGTAAACACTATTGTGATGACTTTTTAGACTTGGCAGTAGACACATCAGTTGTTTTTCTTTGCCTGCCATACCCTGTTAAGGTACTTAACCTTTGAGGCTTGGAGTGTGGTACTGTCACAGGTTTTGAACAGCACAAGTGCTATAACATTCATCCTGCGATCTGAACATGATCCTGATGTTTACTGTCAGAGGTTTTGAACAGCACAAGTGCTATAACATTCATACCGGGATCTGAACATGATCCTGATGTTTACTGTCACAGGTTTTGAACAGCACAAGTGCTACAACATTCATCCCGCGATCTGAACATGATCCTGATGTTTGTGTAGCATTTGTCTAGGTTTTCAACTACAATAGGCAGATGAATGAGGTTCGACAGGCTTTTTATCTATGGTGAGGAACTTGCACTTTCTAATCGTCGCAGCATCTGCAGGATGGGAATTGTTATGACCTCTCAGGTTAAGAAATCTGCATAACGTGCCACACACAGAAAGTCAAATATGCACAGTAAAGATCCAGTAATTCGTGTCAGAATCGTGAAATACTTAACATGCATGTGAAGGTTTACCTAATTCACTAAATTATTTCATTGCAGATGGGGTGCAGCATATGTAGATTGCTCCATGAGGTAATAGCAGCCTGGCAAGACCGAAACTGCCTCGTTTCTCAAATATCATCAATCAAAACAAAATGTCGTCAAGACGCTTATGGAATATAGTAGGGATCCCTTGATAAACGTCTAAGATAGAAAATACTGGTATGACATGTTTCTTTCCAAAAGTTTGCCTCCTACATATATGTCGACCATAGTTGATCTTTTTTGTTCGTTTTTAACCAAGGTTTTTCTTCCATGACTAGAGCTTTTCAAGTGGCCTAATCCCTAGAATGAATCTATCATAACACACTTGTAAACTTGTTACTGGTATCATCAGTCAGTGCCCTCTGCTACTTGTACGTTGTTCTGTCCATCACCTATCTATCAGTAATGTTTGACAACAGAACAGAGGGTTGTACTTGTAGTTAAGACACCTTCAGTCAAAGCAACTTACGTGCGATCTGTCTCAATGCACTGTCATCTAGTTCGCAGCTTTTCATGCACCTAAACCCGGTATCTAAGAAACAGTCCTCTTTCTTCTACCTACAAAGGGACATTCTTGGGGATTGTTGTTCTATATTGATTCGTAAGGCAGCCTGCCTACAGTAAGTCTGACAGGCGGATTCACATGATACTGATCAGTTCTGCACACATCAATTTAAAAACCTGATCGTCAGCTATGTTTAACAGAATTCCATAGCAGACCAGTAGTTAAAATACCTTCATTATCCACGATTTGTGCACAGTCTATCAGAATCTCAGTGGATGGAAAGCATTGCAAATTATCCTAAGTGGCAAACGACGCGATGTTGACAACTGTGTCATTGACAACACTGGGGTCACCCAGAGAGTAAGTGGGTGTTATTGGCAGGTTCTCCTGATTGGCTTTTCTTTTTTTTTGGATGAACTTATAAGGCAGGTGTTATTTGAACTCGGGCATGTGTGTTTTTTATTTATTTTATTTTATTCTTTTATATCGAAGATAATGGAATAAGTACTTGTGTGCTTGCTTTTTTTTTTTTTTTACATCCAGTGTGTGTGTGTGTGTGTGTGTGTGTGTGTATGTGTGTACACCCTCATACATACGTTAAGCAATTATGCGCAGCAATTTACAGCTCGATTAATTTTTTTTCATGAGCTGATGTCACCCAAGATGTGCGCAAGCATGCCGTTTTGTGTGTGTGTGTGTGTGTGTGTGTGTGTGTGTGCGTGCGTGTGCGAGAGAGAGAGAGAGAGAGAGAGAGAGAGAGAGAGAGAGAGAGAGAGAGAGAGAGAGAGACAGACAAAGAGAGAGAGAGAGAGAGAGAGAGAGAGAGAGAGAGAGAGAGAGAGAGAGAGAGAGAGAGAGAGAGAGAGCCAGGCTGTTGAGAGCGCTTGCACCGCAAAGAATAAATTCGATGGAACGTGATTTGTTCGACATGGATACCATGACAAACTGTACTGTTTTGTCAGTAGACATACTGAAAGAGATTGAAAAAAGCATACAGGTAAGAAAAAGGAGAAAACCTACCAATGACTCTTACGTGATGTTGTATCTCGTTTCTTCTAGATCACTCCTGATATATGGAGTTTGTTGTTGTTGTTATTTGTTTTATATTGTGCTTGCATCTCTAGCATTTGTCTTTGAATGTCACCTTGTAACTGTTACTATGCTTGTTGCTGATTTTTGTCAAATCGACCATTCTTTGAGCTTTGTCAGTCCAGGGTTTTGTTGCTTAGTGGGATAGTTCAGCGGCCAGAGCACTCGCTTTTCCCCAGCCATGGTTAAGCTGCATCGAGCGTGGTTACCAGTTGGATGGGTGACCGTTTGCGTGCCTTGGCATCAGTACAGTCCCCCAGTTCTCCCAGCTATAAATGGGTACCTGCCTCTTAAGGGTCAGGAAAGGTAAAGCAGCGAGGAAGAGGAGATGGGAGCCGCCCTCAATATGCTGGCCCCTAGAGAAGTGAGGTCTCTGACGCCTCGCTCCCCTATGACCTTATTATAGGTTATGGGACACCTTTACCTTTTTTTTTTTTTAACCCATCTTGTGGAACGGAGTAAGTACTGCGTTCAAAATACTCAAGTGCTGGCATGCTTAGGTCTTAGCCTACTAATGCGAACTAAGCATCCTTTCCTTGTCCAATAGGTAACTGTACTCTGCGTGTCTTTCGTTTAGGGTTGGTGTGTTGGTGTAAAATGGCTTTCACACACACACACACACACACACACACACACACACACACACACACACACACACACACACACACACACATCTCTCTCTCTTCAGCGAACAGTATACACCCACTCGTTCGATTCCCGTTCAGGGGATATTTTCCCCTGGAGTTAACATCAGTGCAGACTCCACTCTCCCCAAAAGTCCTTCGGATGAGACTATAAGCCGAGGCCCCGTGTGCGAACGCACGCAGAACATCTTGACTTACTTGACTTATGCCTCTCGGTTCCTTGGGGAACATAGGCTGCAACAACACCCATCCAACGAACTCGGCTTTGGGAGATCCTCTTCAGCACATCTTGCGCACACGTTAAACCCTGTTCCGCTATTCGTAAGAGTAGGCCATTGATGACAAATTTACAAAACCGCATACACACGGAGACTGGATGTAAAAAAAGCACATAAGTGCTTATTATATTTTCCTCGATATAAAAGAATTAAATAAATTTGTAAAAAAACAAACAAACAAGCCCTTGCTTAATTGATTAATCCCACCTTAACTGTTTACCCCACTCATACTTAGGCTACAAAAAAAAAATTAACACACGATGACAGCCTTCCTGTCTGAAGTTGTAGTGTTCATCTCTTTGAGTCTCTTTGGACCGGCCGTTTGTGTGAAATTGCGTTCACACACTCGCGCGTGCAAGCACATGGCAACACACATAATACACTCTCACTCGTTCACCCACAAGCACCTGCTTTGTCCCACCTGAATTCTTCTTCTGCTTTCACACACACACAAAAATACAGGAGAGAGTAGCGGGAATGGGGGTGGGAGGGAGAGAGGAGTAAGGAGAGAAACGACCTATACAACAACAAAAGCACTGGGGTCTGGATGAGACATTTATGAAGTGTCCACCTGCTTCACGATCCTTTCAGTATAAGACAGATCTATATATCCATGCGTATCGATCTTCTGTAATGATGACCACGCATAATGATTACTCCCATCTGTTTCCTGCCAAGACTGTGCGTATGAGCGAGTCACCTCCGTGACTCCAAAGGTTGTGTGAAAGAGTTGCATATAATGTATACAAATCTATCTATCTATCTATCTATCTATCTATCTATCTATCTATCTATCTATCTATCTATCTATCTATAGCTATCTGTCTATATCTATCTATCTATATAGTCTGCTGACCTTCCCCTGTAGGGATGCTGAGGGGGGCCTGTCAGTATAAATAACATCTTCACCTTTTGGACAATCTGTACTAGGAATTTGTTCTTTTTCTATCCCTCTCTTTGTTTCTGCCTTGTTCCGTTTCTTCCTGTCAGCTCCTTCTTGTCTATTTTCTGCCTTCTTGGTCCACACGCAAGCACGCAGCACGCAAGCACGCGCGCGCGCGCGCACACACACACACACACGAACGCACACACACGCACGCACCTACGCACGAAGGCACGCACAAAGCAAACACCCTTTATCAACGGCTGCATAAATACTAGAGAGATAGATGTCCACCACCCTGCATATTCTCCAGCTCAACACCCTGATGGTCACGCAGAATATGCCCTCTCTCTCACTCATTTCTCCTGGGAATCACTGAGTGTGAGACCATAAGGACACACTGGATGAGACCTTAGCATGTACACATGACTTGCTTTCAAGTACCCTCACCGTATAGGCAGCTATACTACAACTTCAGAGGAATTGTTCATTCTTAAAAGCGTTATGCTAAGAGCCTGACATGGCAGACTACAATGTTAGAATAACAATTTTTTAAAGTATAACAACACTTTAACGTAGGCCCCTGCCATTCAGCTTGCATCAGTAACTGGCAAAGCTTTGGGCCTGGGTCAAGTCTTGGCCATGGATCTGTGATTGAGCAAAAAACTCCTTGATTAAGTAGTGACTTCTTCACGAAAAGGACTTAAAATATTTATGTTTCAGTCTTCTTACTGAGCTCATGGCATATTCAACCGTGGCCAATAAAGAATTTTACTCGTTAACATAGGGAAGCATAGACCAACCCCCCCCCCCCCCCCCCCCCACACACACACTCTGAAGCACCGAAAACGCACCCATGCATATACACTACACAGAGCAACTCACCTCGAGGAAACTGCACACGATAACATGTGCGCGCAGACACACTTCACACACTTGCAAGAACTTAAAACACTGCATTCAAAGAGACTCAATTCATGATTGACATTGTTTTATTGCAGAAGAAGAAATTATACCTTGCAATAAATGCATTAAGTAAGACAATGAATAAAACCATCATATAATAATAATCATAGTTGCAAAACTACAGGGAAAAAACGCTTTCCTTCAATGTTGGAGATTATAGCATCAAAACGATGCTGGAATGTTTGGCAAAATATTTTCAGTGTCAGCAAATCTGTAAAACAGCAGATGAGTATATCTACCACTTCGACCAAAGATAAGAACAAAAACGGATGGAAAAAAAAAAAGACACTGCTGGAGTCACTGGCAACCGGTTTTTGTTCATGTAGTACTACTACAATGAAGGAAGGTTCAAATCATTATGTTAATCTTCAGCTGAGAATGAACGTTTCAAGCACTGGGATGGCAGCAGCACTAAAATTTGTTACTCTCTCTCTCTCATTATACACACACACATTTCTGTCTGTCTGTCTGTCTGTCTAACTTAGTCTCAGTATGACGTTTAATTTGCGATATCATAACAAAGTTTCACAATGACGTATAATTGAGATTGACGTCATTCCATCACGTCATTACCCCCCACCCCACCCCCAGGAAGGCGAAATCCGAAATATTGGGGAACATCTATATATGTTGGTTGTTCTACCTTCACTTTGTGTGGTATATACATTTTTGGTCTCCGCAATTTTTTTTCTCTCCCTCTCTCTTCCCTTATTTACCCTACACCTCTTCCCCTTTGCCATGACCGTTCGTTCATCCCCACACGAGCATACACCCCAACAACACAAAAAAAAATGCTGGACTCATAAAAATAAGTCGTCAGTCCACAGTGGGAAGGGACTGAGTGTTAAGCTGCCATTAGACTGTGATTCCCATGTGACCCCCCTACACAGCTGCTAGCTACAATGGTGTGTCTCCAGTATGCCCGGAGAGGAGAGTGTTCGGATCCAGCTCAGCAGAGAAATCACCCGAAGAAGTTCCGTACTGCCGATGATACTACTTAATCGCTTGACATTGCCAGGATGATGGAACAGCTCCTGAAGGATTTTATCATTTCTTGTCATAACAACTGAGGTTAAACAGTAATTACTGTTTCTGTTGACATTGTTTGGAAAAAGGAAGAAGAAAAAAAAAGGCGGCAGCAGCAACAGGGAAACAATTAACAGCACCTCCAAAGTTGCCTAAAACCAAAACCTCATCAGTAAACGTTATTACTTGCCTTTTGTTAGCTGCTGGTTTTTTCCCCCCCCCCGTGTTTTCAATCCAAGGTAACGTGGAAACCTTAAGTCCCAAACAGGCAATAACATCAATACTCACTTAAAATATAACAATGTACATCCCTTCATAAACCATTCAAGCTGCTTCATCATAATCTGCCCTGAGAAGACCTCTGCAACCCCGCAGGGCAGGCAATCAATATGTAAAATCCACTTACCAGTCTTACTCTCATCTATTTTCCTGTCACACGAACACCACCTCATTTAAACACAAAAAAAGTTTTTCACTCCATTTGAAACAATGCCTTGAGGCTTTGCGCATGGACTCGATCATACACACGCGTGCAAACATACACACACACACAACGAGCAAGCAAAAACAAACACACACCACGCAAACACACAACGAGCAGCAAAAACAAACACACACGCACAAACATACACGCAAACAAATACAAGCAAAAACAAAAACACACACGCACGTAAACACACACGCAAACAAATACAAGCAAAAAACAAAAAACACGACACGCACGTAAAACATACACGCACACACAAACAAAGCAAAAACAAAAACACACGCACTCAAACATACACGCAGAGCAAGCAAAAACAAACACACACGCACTCAAACATACACACTGTCACACAACTAGCAAGCAAAAAAACAGATAAATGGGAGAAAAGGTCATATAGAGCCCACAGTATCAAATAAAACATGGCTCATTGACCATGGTATTCCGACAATGACATTTAAAAATCTTAACCAAAGGACACACAGCTGGGTCCTCCAGCCAGCCTGGTTGCATAGTTCAGAACTCCAGCTAAGGAGATATTCAAGACCAGCACAATGGCTTCCACTGAAAATAGCAGATGGAATGTCTGGTTGTAACTCGCATGTTTTCTTTTTCTTCCTTTTTTATATTCTTTAATTTCGAGGATAATGGAATAAGCATGCATGTGCTTTTATATATATATATATTTTTTTTTACATCTAGTCCCCATGTGTATGCAGTTTTGTCAATTTTGTCATCCGTTCCCACCGGCATACCATGACCTACTCTTCCGAAAAGCGGTACGGGTTTTAACGCGTGCGCAAGATGTTCTGCGTGCGTTCGCACACGGGACCTCGTTTTATATTCTCATCCGAAGGACTTCTGGGGTGGAGTGGAGTCGGCACTGATGTTAACTCTAGAGGAAATATCCTCTTGGACGAGATTCGAACCCGGGTCAGCAGATCACGAGCGCATCACAATTACCACCAGGCGATCCGTTACCTCCTCCCCCCCTCCCCTCCCCTCCCCATGTAAAGAAAGCCAGGGTCTTGGACTCAGATAGGTCCAAAGCAGCAGGACTGTCCCTTACCCACTAGACAATAAAACCGCTTGCTAGACTTCCAGAGGAGAAACGATACACTGAGATCCCGAAAGCAACGTACATCTGACACACTAAAAGAACACCCACAGCGGCAAGAGAGCTGGCTGTCTACGGCAAAATCTGTATAAGAAAAAAAAAAAGAAAGCCATTTTCCTGCGAGAAACAACACTTACAGCCTCACCAAATAAGACACTACATTGTGACGAAAGGTTTTTCCTAGTGAGAAAGAGTAGCTCGATTTTTACGTAGTGAAATTTGCCGTGACTGTATAACTTGCTGTACAGTTATGACATGTGACAATGTCACCTTTAGCAAAATAAGAATTAAATACTTCAATAGCATTTGTTTGATTTTACTTTCACTCTAGATATAGACTAAAGGCTGGATATAATTATAAACTGGTCGAACAAAGCATAGGCACATGAAAATAAAATAAAACAACATTGGTAATATGCCCAGGCATATGGAAAAAAAAACACCCAACAATATTGGAAATATATTAACTATTGTGTCCCACTAGAATAAACTGAACAGATTAGATATTGCACAGAAAACCAATACACAGGCACGCACACAGGCATATTCACACATTTGCATGCACGCATATGCACAAACACACCTTTGCACGCGTGCACATACACATACGCACGCGCGCACACACACACACATACACGTGATAAAGAACCTACGAGAAACCTCCCCACTATACGTTTATTTATTTATTTATTTTTTAAAAAGCCATATCTAAATATAACAACGTAAGCATTTTATATCCAAGAAATGCAAAATTGTTTAACATCTACATCTATTTTAGAAATGCTAATATGCTTGGTTGTGAGTGCGTGAGCGCACGCGCGTGCGTGCGCGTGTGTGTGTGCACACACGCGCGCGTGTGTGTGTGCACGCGTGTGTGCGTGTGTATATGTGTGTGCGCATGCACCGTGTGTGTATGTGTGTGTGTGCGTCGTGCGTGTGCACCCGTGTGTGTGTGTGTGTGTGTGTGTGTGTGTGTGTAAACAAATGTTTTCCTCCCCGCTCTTTGTCTCTTTGTTCCTTTTCGTACTTCGTTCGGTCAGTATGAAACACAATACATACACACCTACACCTACACCTACACACACACACACACACACACATGTATGCACAGATGGGCAGCAGCAAACTTGTTCACACACGAAGCGTGAGGTTTGCTGAACCATTGCCGAACAGCCACGATAAAAAACGCACCTAGACAAACAAGCGGCCAGACAAACACATACATACATGTGCACGTACGTATTCAGGATACTCAGCATACATGCAGTAGTTCATACAATGTCAAATAAACCCTCACATCACATCACTACCTACTAGCACCCCACACCACGCCGAAGTCGGATGTGCTGGGCCTGATATGTCAGGCGCTTAATGGCAGCGCAACGCATTGTCGCTCATAATTATGACAGACAACAATGGTTGGTGTCTGAGCGTTCCACGACGAAGACAAAGAAGAATTAGAAGCACACACACACACCCACACCCACACACACACACAGGGGGGACGGGATAGCCTAGTGGTCAGAACATTGCGCTCGCAATCTGACGACCCGGGTTCGATTCCCGTTCAAGGGGGATATTTTCCCCTGGAGTTAACATCAGTGCAGACTCCACTCTCCCCAAAACGTCCTTCGGATGAGACTATAAACCGAGGTCCCGTGTGCGAACACACGCAGAACATCTTGCGCACACGTTAAATCCTGTTCCGCTTTTCGTAAGAGTAGGCCATTGTGTGCCGGTGGGAACAGATGACAGAATTTACAAAACTGCATACACATGGGGACTGGATGTAAAAAAGCACATTAGTGCTTATTCCATTATCTTCGATATAAAAGAATAAAATAAGAAAAAAAATACACACACACACACACACACACAGAGGTGACACAGGCATCCAGCTTTCAGTCCCAACACACTGGAAACCATCAGCACCCGACAGGCTTTTCTGCGACTGTGGGGTGTGAGCTGTCGTTGGAGACGCGCGACTCCTGTCGGCGATGACGTTCTTTCAGGAGGTCCAACAGAGGACTCTCCATCAACCGGCAGTCCTCGGAAGTCACGGTGAAGGAGGGAGACACCTTAGTCTCTGGGAACTGAATGTAGCTGGTCCCGTACGGCGTCACTTTCAGACAAAACCACCTGACTCGGCTGTGGAGATAGCGAAAGTAGGCCAGGTCTTCCCCAAAGTCTTGTCCGTGTTCAGCCACCCTCTGCCAGAACGTTGTGTTGAAATGATCGTACAGCAGGTAGTCTGCTGAACTCCACCGTCTGTGGAGGTCCAGATCCTGCTGCGAGAGCGCCGACACTGACATGGTGGCGTCAGAGTTCTGGTTTTCTTCACTAGTGTTGCCAGTGTGGAGAATATCCTTAAAACTCCAGCACATCATGCGTTTCAACAGAACTAAAGATTCGTCTACGTATTCCATCATCATCACCAGCCAGAACTCAGAATCCAGAGCGCGGATGTACTTCCTGACAGCCTCTAAATCTGCAGAGATGTTTCGGCGGCCGTCGGGGTATCCCAATGGCATGCCGAGACAATGAGACAGCAAGTTCCTTGTGCCTTGAGGAAAAATACACGCTGTATTATCATGTAAGGTAGCCTGACCTTTGAATATGCCTTCATATTTCTCAATATTTCTAAAATAGGTTTGTAACGGCGTAAAGCTGCGTCTCCGACCGGCTACCTCTAACATACTGAAAGAATGCAGAATGGAACCCAACAAGTGCAAAGGGTGACGAATCATGGTTAAGAAGATGGCGTTGGGCTTCATCAGAGCTGTCATGACGGTGTTGTTGTAGACAGCAGGTTCTGTCAGCATGCTGTAGCCCCGGCTGGAAGGCCGAAAGTCTTTGACACTGAGTGGTTTAGGCCATCCCAAGTACACATTTTCCCCCACAGGCAGAACAACGGACAGGTTGTAGAGATAAGCGTACCTGCGGAACACCATATCGACAGCCTCTGTGGAGCACTGAATACACTTGATGAACACCACGCGGCTTTGAGGCAAACAGCTTGTCGGGAAGTATTTCAACGGGCTTGGGGCATAGTTCCAATTGCCCCGAATGACGTCGTCGATGCTGACGTGATGTGGGAGAGTGAAGGATTCACTGTGTCTGAAGGAGGGGAGATGGATGTATACCAGATAGAATGCCACGGCGGCCAGAAGGGCCTGGAATCCCACCAACAGCATTATTACGCGACTCTCCATCACACAACAGGGTCATATGAACACAGAAAACTTAAGAGCCACACACACACACTTTGAATCAACACCACTCAGCAATAATAATAATAAATGTATGGAATTTATATAGTGATACAGCAACTGGCTGTGCTTGGTTCCGTCATTTCTTATTTGCACCGATACTCGCTGCTCCTCGTTGTTTCAATTCCAAAGCTGTGCAGTACTCTTTTGCCCTATTCACCTACCTGCTAAACAGGTCGAAGGAAATACCTGTAGTTGTTAAAGAGAAGATTGCTGGCAACTGAATTTTTAAAATTACTGCACCATCAATCTTGAGGAATCCGTGAAATATTCACAATACACGTCACAAAATGAGACAAAATACACACCTAAGAACAGCTCAAATACGCACAAAATCACAGATCACAGAAGGTTGCTGTCACTTCGCACTTATTTCGCATTACTGCACACAAGGTGATTTATCCGTTTTTCCTCGACTCTGATGGAAAACCGATCGCTGATCATTCCACTGTGTATACACTGTTTTCTTTTGAGAGCTCTATATTCTCTTGTAATATCAACCATCACATCTGCTCGTTCGTTGTGCTTGTAGCCAATATTATATTGAACTCTCTACAGTTGTAGAAGAGAATATGTATGTACACAGTAGATGAAAGCTGTTGTCTCTTATCTTGAAAATATCCACACGCGCCCTTCTCACGGTGACAAACCTGTCCAGAAAAAAAAAACAAAAAAACACAAGGTGACATAAAAAGACAGACGACAGTATAGGCCTAAGAAAAGGGACGTTTGATTAGATGAACAAGCCGAATCTTTCATTCTGAATTAACTGGCAATATGACAGATCAGAAGGAGAAAGCAGCCCCAAGACTAGTTCGACCTGTATGTTTTACATCAATGACAGGTAGTGCAGAAATATTGATTTGCATTTGCATCTAAGACTATGAAAGGCATTGAAATGGGCATCAAAGTAATGGGCTTTTTTCACGGAAAGATAACAAAGGAGAAAGGTGTCAAAAGCAACTACGCGTAAATCCTTTTTGCTTCTCAAACACAGACACACAGACACTTGAACATACCACAAGTACGCCACACATGCGCGCGCGCGCGCGCACACGCACGCACGCACACACACACTAAGAGACAGACACTGAGAAACATACATACATACAGACACACACATACATACATACAGACACACACACACACTCACTCACTCACACAGACACACACACACACACTGGTTTTGAAGTTGTGCTTTGCCTATAAAATTTAAAAAAAAAACCAACGTATTTTAAGAAAATTTAGTAGGCTCTAGTTTCTCATCAAAGATACCTGAATGAGACATATCCCCGGAATCGGAATGCGGCTACCTTAACTGCGGGTAAAAACGGGTCACATACGCAAAATCTCACGATTAGTAAACTTGGAGTTCTTTCTAGCCGTGAAAAGAAAAAACAAACAAACAAAAAAATATACGACAATTTAGATTTCAGATGTAACAAACGAGAGCAACATTTTCAATATCAACCAGAAAAACAAGCTGTCACAACAAAGGCACATTGCCAAAAGCAGTGGTGATATTTGTGCCTTAAAATGTTTTGAAAGTCTGCAGTATCTGTTCTTTAGAAAATCCCGAGGGAAAAAAATCCCACATCACATTAAATTTCAATTTGCCAGAACACACATATGCGCACATTCATAAAGGCATCGTGTTTGCTTAACTCTCCTCGAAAAGTCTTCTTCTCAGCTCCCATCTTTATTTCAAGCATTAAACAAGCGTGGAGAATTCGTTACTCAAAGAACCATGGTTGAACATAAACACTAGCAGTTACTCTTTCTTCCATCATGAAAACTGGTGTCTACTTTATGACTGCTGAGGTGGTCATTGTTTAATTTCGCTTCCTTTTTCCTTAGTTATTCTTTGGCTGCGCGCACGCACGCACGCACATGTGCGATCGCACGTGAAGAAGACGAAGTGTGATGAGGAGGATGAAGAGGAGGAGGAGGAGGAAGAGGAGTGTGTGTGGGGTGGGTGGGGGTGGGGGTTAGATGTCTAGGAGAGCTTGGCATGAAAGCTGCCCATGAATTCTGTTTTTCCCGTTTTGTGCTTAGACAGCTTGTGAATGACCGCGGCTGACAGGCAGATGAAAAGAGTGCCGAGCATGATGTATTGTGAAGGAAAGGAAACAATGCCTGCAGGTGCCTACTCTCTCTCTCTCTCTCTCTCTCTCTCCAATCCTTCCCTCCTGGTATATAATAAAACCCTGTATGGAACTATTTCACACCTCTCTTTGTATGATGAATTCACGTTAGAATATCCCCTCCCCACCTTTTTTTTTTTTTTTTTTTAAATTACTGGTGCATGTCAGTACGTCACTGTGTTGATTGAATATGATATATGCGTTCTCACAACATTTGATAATTAAATTAGACAACAGAAAAATCAACCCTAAAACTATTTCCTGATCATTCTATTCAACAAGAACGCTTCAACTTTGAAGAGAAAAAACTTTTGTTGTTCATCGTGGTTAGGTTTTTTAATTTTTGTTTTCGGTTGTTGTTGTTTTTCTTGTTTTCCCTGCAAATAAATTACCCATTAAGTTCCAGCATATCCTCATACTACATCATGGATCTATAATTTCGGGCTTTAACACTTGTAGCTTTGAAAAGGCCTGATACATTTAGGGTTACACAATTCTATCATGGAAAACATTTATCTCTGCAGCCTCGAGTGGTCGTTCTCATCAGTTATCCATCCATCTATACTAGGCCTACTACAGAGCGTTTTCAGCAGTAGTAGACAAACAAACAAATTATATAAAACAACAACCGCAATGTCATTTTAAGTGTGTCTATTTGATAATCCCAAACCAGCTCTTTACTTTCGATAGCAGTGCTAGATATTAAACCTATTTTTAAACCCTATATGGCGCACACGCACACACACTCTTCTCTCTCCCTCTCTAATAGTCTACCTTCTTTTTGGCCAGTGGAGGGAGGGAGGGAGGGAGAGAGAGAGAGAGAGAGAGAGAGAGAGAGAGAGAGAGAGAGAGAGAGAGAGAGAGAGAGAGGAGAGAGAGAGAGAGAGAGAGCGCGCAACTAGGCAATGTGTAAAATAAAAATGCGCCTACATGAAACTGTCAGAACAAATCTGACCTCAAACCATCCATTGGAAAAAAAAAAAAAAACACCCTCATTTTTACATCTGTTCCTTTAAACACACACACACACACACTTACACACACACGCACGCACACGCACGCACGCACACACACACACACACACACACACACGTACGCACGCACGCACACAAATCTCTTAAAGTCTGTTCCTGCCCTGATATCAAAATCATCTGTGAACACACCTAGTTCAATATTAATACAACCACTCACAATAAATATCCATCACGAAGAGTCGCGCACAGAGACAGCAAACCGTTTACCGGTTACTCAGGCTGTACATAACCTGTCTGTTCCACGTGGTCTATAATCACTTTTGTCGTTTATCAGCCTGCCTCTTATTCTTATCAACACACGCACCGTAAGTGTGTGTGTGTGTGTGTGTGTGTGTGTGTGTGTGTGTGTGTGTGTGTGTGTGTGTGTGTGTGTGTGTGTGTTCGATTTTACGTCTGTTCACTTTAAGTGATATTAGACGAGAGGGGGAAGGGGAATGGTGAAGTGAGGGCTTTAGAGCAAAGAGATAAGTGTTGGTATTCAAAGATTTTGTGTATGTCTAAATTCTGATTCCAAACAATACAAATAATATGTTGCAAAACTTGGCAAAGAAACGCAAATAGAACAAAAACACAGAACAATTGAACACTATGCTAAAATCGGAACCTGTGCAAATGCAAATCAATCCGAAAGTAAAACTATTACAGTCTCATGGTTGTAATTTACAAAAAAGAAATTATTGGAGACCGCACCAGCGTCAATGCTATCTCGCATAATAAGTTTGGATTGGTTAATTTCAGTCTGTGAATCAGAGGAGCAATTATTTTTAGAACAAGATTTCTAAAAGCCATACTGAGTACAAAGAATATTCTCAATATGCAGAGGTGAACAATTGTGCTGGGGATAGCCAGCCTCTTCCTGTTTCTTTTTCACATTTTTCCAGCAAA
This sequence comes from Rapana venosa, assembly GCA_028751875.1. Classification (NCBI taxonomy): domain Eukaryota; kingdom Metazoa; phylum Mollusca; class Gastropoda; order Neogastropoda; family Muricidae; genus Rapana; species Rapana venosa. The sequence goes on along the minus strand of CM054138.1, from coordinate 21,026,481 downwards.
CATTTTGAAGCAAAGCATAACCCTCATGAAGAGAAACAGGAACCTGTAAGACAGTTGAACAACTAGAGTGATTTGCTGCTTTTTTAGCTGCTTTATCAACTTAATCGTTAAAATAAATACCGCAGTGAGATGGAACCCAGCAGAACCTCTCAGAATCAGGAGTGTACCAAATTATTCATTTCAGTTATAAGATCCTG
>CM054138.1:20976284-21016284 GCA_028751875.1 Rapana venosa | reverse complement strand
AAGTCAAATCTTTAGGGCCATAACACTACCGTGTGTGTGTGTGTGTGTGTGTGTGTGTGTGTGTGTGTGTGTGTGTGTGTGTGTGTGTGTTGTGTGTTGTGTGTGTGTGTGTGAGAGAGAGAGAGAGAGAGAGAGAGAGAGAGAGAGAGAGAGAGAGAGAGAGAGAGAGAGAGAGAGAGAGAGAGGAGAAGAGAGTAGGGGGAGGGGGAGAATAGTTAAACCACAATTGGAAGAATGTTACCAAGCAGTAAGTATATGTAATGTGCACCTACCATCTCTCTCTCTCTCTCTCTCTCTCTCTCTCTCTCTCTCTCTCTCTCTCTCTCTCTCTCTCTCTCTCTCTGTGTGTGTGTGTGTGTGTGTGTGTGTGTGTGTGTGTGTGTGTGTGTGTGTGTGTGTGTGTAGGAGCGCGGACGTGTTGGCTGCATACGTGTGTCTGTACCCTTCAGTGCATCACCAGTTCCTTAATTTAAACAGGCGAGTTTATAAGTGAAAGTCTGAGTGGTTCGTCTGTGTGCTTGCATGACAACGTCTGTTGCTAATCAAATTAACTAAATCACCATAACTACAAAACGCAAGGAGATCATTCCAGTCATTTGAAAGATGAGCCAATTGGCTATAGATCTCTAGTTCTAAGGCATTGTTTAGCGAGGCAACCAAATCAGCTAAATAATTATCCCCGACATCGGTATGCAGCTACCTTAATGGTGGGTAAAAAACGGCTGCATACGTACACAATCTCACCATTGGTGAACACCGGAGCTCTTGCTGAGGAACAACCCCCCAAAAAAAAACACACAAAAAAAACACAAAAAAACAACAACAACAACCAACAACCCGTACCTACATCACGAGAGTTACAAAACATACGTATCATGTTACACACTATAGCCGTAACAGGAGATCATTTCAGTCGAGCCATTTGAAAGTTCAGTCAATCAGTTACAGTTCTATAGCTTTTTTCCACCTTCTTACCAATGTTTCAGAGAGAGGCAAATAACTCTCACCGTGTCCATCCTCCGTCATTTTCCTGTCGCCTGTAGCTGCGGAACTTAGCATTTATCTGTCGTGTGCCGAAGGATGTTCGCTTCACAGTGCGCATGACCTTTGAAATACATGAAGACTTGTACCCCATCATCTGCCAGTCCCTCCATAACCCAGTTATAGTTGTCCACTTCACGAATACGTTCTCAGCCTCGTACACACACACACACAGAGCAGTATGGGGGTAGGGGTGGGGGTGGGGGTGGGTGGGAGGGAATTTGGTCAAAAGGATCAGTATGGGGTATAATTATTTGAAGGTAAGAGAGCTCTCTCTGACATGGCATTTTTGTCATTGTCGCTCTAGCAGCACCCCTGATTGTGTGTGTGTGTGTGTGTGTGTGTGTGTGTGTGTGTGTGTTCTAGTAGTAGTAGTAGTAGTAGTAGTAGTAGTGGTGGTGGTAGTGGTAGTGGTAGTAGTTCTTCAGTTAAACGTCCTTCCACTAAATAGTGATATCAGACGGGAAAGCATGTGTGTGTGTTTGTGTGCGCGCACGTGCACGTGGTTTTGCGTGTGTGTATGGGAGGGGGGGGGGGGGGGAGTGGGGTATGCACATAACTAATCAGTTGCATTAAACAACTCTTATGAAAAAAACACATATAAACAAGAATTCTGAAAAGAACAAAGAAACAGTTAAAATACTAACTCTGCAATTCATATAACTAGTAGCTGTCATTATATTAAAGGAGTCTGAAAAAAGGAGTATGACTCAATGACAATACAGTTTCTTTCATTAGGGGAATGTCTTTTAGAATTTGCTGTAAGCTACAGACTGGGAAGACAGGTAAACAGTTTTTCAGATGTGTGGTGTGTGTGTGCGTGTGTGTGTGCGCGCGAACAATTAGACTACATCCTGTTCATCTTATGGAACAACTGTTTGCAGCTAATCGAGAAAATGCTGGCAGGAAAATGGTTTATGTTGACTGAGGTCTAGGGGTAATTTCAAGCAGAATAGGGAACTCCTGTTGTTGGTGGTTTAAATTTTTTTTTTTTAAACATTGTATGAACGTCATCTAGAGTGCATCTTGTAAGAAAAACGCCACAGCAAAGACCACAAGACAATTGTGTGTGAGTGTGCGCGTGTGTGTGAGTGTGTGTGTGTGTGAGTGTGAGTGTGTGAGTGTGAGTGTGTGTGTGAGTGAGAGAGAAAAAAGAGAGAGACAGAGACAGATAGACAGAGACAGAGATCTGCATTATCATATGACATCAAAGACAAAAGACTGCTCCGTTTTCTGTTCCCCTTCAGCAGTATTATCAGACAACATAATCTAACATGAGATAAAACAAACTGAAACAAAAACAATAAGATATGTCACAGAACAATGGCTGCTGTGGTTTCTTAAAAAAATGGCCTATTTTTCTTTCTTCATATAATATATAGATCTTTTAAGGGCAGAGGTGGGGTAGGGTGTCCTAAAAATTTCAAACGGTTCAAATTTTAACTAAACCTTCTTGTATTTAAAATATGCCAGAATGTACACCTAAAAATTTTATTTGTAAGGGGAACTTCAGTATACAACCATAGCAAAATGACCTATGGAGATGATTACACATATGGCATTTTTGACATTGTGAATGAAATTACTTCTAATGATGCCCAAACTAGCACAGTCCCAATGAGAATATCAGGAGACAAATAACCGTGGCCACTGACATTCAGATTTCTGTAGGGCAGCCAGTGAACATGGCTATAGTTCAGAGATGTGACGGGCCAGACAACGACAGTGATGTGTAAAATGGTATGTGCTTTTGATTTTGATAGTTCTGTATTCTAGGTTTTTAAAAATTTACTTGTTTGACTGATTTTTTTCTTTTTTTTTTTTTTTTTTGGGGGGGGGGGGGGGTGAGAGTTGTTATTTTTTGTTTACTGAATTTTAAGAAAATTTCTTTTGAAATTTATACTTTGATGTTCGCACTGTAAATGTAATGCTGTTAATCATTAAACCAAAACATGAGCGTAGCATCTCAAACAATACTCACCAGAGCAAAATTGAACATAATTTGTGTGCAGTAAATCTAAGGGTAAATCAGAATGGCAAAGAAAAAAAAAAGAACAATGGCAAAATGACGAAAAGAGTGTATACCACAATGGTAAAGCAGTTTAAATTTGACTCAGATACAACAAAAACATGCAGACGACTGCCTTCTTGGTAATCAGTTACATATTCGAGAAAATGTTTCTCTGCAAGATGTTAACACTGCAGTGGGTAATGTTCACAAAAATTTTAACATAACAAACAAAAAAATAGTATACTCCACACTGAAGAGGTGGTAATCCAACACATGATGAGCACAAAATATTACACATTAAGCCATGCACTGATGGCCGTGAAGCCATCTGGGTAGGATAACATAGCAGGATCAAGGATGGTATCTACGGAAAAGATGACTTTGCTGAATAGTATCCATGAAAGTCACACAAAAATGCAGGGAAATCACACAAGTGTGGAGGTAATCCAAAACAATGTGTATGTAGTTCAAGTCTTTAGTAGGGATCCACCAGCTCGCCTTTCTTCCCCAGTAAAGAGAAGTAAGTGGAAGGAAAAAAACACAACCGAAACTAGCACTGAGACAGATGAGCCAAAGCAATTACATTGATTTATTTTTCTTCTTCACTGATCGCTCAGACAGCAGCTATTGTTGTCTGTCATATGAGGGAAAATGTGTTGCCCTGCCGCAAAGCGCCCGATACGTCAGGCCCAGCACACGTTTAATTATATGAGACCAGTCAAATGGCCGGTAAGTGGAAAATTATTCCCTTGATTGGAGGGTTGACAAAAGGTTGCACATGCATCGCACGAAAGTTAGCGTAATAAAATAATGGTTTTCATTATGGCTGTTTGATAACCATATTTATGGGAATGTCAAGCTGCGGTGATTTCCAAATGAACACGTAATGTGGTGGTTTGTCTGGGGGATGAATCATTCATCTGAAGCAGGCTATTGATGGTATGATTCTTCAGACTCTGGCCAGCTCATATCCACATTCCAATGCACAGGGAATTCAGTGGGAAAACTGAGACAACATAACCACATAAATATCACTGACATTGTGTCTTCATTAATTTTTTTCCTGACTCAGGTTTCGTGTCATCAAGACTATTTTCAACATGTCACAGAGCTGGATATGGACAGTTCAATGCTACAGTACATCTGCCAAGAAATCTTCCTAGAAGATGCTTACCTAATAGTAATTGTATAACCCGATATTACCAAGGAGAGCAATCTAACAGCCTCAAACACCAGTGGATTGCCACAGCAGCAGCAGCAGCAGTATGAACAGCAGCATCAGCAGCCCCATCTTTCACGATATAATGAACAACATCACCAAGATGTCTCAGAGTCTGTGGCCTTTCATGCCTGTGTCTCAACATAACATCAGTTTTTATTTCTTCTTCGTCAAACGCTCAGACAGAAACCACTGTTGCCTGTCATATGAGTGAAAATGCTTTGCGCTGCCATTATGCACCTTACATGTCAGTCCCAGCACATCCAACTTCAATGTGGGAAAGAATAGTTATAAATAATCTTTAAAGTCTTTCTTGTTTAAAGGCAGGAGAATGGACCATGAAGGCAGAAAACAGACAAGAGCCTTGAAGAGGGCAAGGGGCATGTGAGAATAAATAGCATCCCCATCTTCTGGAAATTCTGTGCTAGGAATTCCCTCTTTTCTATTCCTCTCTTTATTTCTGCCTTTTTCCTTTTCTTTGACATTTGATGTCTTGAGAGTTCAATGAAGAAAGAGAAGAACACGGATGAGGGAACAGAACACAATTCAAGAAAAGTGTAGAACAGATACAGATCCTGCAGAGTACAATAGATATTCTCTCTCTCTCTCTCTCTCTCTCTCTCTCTCTCTCTCTCTCTCTCTCTCTCTCTCTCTCTTACACTCATACATGATACATACAATACAGAAAGAAGGGGGGAAAAGTAGGCAGAAAATAGAAGCAGATCCAGAATACAACACATGATATGCATACAAAACAAAGAAAAGTAAAGGTAGGCACAGATCAGAGGCAGTTGCAGAATATGACAGATTATACATGTACACAACACAAAGACAGGTAAAGGTAGGCACAGATCAGAACCAGATACAGAATACAACAAACATATATGTATACAACACAAAGAAAGGTGAAAGAAGGTACAGAACAGATGCATAGACATAATACAACAGATATATGTAAGCATACAAAGTAAAGAAAGGTGAAAGTGGGCAGAAAACTGAGGCAGATGTAGAACACGATAGATAATGTGAGAAAGATAAGAAAGAAAGCTGAAAGTAGGCGCAGAACAAAGGCAGACACACAATAAACAGATTATATATATATATATATATATATATATATAATATAAATATATATATATATATATATAGCAGAAAACAAGAAAGGTGAAAGTGGGCAGAAACAACAGATGCAGAATACAAAGATATATATATATATATATATATATACATCTATACAACACAAAGAAAGGTAAAGGTAGGCACAGGACAGAGGCAGATGCAGAATACCACAGATCTATAGGCACACAATATAAAGAAAGGTGACAGTAGGCTGAGAACAGAAGCAGGTGCAGGATACAACAGCAAAACAAAGAAAGGTGAAAGTAGGCAGAGAATAGAAACAGGTGCAGAATACAACAGCAAAACAAAGAAAGGTGAAAGTAGGCAGAGAACAGAAGCAGGTGCAGAATTTAACAAATAATGCATACAAAACAAAGAAAGATGAAGAACACAACAGCCTGGAAGTAGGCACAGAATGAAGGAAAACAGACTACAAAAAAACATATACACAATATGATACAGAGTACAACATGAACATAATAGTGTAGAATGCAGAACACAGACACAAAATACAACGGACAAATACAGAAGAGGCAGTGAGATAAAAACAACAACAACAACAACACCAAACCAAAAAACTCCCAAAAAAACTCCCACAGATACTGAAACAGGTAAAGGGAAAAGGAATGACATATGGAAGGTCGAAGAAGATAAAACAGTCTGGTTTGTGATCACACCAACGTACTCAAATAAAACTAATGCCTCCCTCCCGACCATTCCATGTGTGCAAACTTTCCTCTTTGAGCAACCCCCCCCTCCCCACACACACATACACAGAACACAGTTTACACACAACAGCACAAACAAACCCATCACACTTTTCTCACCTCAATGTAAGCCCTCTTGAGTGGTGAAGGTGGTGACATCCTTTCATTTTCCTCCGACCAATCTCTTGAAGCGCAAAATTCATCGTCATCTTGTAACATATCCAGAGGAAGGTCAAGACGAAGATCACTGTTGTCTGGTGGGTAGGTTGTACTTTGTCCACTATGCATCTGGTTCACATTTTTGTTGGTGATGTTAGCAGTGCTGCTTTCTGTACCTGTGAACATGAACAGCAACATTTTCAGGCCGGGTTTGTGAGATTTAAGCCTATGTTGATTTGTAAAATTTTGGAACTTAAAAAACAACTATGAAGCCATCAGGCTATCTTATTAATGATTAGTTTATTAATGTTTAGACAAACTGTATACACTTTAGTGTGTGTCCATTTTCAGCCCTATCAACTGATGGAAAGAATCGACAAAGCAGCATTGTTACCATAATGAACAAGTATCCTAATGACATACTCATATCTGCTTTATTAATTTCATCCCCTGTAGGGAATTTTTGTGAGGACACTGAATACTTTTCCCATCACTATCTAACATAGTGTATGAATATACAACATTCTATTTTAAATTGGTTGAGAAAATGTCAACATTGCTTCATCTAATTCATGTTATTTCTTGCTGGTTACATTATAGATATTCCAACTTCTTTTTCAAAAGGGACACTGATTTAGATTTATTTAGAAGTTTTATTTATAAGCATGAAAATACTTACATTTCATCATTTATACTAAACTTGAATAAACTGATATTTTAGAGGACAAATGTGAATGGTATACATGCGAGTGTGATGTGCGTGTGTGTGAGTGAGTGAGTGTGTGTGTGTCTTTCTTTAATTTAACGTCTGTTCACTCAAGGTGATATTAGACAAAAGATAGTGTTACAATATATAGAGAACGCATGCGCGCGCGTGTGTGTGAGTGAGTGTGTGCTCACACACATGTATGTATGTATGAGTGTGTGTGTATGTATATATACATGTATATGTGTGTGTATATTTTTATCTCGGTGCCATGTCATTTATTACAATTTTTTAAATTTCATACGATTGATATCTTCAACAAATACTGGTGGTTTATCATAATTTTGTTTCATTTATTCCATTTCTTGAAGGACTTATCTTTCCCTTCCTTCATACAGCTTGTACAAGACAATATACTTCCAGACTTTTTTTAGAATGTATTGCAGTTAGTTTGGCAGTAACACTCATCCACACAACAGGCTAACTTCAGTACAGCCTTGATACCCATTCCAGTGGCATGGCCATGGCCCATGCTTCACAAACAACCCTCCACACACTCTATCCATGTAACCAACAGCACTTCACAAAGAGTCAAGCAGTATTATCTGCCAGGGATTGCCTCAGCAAAGCTGCCTAGACAAGAGTAGTTAATCCCTCTGAAGGAGCCCCAATCTTCTTTGTACAACAGTTGCCTCCCTCCACCACTCTCTGAGCCACTGCCTTTAAGGGCATTTATTTTTCATGCTGAATGTAGTTTTGGGCAAATTATAAAAGCATGAAAGGGCATGTGAAAACACAAACACACACATGCACACACACACACTCACACAGGCGCGTGCACACACAACATGCAAGGAGGAAGGTGGCAGGATGGTTAAGATGTTCACCTGAACTTTCAAGTATACTGTAAGTGTAAGGTTCTGAGTTTGGTTCCCAACCTTGCCCTTTCTTCCCATTTTGACGAGAGAATTGACATGTATGTCAAAGGCTTACGGATGAGACTATAAATCAAGGCCCTGTAGTGTAAGCAAATGCACATGCAGAAACTTTGCGCACATATTAAAAGCCTGTTCCGCCTTTCAAAAAGAGCGGTCCTCCATTTCATGCCAGTAGGAACGGATGACAAAAAGTTCAAAATCGCATGCATGCAGGTGTTGTGTTTAGACACCATCCCCTTAGTCAGAATGCGGCTGCCTAAACTGGGAAGGGAGGGGGGAGGGAAGCATACGCGAAAATCAGTTGGAGCTCCAGCGAAGGAACAGCTCCTCCCCCTCTCCCCCCCCCCCCCCTCCCCCCGAAAAAAATAGAACCTCCACACTCAGATGTCAGGCAACATAGGCTTAATTCTGAACAGTCACCTACTTGAAGGAATGCAGTTAGCAGACTGATCAGCTGCCAACGTCTCTGGGTCCACCTCTTGGAGCAGAGACAGGAGCACTGACTTGAAATCTTCAAAGTACACCTGAAGGATCACACACACACACACACACACGCACGCGCACACACACACATGCACACACACACAAACCATATGCATAAAGAAACACACCCAACACAGGCACAAATGCAAGCATGTGCTGACACATGCACACATATACATGTACATACATGCACAAACCCACACTAACATACATATACAACACAGATAGAAATGCACACACACACACACACACACTCACACACACACTGACACAGTCACACACATAAGAGTCACAGAGTGTCTCTCTCTCTACACACACACACACACACACACACACACACACACACACACACACACACACACACACATGACACAACACACACTCGTACACTTATATATAAAACACAGATGCAGAGATAAAAAATGGCTGATTCTGTGTCTGGCTGACAACAATAAAACTGTTTTGTCCCAGCTGGGCTCTGCATGGTTTATATAGTGTCAGAACTATAGTCTATAGACAGTGGAGATGAGAACTTTGACTCAAAACACATACTATATATATATATATATATAATATATATATATATATATGTATACACACACACACATGCATGTCTGTGTCACAAACTGAAGTAGCCTTAATTATTCAAAGTATGAACTCTAGAGTACAAATTTATTCTCTAGATGTCTAGTTCAATGTTTTAAACAACAATTACTCCATAAGTGTATTCAATGCATGTGTCAAAAATTAAAATCATGCCAGTTTGTGATAATTTTCCCACTGACGCTTAGTTAATCCAGTGCATAAATCCTGCCTCTTAGTATGAAAAAATGTAAAGAGTAATTAAAACACACACACACACGCATGCACACACACACACACGCATGCACACACACACACATGCACACACACTCACACATGCATACACAAAACAAAAGACAAATCCCAAAGCCTTTGGCTTGAGGTGTCTGAGGGAACCCCCCCTCCCCCCCCCCCCTCAACCACAACCCCTTAGTATTAAACAGAAAGACAATATGTTAAAGCAAAATGGTCAGAAGACAAACCCTAAGCTGAAGCCCAGCAGGCCACAAAACCCCCAGACACAACAGGTCTGTAAGTATAAATTCATGAACTAGTGGTAACAGTGTTGAACAACCGTCATCTCATAAACAAATGTTAGAGCTACAGCAGGTTGGTTCAAACATGCCGTTAATGGATGCTATAGCAGAGTGGTTAAGACCTTCCGACTTCAATCCCATGGGTCAATGAAGTTATAGGTTCAAATCTCAGCAGTGTCTAGTGAATTGAGGGTGGAGATTTTTTTTACAATCTCCCAGGCCAATTTCAAGTGCAGACCTACTAATGCATTAATTCCTTTAGAGATTACACATCCAGAAGAACAAATATGCGAGTCAAAAGATCCCGTATTTCATGTCAGCGTTCGATGGTTTATGGAAACACTAACATACTTCCCTGCAGTTGGAATGTGGCTACCTTCATGGTGGGCAAAAATGGTTGCATATGCAAAATCTCCCCACTGGTGAACCATGGAGCTCTAGCCAAGGACTAACCCCCCTCCCCCCACCAAAAAAACCAACAAACAAACAAACAAAACCCCAAAACAAAACCAACCTTGATAAAAAAAATTTTTTAAGAAAAAGACCGTCGTATAGCCAGATGTCAGAGTAATGGCAGATCTATAGAAAATATTGACTTCTCCACGTTATGTGTAAACAGAAACTAGCAATTAAGTTTAAATTCCGATATCACACAACCTGTCGCAACCTGCACAACCTGATTGTCTAACCCTGTTCCAAATAAGCACTTCATACCCCATTTTGCATAGTGTAAACAGTCAAAACACACTTGTACATGATAAACGTGATGTTTTAGAAATGGTTGCATATCAAAAATCTCCCCAAAGGTAAACCTCAGACTGCAAGTGCAATGTGAGGAGCACAGGAAGAACCAGAAGACACACAAATAACTAATGATGCAGGGGGAGGAGGAGGAGGAGAAAAATGGAAACAAAAAAATGTAAGCCTCTTCAACTCTGAAACGCAAAGCTGTTATCATCATTAGTCAAAGTTGCGACTAACGTCCATGAAAATTTATTCAATGAATGCTGGGTTTTTTTCCATTTACTGCAACAACATGAATGAAATCAAAAATATTTAAATGTTTCACCATTTTGTATGATTTACCTTTGCATTGTAAGATGTTCTGCTCAGTCCCAGTTCTTTGTACAACCTGTCCTTTTCAGACTGGAGCTGAAGCTGTCGACAGAGGCGTTCAAATTCTACCACAGAGAGGAAGCCTTTGTCGCCTGTGTCACAGGACTGGAAAATCTCCACCAATCTTGCCTGGTACACAGCGGAGTCATTCTCCTCCGTCATTTTCTCCATCCTGGAAGCAAACAAAATTCAGAGCTATTCATTCATCATGTAATTATTATTCTGCATTTTTTGTTTTTTTAAGTCATGTCATTCCCTGAAGAAATTTCTTTTAAAATCCTTTAATCATTCCTGTAGATACCTGTATAGTTTGTATGCTTGAATTTGTCTACAAGTATGCACTGTGTGTGTGTGTGTGTGTGTGTGTGTGTGTGTGTGTGTGTGTGTGTGTGTGTGTGTGTGTGTAAAGTGTGTGTGTGTGTGTTCTTTTACATGCACAGAGAGTGCTGTACATGGGGCCTTGGTTTATAAATCAATATTGTCCCACTCAAAGACTAGCATCCGGATCACTGCTGGTGGGCCAGTGAACGGGGGAAATGTCTGGCTTTGGACAAGATTTGAGCCCCAGATGTCTGGTTTTCAAGACAGACTGTGTTACCTATAGACCACTTATCCATCATACATGCACATTACAATTACATGTATCATGCATACAAGCATAGATTTTCAAAACTACATATCTTACACAGAAGTGTGTGCGAGTGTGTGTGAGTGCATACTGATTAACATGCTCGTCACAGAAAACTGGAAGTTACACTTTTGGGAGGAAAAATACCATTATGACTGCACATTGCTGTTACTGTGTTAGTGTTTGACTCATCCCCAACAACCTCATAAATGGTTTGTAGCAGGACAGCCTATTGCTTTCAAGAATATATCAGAAATGAATATATATACTTATGATATCCACTAAAAATAAGGCAGAATTTAGTTGAGGAGTTTTGAGAATTACATCTAACACACACGAAAACTATATGGAGGAAGGTCTTTGAGTTTGATTCCATTTCAAATGGTCAAAACCACAAAAATGTATACACCTTGCACATGTAACCTAGCTCTTTACAGGATTCTCCTTAAAAATAAAAATAAAAAGCACCATTGAACGACACTAGCATGAAATCAAAATGATATTCTTCACTTTAAAAAAGCAGAAGATATATAATAGAATTTAGAGCTAAGGAAGGAGAGACCCACAAGGTGGTCACCTTCAGTTTCATAATGATGTTTGATGGCTTTAAAAAATAAAATAAAAAGAACTGACACAAGGCAAAAATGTTGACTTAATTTCTTCTTAATATTGCTTTTTAAACCATGGTGAAGATTACATTCTGATTAAGTAATAGTAGTAGAGTAGGGAAAAACTAAGCCCTGTCTTACTTATTATCCCATCCATGACCTTGATAATTATTTTCCTCACAGGGCTGCTGAATATTTTATGTATACACTGATTTTTGTGCTTGATAATACTACTAAACCAACAATTATCAATTACATTGAGTCATAAGTCTAAAATCTAAACTAGTAAACAAACAAAAGTGATGCTGTGATGAAAAAAGATAAAACTTTTCATAACAGTCATGGACTCTCTATGACTCTATAACTATAAGAAGTGGTGGTGGTTTGAATGAGTCCAGTCTTAATTATCTTGATGCCTGGGTCTAAATCATACTTCTGGATCTGGATAAAAAAAACGTTGCCGGGCCTGCTCAGCAATGCCGATGGAAACGTCCTTTCTGTCCGGACAGCTTTTTGGTTAGGTTTGATTGTAGTAGAGTCCCAACGGAATCATCCGATTAAGGGACTGTTCCATCATTAACCAACAACCACTGTACACTATAATAAACACCTTGATGTGTTTTACTTTCTTCTCATGAGTCACTGCGCTACATCATTAGCACTGTTCAATGTTTACTCAAAAAATATCACGTCATAACATATCCAACAGCTACTCGTTTTTACAGCCGGCAAAGCCGATCAATGGCCCCTAAATTCCCTAGCAAAACAATACATAGTATGCTGATCCTTACACACCTAACAATAACTGCGACTATTGATTGCTGAGCAAGCTGTTAGTCAGGCAAACGTACCGTGCTCACCCAACCGTTGCTCCAGCAGACGATCAGACGCTTATTGAAGTCTGTAGATCGAAGCAGACGATCAGAAAATTACTGATGATAGTTCGTCCGAACATAAGATAGTCCATTCTGTTGACTGGTTCCTTAACATTTGGTAAAAATGACTAGAATAAGCTGCAAAACGACAGTCTTTCGACTGAATTACTGATACATGTTTGGATGTTTGTTGTTTACAGCAACATGGTTCTGTGCCGGAAGTACTTGCTGCCCCGGAAACATAACCTTCCATCTTTCTCTTTAGAGGTCACAGTTAGATCACAGGCACCTGACAGCTCAGGTTACTTTTAATTGAGCGTGCCTCTCAAACAAAGCTAACAATTAGTTATATCACAACGGAGACGACCAAACCAACCCCCCCCCCCCCCCCCCCCTCCCCTCCAAAAAAAAAGTTTGGATTTTGCAGGCCGGTCTGTCACATTCAGCTTGAAAGAAACTGTTCTTCTCGGAGGCTTTTATCTGAGGCCTTCTTCAGATGCAAGTATCCCGATTGTGTGTGTGTGTGTGTGTGTGTGTGTGCAAAAAGACTGACAGCAAGAAAATTCTTCATTTGTTGTTACAAGGGAGGTCCCATCCGCTTAATGGTTAGCCAGCATTTTCTTTTCTTTCTCTCCAAATTTCATGTACTTCCTCACCAAGTTTCATAAACAGCCAAACAGATAAGGCAACAGGCTTCTCTGTGATACTAACCATCCCATTCCACTAAGCCATGGTAGAATTTGGATTTCAGCAATGCCTGGTGAATCAATGTAATGGCGATTTTTATATATATAATATAATTGATACAAACAACTTATGAACAGACGGACCTTCCTGGGCCCTACTTGGCTACATAATTAGTACAGGCATGTAGAAGACTAAACATTGATTAAAGATCATGGAATTTGTTGTATCAGCCTTCCACTGATGGGTTTTGTCAGTTGCCAAAAAAACCCAAACAACCGCCGCCCTCCCTCCCCTCCCTGAAAAAATGGCCAGCATGCACAGATGAAAGCTTGACCTGTGCGCAGCAAGTTATGCAGTTACTCATGTGTGTGCTCTCTTGACATGTGTCATGTGCGCTGGATATACACAACACATGGTGACTTTGTTGCTGTTGTTGTTCCTCAGCTAGAGCTCCAAGGTTCACCAATGGTGAAACTTTGCGTATGCGGCCGTTTTTACCCACCATGAAGGTAGCTGCATTCTGTCTTCCAAGGAACATGGTGACCATTCCCTTGAAAAGACTCCCAAACTCTGCAGGAGTTGACAGTTACGGAATGATGCAATTATTGTGAGCACAACTGGTGTGAAGTTTCCATCTTTCAGCCAGCGTTCTTTCTTGCCGACGATGCTGAGGTCTCGAGTGCTTCAGATGTGCGTCATCCGAGGACTGTTGTCTCTCTTGTCTTTCAGAAGGCTTTGATGACTTTCAACCTTGATTGGTGGGTTGGTGTTTAAAGGAGAAAGTGGCCTGTCTGCTGGTGATGTGCTGGAGGTTGGCCTAACTTGGCAGGGAGAGTGAGTGTGTGGGGGAGTTGAAGTACCCAGTCCATCATCTTTTTTCTTTGTACTTACCCCCCTGAGGATGTCGGGGGTCTGTCAACATAAATAGCATCCTCACTTTCTGGAAATTCTGAGCTAGAATTCCCTCTTTCTATCCATCTCTTTGTTTCTGTTTTGTTCCTGTGTGTGTGTGTGTGTGTGTGTGTGTGTCTATGTGTGTGTGTGTCTATGCACATATATACATGTATGTCTTAGGGGCATTGTGTGTGTGCATGTGTATGTGTAAAAGAAAAAGACCCCCCAAAAATCAAAATAACAAACACACACACACACACACACACACACAGAGTACACACACAAAGAAATAAGCATATTCATCACCACTCCCAACTCACACACTCTCACAAAAACCAACAACAGCGTTTAACACCCATTGACTAGAATAACAGTAACTCTTTATTTCTTAGGGAAGGGGATAAGGGGGGGAGGGGGAGGAAGATTCAAACCAAAACGAGTACCAACAGGAGAAAAAAAACAAAACAAAAAAAAAAACAAAGAAGAGACGATGACATGGGTACAGCCTATATAGAAATAGCCTGACACGGGTCAGTCCCCTGTAACGGCCTATCCATTAAAAAAAAATCTTGGACACTGCCTCCATGGCACACAGCACAGGCAGTTGAAGCTTTTTCCAAAATTCAGACAGGGAAAAAATATGGATGGCCAGTCAAAAACTAGAACACACATCAAAATGACAAATCTAAATCTCACAGAAATCTTTAGTCCATAAAAAGAACACAAAATGGGAAATGTGAACAACGAGGCTTTGCAAAATGCCTGTGAAAACTTTTTTTTCCTGCTCACACCAAGTTAATCTGTCATCCTCATGTTCCATTGGTTAAAATTTTCAAAGATGTTGAAGAGAGAAAGGTTAATTACAGATGGGCTATGCTGACACGTAAAGAAATTACACTTAAATGTGAAAAAAATGCCTTGATGTGCTAAGGAGAAACAAATGATCAGTTTATTAATGACTTACTTACACTGGAGTCTGAATTGACTTTTAAAATCTTGAGTATTTTTTAACAGAAAAACTTTCATTTGGATATTTCAAGGTGTTATAATAACAAATCAGCTGACTTAAGTTTTTCTTTTCTTTTTAAAGACAGATATATATCCAAAGCTATGGCAATAATAACTCGTATGGCAGAACTGTAGTAATTACACATGGATGTAAAAACAGTGCATGAGTTTTCACAGTTGAGAAGGAACTGTGTTTGCATTAAACCAGATAGACAGACAGCCAGCCCACCCTCGTTATAAAGATATATAATAAATTGTTCCCTATCTCCCCCTTTTGAAGATCTCTGTCTTTTTTTTCTTTCTATACAGACACACAGAATCTCAAATGAGAAATGCATAACAAGAAATGGAGTCACAATATTATTTTCAGCTGTAAAAGGTAGAGGAAACTTACGAAGAAAGAAACTGCACGGAAATACCGACTTCTGAAACAACATGGAGGATCAGACACTGACTGGAGTCAATCAAATCTGTTCAAATCTATCTATACATTGACAAAAAAAACAAAAACCAGGAGTCCTCAAGAATCAGCTGTGCGCTTTTCCGATGAACAAATACAAGACGAAAGTCACTCTGACCCTCTACAGGCTGCAGTAAGTTCGTTCTCTTCCATTCCAAAAAATGAAAAACCAGTTACACATGCACATGAACCGAGTTACTACATGTTTTCATCAGTAATGGTATCACAAAGAATACATGTTATGTGTGATGAGCTTTGGTGTCTCCTCACTTACTTACTATATATAGCATATGGCATAAACATTTACTACCTTGTACACATCACTCACTCCACATAGATTTTTTTAAGAAATAGTTCCACAGATTAACAAGGGCAAGTGAGCCAAATAAATAAGATAAATAAATACATACAGTGTCCAAATTTGTCCACTACGTATTCAGTGATAAATGAAAAAAGTGCACAAATATATTAAACTGTAATAATACGACTCACGTTCACAATCAAGAGCATCCGCAGAAAACATACATTATATATATACGTAACGAACTCTACGTGAGTAGTTGAAAGTATTGAAAAAAGAAGTCATCCATTCTTTGTATATCAATAATAATAATAATGGATGCATTGTCCATATGCTTCTCACATATATTGCAAAAGAATTCTTGACCAGAAGAGGGAAACCATTCGTTCTACGATAGAACACATCAGTAACAACACATTGTTTCAACAGCCAAACAGTTGTTGACAGCATCAATCTGAAAAAAGCATCTAACAGGTGCACCAAAATCAAAATAGCAGTGATTAAGACTATATTGTAAAAAAACAAAAAAAAAAAAAAACCCAATAAAGAAAAGAAAAAGAAACATATGCACAGCCCTGCATGAAAACAGCGACACAGTTTAAGAAAAAAAGCAGTACACAGAGAAATATTCTTACCAAAAAGTTTTCCTTTCAGCAACATTTTTCTATCCATACATATATATTAAAAAATATTTTAAAAAAGGAGGACTAAGACGTTATCAATTTTCATCATTGATAAAATACATGTTCATATATTTTTTTTCCTCATTTTCAAAAGAAAATCACAAACACACATACAAAAACTGCACACTTACCACAGCTAAAATGTAGATAGAAATATTCCCCTATGCACACTACCTTTAAAAAACTTGCTGTACATATTTCAGGTGTCCACAACGACAGTTCCTATTAACAAGTATTGAAGACATTTATTTAAACAATAAAACTGGGCAAATTTGTATCTGTTTGAATCTGTGATAAATCATTTTTATGATAATAAAGATGTTGCAATTGGTTACTTCCATTTGCTTTTTTCACTACCATTTTGCTCAGAGAGAGAGAGAGAGAGAGAGAGAGAGAGAGGGGGGAGGGAGGGAGGGGGGGGGGGAGAGAGAGAGAGAGAGAGAGAGAGAGAGAGAGCATGAAACACTGCATTTTCATAATGACAAGTATTCATCCATCAATATGTATCGCTTAGCAAATGAGTGCTTTCTGAAAATAGTGATAATTGATATTTAATTACACCAACCATATAAAAAGCAAAGAAAAAAATCTTGTTGCAGGCTTCATACAACAGGGAAACTGTTCTCTGGTCAACTTTCCACTTATGCACATATACCCAGTCATCATTTTCATTTGCGAGGGGGTTAGATTCATTTATTCAAGACACTGTGAAGCAAATAAACCAATCAATTTTCAAGAACGATTTTCTTGCTATTCAATCTGAACCAGCAATTAAAAGAGAGCAGAATTCATTGGTTTTATATTTTCATGGAACAGAAATAATTGTGCTAAAATGGCATTTGATTTTGCTTCTAAAAACCGGAGAAGAAAAAATGTTGGATAACAAAAGGCCATAAAACCACCTCTTCATACTGTAACTGATTTTTTTTAATGTAATTTTTTTCTCCGCTGAATCTTATCTTTCTCCCAAACAAACCATGAAAAACAAGGAAATTTACATTAAAAAAAAAAATCATAAACCCTGTTTGTTTCTCTTGGTAGTCTTTTATCACCAGTGTTCTCTTTATTCTTTTGGCTTACAACCCCACTAAGTGTTTAGAGTTATAAACAAACATTCCACCTACAAAGACATTAGTGTTTTCTTATTGACAACTATTCCTGCCCATTAGTTTAAAGTATAATTCACAGGAGCAAGACAATTGTTCAGTTTATTTCTTAATTTAGCAGTGTCTGCACATGCAACATTCATTCAGTCCATTACTTTCAAAAGCTTGTATGTGCATGTGTGAGCATACAGGGAGACCCACACAGTCACTCTCACACACACACACATGCGCACACACACACACACACATACACACACACCACAGGTCAATATGTATCAAGCATATTTTATCTTGAGGAATGTTTTCTTTTAAATTTAAAAAAAGAAGAAGAGAAAATCTAAAATTTATAAACATATTTCACATGACAAGTTTACTTAACCTGCAAAGAGACCCGATCTTTGAGTGACTTGCTTAATTGATTGATCTAATGCTTTTTTCACTGATAACCTAACTTCTGAAACCTGAACAAGTTGTAGTCCTGGCAAAGTTAAATATTCTATGCTTTTAAAAACAGAAAATCACAATCCACTTCGCAGCCAAGACATCCTTCAATTAGGTGTTTTTGCGTACAACATAAATTTGTGCTAATTTTGCAAGGACCAAAGGCCTGTCTGTCTTTATGTATGTATGTCTACATTTGTCTGTTGTTTGGGTTTTTGGTTGTTGTTTTTTCCCAAGCAACTAGTTATCTGAAATGACTTTGTGAATTTTATGAATTGCTGCAGTTGTTTGTATCTACCCATTCTCCTTTACTTATGGACTTAACAACAAGTCTGAACAATAAAATCATTAATCACTGTCACCTAACTCCTAAACATACTTTGTACATTGGCTAAACTATTTAAAAACATGACAGAAATAAGAAAGAGTATCACTTTTTTATGCGATAAAAACAACATTCCAACCAACAGGTACATGTAATCAACACCAACTTTTTAAAAATATACCATTGCTAACAATAATATGTAATATGTTATTTAAAGTCTTAAAATCATAAATCCTCCCAGCAAATTTTGCAATGCTATTACATTCAGCAAAAAGACTGAATCCAGTTTATAAAGATCTACGAAAGATGCAGCAAAAACAAAAAGAACAAAAATACTGTTACAGATGAAAAGGGGATAAAGGTCAGCAAAAGTATTGCAAAAACTGAGAAGAAGAGCAGGAAAAGAAAAATGCCAAAATGGTAAAGTACAAATAAAAGCTGTCCTAAAGAGCACACAATACAACATACATTTTCATAAAGAATGACAACTACAGAAGTCATCCCCAAAAACTTTTATGGCAGTATACTTCTCACGCAAAAACATTACACGTCATTATATGTAATTTGAATCATAGGTTAAAAAAAAAAAGTAATGCAACCGAGTTCTAATTAATGAATGCAATGATTCACTTTTTGGAACAACTTTGACTTAAAATCATGCTGGATTACAGATGTTAACTCTAGAATTCATATCAAAAACGTGTTGGACACAACCTGCATGGCAAAGAACTAAAAAAATACAATGTCAAACTGTATGGAAATACTAAGACTCACTTGCACAGCTCGCATCATTCTGCAAGATGAATTTGTTTCTCGTGACATAACATTAGCTTTTCTATTTTATTTCTGACCCTCCAGGATCATCAATGATTTCACAGAACCATGTTCACCAATCTTCAGATTCTCATGAACTTGAAAAAAAAACAAAATTTAAAAAAAAGGGACATCCTTTCTAAAAATAGAATAAATGTGTAAAGATTTTGGGTATTCTTTGCAAAATATACCTACATAAATAAAATGAAGAAACACACGGGCAACTTTTGATAAAAAGAAACCTAGGTTCTGAACTTCTCTTGTCAAAACCAGAATTAAATCACGTATACATTCTTCCAACTACAACTCACTCCAGACAAGACATTCTAAGTGAACTGTGTGCCGTCATAAATGTTATCATTCGCAATCACTTGTGCTGTGCATTGCCTGAACTATGCAGGTAAGACTGGCAGGATATTATTTTCAAAGTATGGACCCACCCGCTTAGTAGGCATTAGCCGAATGAATGGTGCTGAATGGTAAAGAGCAAAATCCTATCACATGTCCAACCTGCTCCTGAGGTTGATTTTTTGGCACTGTCAACAACAACAGTGTTTATAATACCATCACTAGTCACAGAAAGCAAGCAAATATACATACATATGACTCACCTTTCATGTTCAGATTCTCTCAAACACACACACACACACACACACACACACACACACACAGACACACACAACAGACACACACACAAACACACCTAAACTCACTTTTTAGGAAAAAGTGAAAAGTAAGAAATAACAAAATACAACATCTCCTGATTATGAAAAAGCAAACAATTACTGTCACTTGATTAGGAAAAAGCAAAAAAAACCCTGATAACAACAAAATTAACAAAACTTTAAAAAAAGAAAATAACTTCCTGAATATGAAATAATTCAAAAATGCTCCAAATACAGTCAGTTACTAATGAAAATACACAAAAGGAAAGAGAAAATTGAGCAGCAGATGATTTGAAGAAATGGTCTCTTTACAGTACCAGACACTATCGTGTTTGGGTTTGTCTGTTTGCTAGCTTACGTGTCTAGACTACAGATTGAATCAGAATAAACTAAAGAGGGGATGATACAGAAGAAAATAAGACTACTGCAAAGAGAGATACATATAGAGCAAACATGCAATATTTGTGCTTATTCTCTGGCCTGAATTAGAGCCATGCTGGTTTTTAAAAATTTTTTAATTTTTTTAAACTTTACTATCGATCTTTGTATGATGAACATAAGATACAATCAGACCAGCATGGTGTTTATATCTCTCCTATAAAGCCTGAATTTTATTGTGCTTCAAGCCCTTAACTTGATCAATCTATGTGCAAATGCTGACAAACATTTAAGGCATGATCTGTCTGAAATACCCAAACTTTTTAGTCTTTGTGCTGTCTTGAAGATCTACCTTAGCCCTGAAGAATTAAAAAAACCAAACCCAACCTGTTTATGCTTTTGACAATCACCGAATCAAGTTGGATACAGGTCGGATGGATGCAGGATGCAGTCTCTGTTATACATGATGCAGGTGTTATGTAAGCATGCACAAACAGATGCGTATATATGGAGTTAATAGATATTCACCATCTTTACATTACTTCAAGGACATTACCCTGAAACTAAAATCTCACAACTTTTAGTGCATCTGCCTCAGCTGTGTTGAACCTACCTGACATAGTGATACAAAGTGTTATGTACCATCACATGATGAATAATCTTAATGATAAGAACTGTGAGCAGAGTAGCCGGAAAAATTTTGATGCAAAGAGGAAACCTAGCTAAGAGGACAAACACTGATGTGTCTCAAAACGACACAAAAGAAAATTTTTAAAAGGAACAAAAAAACCCGGAGGGGCTTGAGGAATAAACAATAAATAAAATAAAAGCAGGATCATATCAATGACAGAAAAGTGACGCTTACATCAGACAGCCAAGCGGTTCCAGAAGAAAAAAAAGATGTAACAAAAAAAATCTTACTGATTTTCTCTGTTGAAATGACTAATTTAGTGGGGAAAAAAAGAAACCACTTCAACAGTCCCTACAATAAAAAGTATTGATGGTCGTAAATGTACAAATCTATAAAAATCATACACAACATTTAATACTTTGTACTATATCTTTCTTAAAACTGAAAACCCCCCAGATAAAATGCTCTTGAGATAAACAAACCCCTCCAAAATAAAACATTCTTTACAGGGTCTCATTTTAGCTGCAATAGACCACTATCTTAATATTCCTTCAGTTTCAGTGTGTCCCAAAATTTATATTTTAAGTAGCTAAACCAAAGTGGTATTTTTCCACAGGCAGAATATCATCTATTTTTACTACTTTATTTCATTTAAAACACCTGCTTTCCTTCTTCGCATGTTAAGGACCACAACTATCAAACTGACATATCAATGAAATCCTCAATGCATGCATCGTTTTTTAGTTTGCAATCCATGTCATCCTGTTTTGAATACGTCGCACCCAAAACATGCATTTCACACCAACATTTTGTCATACTATCCACACAAAGACCCAGAACAAAACATTTTCGGTGGGAAACAAACTCTCATCAATCTTTCATCCACAGCTGGACAGAAGCAATATCAACATATTCCTCAAGCCTTCTATCTTCATGCCAATATTGTATACAAAGACCTCTTTCCAACATACCCCCTCCCTACCACCCAATGAATTTGCAGAAACAAAGAGAGAGAGAGAGAGAGAGAGAGAGAGAGATGAAGAAATTATGTAATGAAAGGGATGAAGAAATTATGTAACATGTGAACTAGGCCTGGGCCTGGGGCATAACTCAGTCCATTATGGCACCTTTCTACTACATGATCAAGCGTGTGGACAATGATATTACCCTGAAATTATAAAATCTCACCAACTTTTAGTGCATCTGCCTCAGCTGCGTTGAACCTACCTGACATAGCGAGTGTTATGTGCCATCACACGATGAATAATCTTAACACATCACTGAACAATATCACTTGAAAAGCATTTGCATGTGATCTGTGTTTTGCAGCAAAATCAATCAACACGTTTTAAAAAAAAAAAAAAGACTTTACAAACATACCAAAAAATTATGAAATACTGAGATGACAAATAAAAAGTCTCTCCGGTGTTGCTTTCTACTGCATTTCATACCCACACACTGAAGGAA
The DNA here is from genome assembly GCA_028751875.1 of Rapana venosa. Taxonomy (NCBI): domain Eukaryota; kingdom Metazoa; phylum Mollusca; class Gastropoda; order Neogastropoda; family Muricidae; genus Rapana; species Rapana venosa. The sequence goes on along the minus strand of CM054138.1, from coordinate 20,993,697 downwards.
AACAAGCAACAGAGCTCAATAATCGCGACACATTACCCCATTTCTTCCACTTCACAATCGCATTATCCTGACATCATTCAATAACAATTACGAAAAAAAAAAATTAATTCTACTTCGCAGACAATCTCTTTGTCCTAAATCATAACAATAATAACAAAACAAATCAAATAGTATTTTCTTTAAAAAATCAGAGCATTTAACAGGTTGAAACAACATTGCACATGGGACAACTTTTTCATGATTTGGTTTGAAAACAAAAGTGGGAACAGTATCACCATTTTCTTTGATTCAAAGGGCAACGTATATATATATATATATATATATATATATATATATATATATATATATTATCTTACAGCTTCTGCATTCACGCATTCTTGATGTCTCCTTCCTACTTGTATCCATTAAATTTTTTTTTTAAAGTATATACCTCACATAATTAACAACAACAACCAAAACCAAAAAAAAGCTTCATCAAGCACACAGACTTCCTCCAAATATCTTCTCTCAGTCACATTAAATGCTATTTTAATTAGACTTTAGTCAACATCTTATTACGAAAAATACTGCATTTCAGGGGTGGGGGTGGGGTGGGGGGTGTTGGTTGGACCACAAAAACAGAGATCAGATGTTAGGAACCGTCCTACTGAATAACTAGAAAGATGCTGTGATCATACAATAACCTTGCACCAAAATTACCTCAAATGCCAATTTTAATGAATACTATCACCACTGATTATGAGAGCATTTCCACGTTTTTTTCCTCCAAATCTTATGTTTTATTAACATGGTTTTGATTGCTGTTTGTTGCTGTCATTTCCATGCAAAACAGTCAAAGGGAAAGAAACAATCCTGCTTTGCTTCTCCCAAATTTTTCCCCACTACTTGACTTCGCAATCACATAAAACTAAAAAGACTGATAAAGAAATAATGTTTCTCTCCAATTTTCGTTACTTGCTTCTCTGTAACAAACAATAAGCAAACAAATGTTCTGTTAAGCAGTTAATAACACAATTCAAGGGCTGGAAAGACTTGCCATTATTTCTCCCAAACACATCTGACGATGTAAAAAGTGAACAAGAGAAGATTGCTAGTTTTTGTTTTTTATGTCCTCGCAACACATACATCCCAGTAGAAGCGGCAGGTAAAAGGAAAATACAGTTTAATCAAGGTCTTGTTAACAATTATGATGGAGACAAAGGACAAGAAAATAATTCTCCATCAAAAATGGTGTTTTCGAGTTATTTCATAATTGCCATATAAACCAAAGCTCACTCATACTAACATGTTAATACCACAGTTCATTTCATACTTACAGCTAACAAATTTACACGTACAGTGGAACCCTCCTATAAAGACCTTCCAAAAGACACGATGCTAGAGCAAAACCCCTGACTTAGCCTTAAATAAAGAATGAAAGAATTAACACTTGAAGACAAACATAGAGAGGAGAGAGAGAGAGAGAGAGAGAGAGAGAAGAGAGAGGACAGACAGACAGACAGAGAGAGAGAGAGAGAGAGAGAGAGGGAGGGAGGGAGGGAGAACGAGAAGAATGGTATGATAAAAAGATCATACATGTTAAAACTTAAGAGACAGGAAAATCCAAAAATATTTTTCAAAGAGTCAACAGAAGACTGCTTTGCCATTATGAAGTTACAGTGGGTCACACCACAACTGTCTGTTAAACGCATCATTTTCTCAACTTCATACCGCAGTATAAACTCTGTGAGATTTTATATGGAAAAAAAAAGTTTTTGGTCATTTTCAATGAACCAGTTTGGGATGTTTTCATCACATAAAGGATGGTACACGTGTAAGGTTAAAGTCACTTTATTCCAAAAGTTTTCGAATTCCAACAAAGCCTTCTTCTAGAGATCTTTTATATCAAGAGATCCTACACACTTTCTGTACACTTGCTTTCACTCCCTCTCTGTACTGTAATCTTTTTTTTTTCTCTTTAAGACCTTTTCTGAAAAAAGCTTTGTTGCATTTCGGAAGGTCACTACAGGCAAGTTCTTCTGTGCTGTTTTGAAAATTGGAGTATTTTCCCCTCTAAGCCCTATTTTCACTGCATGTCACCTCCACCCCTTACCAATTAAAAGCACTCCACAATACTAAAAAAATAAAAGTACAGGAGTTCTTAAAGCTTAAAAACAAACACGCATTAAACATTTGGACTTTAAAAACGTGAAAACAAGAGGAACCAAACATGGTAAACCACTTCAAGGTTTGCAACAATATCACTGCCGACTTTAACAATTCAACAAAAGAAAAGCGCATTACAAAATATCAACAAACGTGATTTGCTTAAAATCACTATTTCTGCACCACTTCTTTTATTATTTGTTGTTTCTGCACTGATTCTTTTCATCAGTGTACATGAAGTCTGAAGTGGGACATGTTACAAATCCAAGACACTCGATGCATCTGCCACACAGCCTCTGCATCCAAATACGAAGCTTGCTTGCAGCACAAATGCAAACTAGTCTGTCCACAACATTATTTACTAGGGCCATGATAAATCGCACATACACACATCCTATCCTTCCTCTCAACACAACAGCCAGCTATTCTCCACTAAATTAAAGATTGCACTCCTACCACACCTCTCTTCTCTCCATAACTGCAGAATGTTGTCAAGTGCTGTGCCACAATCTCAACACTACCTTACCAACGATAAATTCCTTGCACGCTATGAGAAGTCTCTCTACAGGGCTGCCATGCCATGATCTCATCACAACTCATAGCTTGACCCACAGTGGCATGTCCAGCATGTTGGCTTCCCACTGTAGCCCTGACTCAGTGAGACTGCTGTGGACACGGAACCACATCATTAGCTAGCTGTTCCTGAAGAAGCAGCATGGTTGTGCTGGCACTGATCTACTAACAGACTTATAAAAGAAAGCTGTTTTTCAAAGGGAGAGCCTGATACGCTTCTAACTTCTTACTGAAACATTTTCAAGAAACTTTCAACTTTATCATATCACTTGTCAACTGTATCCTTCAGGATTCCTTATAGTCATGCTTTTACTCAAACTTTTTTTTTGTTCTATCGCATCTTCTTCCCCATAGAAAAGTCTATTTGCATCGACTATTTGAACACTGTAGTCTGGGTTTACAACTCAGATAAACAGAAACCATTGCAGAGCTTTTATGATTCTACTGACATGATCACAGAACTGCAGCGTTTACTGAGCAGCCTGCATGTTCCAATAGTTGTGTTTTCTGCTGAACTTTCAGTTGTAACTTAGCAATCACTTATTCCATACATATATCACTTTACTTTGTGACCTTGTTACTGAAAACTCTGTCAACAATACACGTTAATGATTACATAGTAACAAAAAAATCAAAGTCACGACAGCAACACACTTCATCAAAAGCATTCACCAAGCTTTAAAGCCTTAACTCACAGCATGGCAAAAACGAGGCTGAAAGCCAAACGTGAAACTCTTAATATCTGATCAATACTTTGGGAAAGTATTTAAATATCTTTCAATATGATCCAGATTTCTAACAAGCAAAATAAGACAGAAATGAAGCAATACCCATATATATATATAAATGTATGATGCTTGTGTCAAGCAAAACATCCGTTACTTACCTTGAATATCTTCAATAATGTAGATTATCAAATAACCTGTTCCACTACAAAAAGGACAGAGTTCGGTTTGGAGCAGTCTTATAAAAGATTATATGCCTGCATAATGTTGAAACCCATGGCATCCTGAAATAAAGCCAGGTAACAGTATATCCAAATACCAAGCGAAAAAAGAAGATGGACAGAGAATAATGTGTACAAGCAAACACAGACAGTGACTGAAAAAAACCTCTTTTTTTCTTTTTTTGTTTTGCCATAGTTAACTCTGATTTGGAACAGAAGCGGTGGTGCTCAGTACAGAAGCAGACAAATTTGAACCATACACTGTACTTCACATCAAAAGAGTAACATCTCAACTTACAAAACAGCACTCGTAAAGAAACATGTCGTACAGTCAATATACTCTCTGCTTCGTACCGATCTATCAACATTGGAAATATAACCACACAAGATTAAATACATTTATTACAGTGAATAATTTATAAAAGACGTGCAAAAAAACCCAACCTGACCAAATAATTATCTATGGACGTCTAACTATCACAAATTGCTTCCATAGTAAAACCGAAGGTGAAAAAGAATCAACCATTGCTTTGAATCTGAATTTTTCTTCTCGTTACAAAGAAATATATCACTCCAAAAGTTTGAGAACTGAGAGGACCCTTCCTGGTCTTGACATGTGGACAGACTTTCAACAAAAATTTTTAAAACAAACATGTATACTGTAGCCAAGAAAGCTGAGATTAAAATTCTAACACATGATGACAACAGCTTGAAGAAGTAAGATCATCAGCAATACCTGTAAATCCATACAATATGTCTCTCTCGTCATTAACCCGTAGCCTGCCATGAGAATTTTAACCCCCTTCCCCCCCTCTTATATGGATGAATGTTGAAAAAAAAAATCGGGATAAAATCTGATATTACAAAGATAATAGGATATATTTTCTGAAAGGAATTAAATGAGGAATACATAAAAGGACATTTTATTCTGACCCCCCCCCCCCACCTCCAAGGTTCTTCAATGGTGCGATTTTTGCCTATTGACCGATTTTGCCCACCACTAAGGCAGCCACATTCAGACTACAGGGAATTCTGATTTAATATATCTGGCTTGAGACTCATGACTGACAATATGGAATGGCGTACATGGCAGGTTAAAGGTTAAAAGAAAAAAAAAAGTAAAAGAAAACAAGTAGCTGTTACTAACCAAGCAATGGATCGACCCTCTGAACAAACGTTCTCGTGGGAACACAACAGGCTTTAATAAAGGTAAAAAAACAAAAAAAAAACATCACAGTTTTAACACTGAAAGCAGTTACTATCTTAACACCTCTTTTGAAACTCTCCGTTTACTCCCAACAGTTGCAAAAAGAGAATAAGTCTCTCAGCAGAATACAAGATCCTTTCACAACAACAAAAAGCAGCAGAAATAAAACATGCATCTGACAGATTATGAATGACAAAGCAGACGTCGTTGAAAGAACTGAAAGGCAGAACGAGAAGCAGTTGATCAGAAACATACAAGAAGCAGCAACAGAATCCAGAATCTATGACACAGCACTTGTATGGACAAACATATATGCGTATTCCCTGGTGCTAAAATGGAAAGAAAAAAAAAAAGCAAGAGTAGCTTACACTCGCCCAGTTTTAGTTAAATACACTGCAGCCAAATTTTCCCAATAATGAATTAACCACAACTGAACACTTTCAAAAATGTGTAGTAGACATTGTTCCAAAAGACTTAGTTTATCTATAAATATCAGATTTATGCATAAACTGATTTTCAAAACAAGACTTAAAAACAGGAAGCGAGTTATGTACAATTTCAATATATTCATACCATTCAAACTTGACCTGACCTAATCAGTGAGAATTTACACAGCCTACATTTGTTCCATATAAGTCAATTTAACAGTGAAAAGAAAGTCATGAAAGCTTACAATATTTTTTTTAACTCCCTGTAGTTCTCTCCCTTGATTTTTGATAACGGTTTATCGATGGATATTTTTGGGAAAGCCAATAGCATAGTTGATATTGAATTTTGATTCAACACTTCACATGCCACAATAAGCAGGCTGACCTATTCTCTGCTAGCAGTCAACAAGCACTTTGCTTTGGAGATTTAGACACAAACTGAATCTACACACAAATTTTATCAATGCTCTGCTGGTGATCTGTATCTGTGTGTGTGTGTGTGTGTGTGTGTGTGTGTGTGTGTGTGTGTGTGTGTGAGGGAGAAAAAAATGAGTAAGCTTATTTTTTCTTTAAAAAAATTAATGCTATCACTAGTTTGTTTTTTTCTAATAATCTTTATGCCAATCTTCAGTTGGTAAGGGATTTCATTAGAGAAGATGTAAGAGCTTATGGGACCATTATTGCTAACAAAAGAGGGTTTCCTCAACAACTGAAAAATGTAAAGGGAGTTACAATAAAGTCAAACAGAGGTAATATTAGATGGATGAGGGAATGGGAGCATCCCTTCTATGCTGTGGAGAGTAACAAAATTGTATGATTTATTCATTCTGCAGTTAGGTCTGGCTTTGTTCATTGCAGATTAAAGTTCAGGGGCAGTTTAGAAAACTCTGTCAGACAGCCAGATTTAGTCAAAGACTACAATGAAAATATGGGTGGGGTGGATGAAAGTGATCAATTGATTACAAAGTACAATGCATTATGTAAACCTAACAAATGATGGAAAGCACTTTTCCCAACACCCCCCCACATCTCATAGACATTGCAAGAGTAAATGCATTTATTTTATTTCGAGATTTTAGAAAACAAAATCCCGACACTTCATACTTACAGAGACATGATAGATACAGACAGTTAAGCTGTCCTGAAGAACTCATTAGAGAACTTGCAGGTCTGAGTGAATGCAAACAAGTTCCATAAGCGTCTAGCAAATAGTATTTACTAAACGTTCCACTGTTCCTGTAAACACTAAAGAATGGAAAAACTGTTCAAAAAGTGTTATGCTGGTTTGCAAAAGGAACAAAAAAACCCTAACTTCTGTGATGTGTGCTGCCTTTGGAAAGTACTTGTGCCTTGTGGGTGACAGGAACTGTCATCTGAGTTTTCACGAAGGCTGGGTCATACACGTAAGTATGTGAGGCTGAAATGCATGAGAGATGTGGCAGAGCTGGGATTTGATTTTTTTGCGTCCACCATTCAGTTAACAAAATAACAGCAGACATATTCATTTTGCTACTGCCAATTGTTACAGTAAGTAAAAGCAACAAGAGTAGAATGATGATGATCTGGAAAAAAAAAGTTTTTTGTTTGTCTTATGTGCTCTGTTTCTTCAGGATACTTGTCTACATTTTTTTTTTTACCCCTCCCCCCAACCCCCCCCCCCCCCCCCCCCCCCCCCCGAAGTTTCTGTTGAGAGATAGATGCATGTATTATCTTTTATTCATAATCAGTATGTATCAAAATAATCACAACTGTATCTTCTATAAAATACAATTTGATTGTGCACACAGGAAGGACAGGTCTATTTTTAGTAACAGCATGGAAAAGCACATCTTATTAAAAAATATTTAAAAATCCAGTGTGTAAATATAACTGTCTATTTATAATCTAAGTGTACTGGAGAAGTGTTCAGAATGTAAAATCTTGTGTTCTCTTGCAAAAAAAACCCAGGTAGTCTGTCATGGCTGAGATGACTTTGGGGGTTTGTAATGATAAATCAGGATATAGAGTTGTCTTTATTCAGAGCACTGAATAGGTACAGTACAGTCAAAACTGTTTCAACTTTAAGACATACGATTGGTTTGTCAATAAAAGTTAAAACTGTGAACAATGAACTCATAATCTTGAATTTTGTTTTTTCATCCAAAATGTGAAAAATGCTGAAAATGTTAGTTTTTTCTTTTTAGCAACAGGGGCCAACAGTTATTAATCAAACTCTTTACGCTCCACAAGGATAAATACATTTTAAAAAAATCATATTTAAAAATTCTGATTTATCCTGAATACATTGACATATTACACATCAATATCGGTTCATTACTGCACATTTTATAGCCAATTAAATATTGCTGCATAGTCATTATTTAAAAAAGCCAGGGAGAACTTCAAAACTGATGAGAGTTAAAATCCTTCTGCCTTCACATGAAATGAAACCCTCAAGCTTGTGTCAGAACTTAAAACAAGGAGAAAAGCTGAATAAGAAAAAAATAAAGAGAGAGTAAGAGAGAGAAAAATCATACTCCAGTACTCAAGCCAACAGACCCACAATATACCCTAAGGCATAAGTTCGTATCCTTTAGCTTTCCTCGCCAAGTTGGATTATACCCCCCCCCCCAAAAAAAAAGAAAAAAAAAGGCATATTATGGAATGTGTGAGTGCATGCGTGTGTGTCTCAGTGTGGGTATGTGTTTGTGTGTGTGTGTGTTCGCATACATGAGCGACAAGACAAAACAACAAAAAAATACTGGAAATAAAACCAAAATATAAAACAAAAATATATATCCAACTAAATCAACTCCCTAAACAAACAAGAATTCTGACTTTCTGAATTCAGCCAGCTGTAGTTATTCATATTAACTAGTGCCTCCCACCCCCCACACTTCTAAAATGCGCATTGACTGCATGCATTACAACCAGAAGAAGAGGAGGTGAAGATAAACGCACACATTCAACTGCCCGCTGACGAAGCTTTTTGACACCACGGACGATGATGAGCACAGGACTGAAGAAAGCTGTGGACATCACACAACAAGCCTATCAAGCAAAGCAGACTAATACTGACATGGGCAAAAACAAAATAGGAAGCAAATCCAATATCATAATGTTGATTTTTTGTGTGTGTGTTTTGTATTCTGTAATGCTACTGGTTTGGGAGTGGGGGAAGTGGGGCCAGTTGTGTATTCATTTTTTTGGTTTGTTAAAAAAAATTTTGTTGTTGTTGTTGCAGTAACAACAAACACATTTCAAGGGGGTTCTGCTTCCAAACTGCTGTAGTTAATACAGAAACATAAATCAACAAACACACTATTCTCATCTTGCCATTTTCACATTTAAAAAAAAAAAAAAAAAATTCAGCCCCTAAACGAGGAATACCCCCCCCCCCCCCCCCCCCCCCCAAAAAAGAAAAAAGTAAGTCATCTACTGGATGTCTTTGTAATTATACAACTCCCCTATCCGACACACATTTGCACACATCGACACAGATAATAATAATAACTGGTACTCTTGAATTCAAAACATCGTGTCCGTCTCAGGGGGGGGAGGGGGGGTGATATAGAAGAATGAAGAAAAGTCCCAGCACAAAGCCCACCAGGGATCTGCTATAGATAGATGATGGTTGTTGTCATGGTCACACAAAGCTAATGCGGGGAAGAGAACCACAAAACGAAGAGAGCCTACACACAGCCCGCCACACCCTTCCTCTTGGTGATCGGAGAAGAAACGCATCACCCCACCATCCACAGACACATCCACAGAAAGCTGCACAAAAACCTTGCCGGCGTCTCACACAATCTTCGATTTTCCACGTTTTCCACATCTGTCAGCCACCCCCCTCCTTTTCCTTTCACGTTGTTGGGTTATCCGTTACGTCCAAAATGCAGGTTGGAAATGCTGGCTTGTGGTGATGACACAACTCCCAAGGAGACAAAAAAGTGTCGAGGAGGAGAAGAGAGAGAAACAAAAATTGATGAGAACCCACTAGAGCGAGGGAGAGAGAGGGAGACGTTGGTTTGAGGAGCTCAGAGGATGCCTGCACCCTCCACCTGCAGTTTGCCATAGTCGGGGTTGACGAAGGAGAAGCCGCGGAACTCCTCCTGGTTGATGGCCTTCACCACCGCCACCTCCACGGGGGTCAGGGTCGGCTCCTCCGAGGTGAAGTCCCGGTCAAAGTTGTTGGCGTCCACTTTGGATTTCTGGAAAAAGGTCATGAAGCTCGTTAAGTCTCGGTGAAAACGCCGAAAAGCTTATGGTACCGCGAAGTTAGAAGTGGCTGCTCTAGAAACTCTTTGACTTGTGTGTTATTATACTTGGTTGCTCTCCATGAGCTGCGAACAACTGTGATGTCAAAAATGCATTTTATTTATTATATTTATTTATTCTTTTATATCGAGGATAATGGAATAAGCACTCATGTGCTTTTTTACATCCAGTTCCCGTGTGTATGCAGTTTTGTAAATTTTGTCATCTGTTCCCACCGGCACATAATGGCCTACTCTTTTGAAAAGCAGAAAAGGACTTAACGCGTGCGCAAGATGTTCTGCATGCGTTCGCACATGAGGCCTCGGTTTATAGTCTCATTCGAAGGACTTAACAGTAAATGCTTCTCAGTTTGTTTGCAGTTATGACAAATTACGTAACTTCTCAATGACACTGTTCTTTACAATGTTAGAACTTGACTATGAAGACATTACATGTATATTTTCTACCACAGACTGAAGTTCCATTTCTATGCACACAGTGCATTTTTTAATTGTCACCTTGCAAATGCAGGATAGCATATATTCCAAACGACTGATTTTTAGTCAAGGGTCTGATTTTTAGTCAAGTGTAAACAGTGATAATGTAGAACAGAATGTAGACATATGGCCAGATATCAATGACAGTTAAAGATCATGTTTCACTAGCTGTTAACAAATTGATTTTGCGACCTGAAATTTTAAATGTTCATTTTTTTCAATTGTTAATCGACATGTACTGCCTGTGTGTGTGCGTGTGCGTGTGCGTGTGCGTGTGCGTGCGCGCGCGCGTGCGTGCGTGCGTGCGTGCGTGCGTGCGTGCGTGCGTGCGTGAAAAAAAGGCATTCTAAATATTTAAAACTGGTGCTCATTTTCTGAGTACGCAATCAGTGTAAGCAGAGAAGACTTTGAACCAAATTCAACTACTTACACAGACACACACACACACAGACTCACAAAGATTCTCCTGCAGTGGGTCCAAAACCTAACACATTAAATTATTTGTCAATGTCAAAAAAAAAAAAGATTCTCATGCAGACTTTGCCAAACTGCATCCGCACTCTTTCCAGCTCCTTTCGAAATAAAGCACACATACCACATACGCCTGCACACACACACACGCACGCATGCACACACACACATGCACACACACACAAAGAAAAGAAGGCCATCTTTCATCAGCACTGACAATTTTGGGCTTGAAGGGTGGCTTGACTTTGCGCTGTTCCAGGGCCTCCCAGTCAATCTTCTGGTGGAAGAAAGCGTGGACAAAGATGGCCTTCTCCGCTCCCTGGGATTTAACACAGCCGAGACGCTTGGCAGGGTTCTTTGTCATGAACTGCAACATCAAAATCAGTCCGTGATGTTAGAAAACTTAGTTCAGAAGAGCCTGATTCTCCACACTTCAAATATCTAAAAACCTCGGCAGAGGGCAAAAAAACAACTGCATACGCAAAATCTCACCATTGGTGAACCTCAGGGTAGGAGCATGAGTCTCCTCATTTCAAATATGTCAAACTTGGGTGGAGGGCAAAAAAACCAACAGCATACGCAAAATCTCACCATTGGTGAACCTCAGGGGGGGGTTTAGCCCAAGGCAAGAAAAAAGCAATAAAACAAAGCACTGAACATTTTCCTTGCACACTAAGGTAGGTCAATGTACACACAATCATTGTGTACGATCAAAGCAGACCTTTGCAATAGAGAGAATATTCAAAAACATACACACATCTGATTGAAAGAAAACAAAGCCTTTTTAATATCACTGAAAAAAGAGAGCAGTCGAACATAAAACAAAATATACATTCGATTCAAGTAATCAAGCCTTTTGAGACAACTGGAATAGAAGCTTCAAACAGAAACGGTGTATTCATTTGATTCATAGAAAACAAGCATTTTGATACCAAGTTTTTTCCAACAGTCAGCTAAACCAGAAATATTACGAACTAGTCCTTACTCCTTTAAGTATGGAGACAGCTTCTTTACTGAGCCACACAGGGTAGAGGACATCGTCGTGCAGTATAGACTCAAACAAATCGTCCTCATTATCGGCCTCAAAGGGCGGCTGACCCGCCATCATTTCGTACATCAGCACACCCAGGGCCCACCAGTCCACAGAGGCGTCATACTCCAGTTCTTGTAAAATCTGAAAGCACAAATAGGTTGGGTACGATCATGGATGCAGGACGTGTCTGTGGTTTGTGTGTGAGGATTGGGAGATGGGGTGGGGGTAAGGAACTAAGAGTAGGAAGAGGTGGGGAGGAGAAGGTATGTAAAGAAGTTGGTGAGTCAAGTCAAAGTTTTTATTTCCAGATGGTACAGTGAGTAAGCAATGCACTTGCTTTTGTTCATCAAGCAATAGGGTGGGTGTGTGTGTATGTGTGTGGGTGCGTGTGTGTACATGTTGGTTGGTCTTTGAATTAATGTCCATATGCATAAGTCATCTGAACTGGAGAGAAAAACTGTTTCTATCAAAAATAAATAAAAACGAGGGAAAAGAGAAAAAGCAAAAAAAATACCCAAAACAAACCCAAAAACAAAAAACACTTTAACCACAAATAAAATAACTACTGATGAAGAAACTCTTTTCAAAGAAATCCACTGAATAAAGAACAATGTAATGATGACAATATTTCTAGTATCATTATCGCAGGATAAAAGTGTATATCTGATAATGATGTCTTTCTTTTCTTTTCTTTTTTTTCCTTAAAAAATTGGATAAAAGCCTTGAAAACACAGACACTCTAAGTATATGCTGATGACCGAATCTTATACCACAAGGACATGTTACATTCTTCTTGGGTTTATTTCGTAAGCATCTCTATAAGACTGTTATTATTATTTTTCTTTTTAAAGTGTGATTTTGTTTGAAGTTTTGAGATGGATCTATTATAAGTATTACTATTGTCTTGGACTTGGTTAGTTTCACAATTGTTTTGTCCTTGGTTGAAGCAAAGCTAGTATACAAACAATGGGTTTACTGTACTGTAACTGGAACATGTAAAGTTGCTGACTCTAGTCTAACGACTGTAGTTTCCTGTTTTGAAGTCCAGTCAGTGTGTGTGTGTTCTGTAAGAGAGAGAGAGAGAGAGAGAGAGAGAGAGAGAGAGAGAGAGAGAGAGAGAGAGTGTGTGTGTGTGTGTGTGTGTGTGTGTGTGTGTGTGTGTGTGTGTGTGTGTGTGTGTGTGTGCTGTGTGCGTGTTTGTGTGTGGGTGCATGTCTGTGTGTGTATATGAGTGTGCATGCACTTGCATGCAATCCTCTTAGTGGAAAAAAAAAGGAGGGGGGGGGGAGGAACCCAAAGGTTAAAAAAAAAAAGTTAAAGGAAACAATTTTGCAGCAGTTTGGTCAAGTGGGCAAGATCCCCTTCATATGCTTGTTTGTTTGGTTTTTAAGAATAATTTCATTATGAAACTTCCCTGTCAAAAAACATTTCCTTGTATGAAATTATGACTTCCTGAAAACTACACAGACTCAATACAAAGCAGCCCCTGTCTTCTGATGGTGTTGCCTGCCTCTCAGAGTCATACTTTTCAAAAGAATTTACCAGTTATAACCGCCGTTACTGCAGACACTACAAGCCATTCAAACTATACCAATGAACATAAACCATGACAAACTGTTCAAATAAAACATCGGACATAACCATCGTAATTACTCAAATACAACAATGAACATGACCATGACAAACTATTGAAAAACAATAACAAACATAACCATGACAAACTATTCAAATACAACAATGAACATAATCATGACAACCTATAGAAAAAAAACAATAACAAACATAACCATGACAAACTTTTGAAAAACAACAAACATAACACATCTAACATAACCATGACACATCTAACATAATCATGACAAACTATTAAAAAACAAACATAACCATGACAAACTATTCAAAAACAACCACAGACACAACCATCACAAGTTTCTAAGTACACAAACGGACATAACCGTCACAAACTACTCAAACAAACTAAAGAACATAACCATTCTTAATCAAACAGCCTGGTACCCTCACAAGTCTCTGCACTATATGCAAGATACTCCACAAAAGAATGCTTCCCACCTCTGGAGCAATGTAGTCAGGAGTGCCACAGAAGGTCTGAGTCAGCTTGCCCTCAAACATGCCTTCCTTGCACATGCCAAAGTCCGCTATTTTGCAGTGGCCTTCTGCGTCCAGTAAAATATTGTCTAGCTTCAGGTCTCTGAAAAAAGAGAATGCATTGACCACTCAATTACCATAGGCATGGACAACACACACACACACAATAAAGTGGACTATGACTGAATTTTCATACATATGTCCTTGGCATGTAACTAAGTGTTGTTAAAGCAAAACTGTGAATGAAGCTTTTCAACTGGAATACTGTGATAACAAGAGTTCCATGGCACTTCTAGGATACTACACGTGCTTTAGAAACTGGATTCTACATAAAAAAAACATAAAAGTATGAAACTTTTATCTTGCTGCGACTTTCATAAGGTTTGTTTGTTGCTTCTTTTACCAAGATAATCTTCACAATACATGTATGTAAATGACTCCTTTATTTTACAATACATTCCATTGAACCTTCCTGTCACCATCACAATGCATATAACAAATATACAGAAGTAATTAATTAGATAAACATCAAAATTGCGTTAAAGAAAATGGTAACAGCCAACAAATGGAAAAATTTCAAAAAAACCAAAACAGAACTACTGACCTGTAAATAATACCATGCCTGTGTAGAAACATCAAAGCTAAAGTGACTTCTGCAGCGTAGAACCGTGCTCGGGGCTCGTCAAACTTGCGGGCTCGTTGAATTTGGAACATTAAATCTCCTCCGTTCACGTACTCCATCACAAAGAACAATCTCTCCTGCAACAAGCAAATATCAGGATATATCAAACCATTTCTTGTTACTTTAAAAGAACACACACAAACAAAAATTTTTACAGCTAGACTATGTACTTATACCACAAGAACACACTCTCAATCAATCAATCCTGTTTTTTATAGCCGTTTGACCCATAGGCTATATCAGGCTGTCACTCAAAAATTTTAATCTCAAATAAACATTGTGCTATAAGTAAATATATATAGTATATATAAATATATTATAAATAGAGAGAGAGTGGACATAGAAGAATGAGAGATGAAGATGAGAGATGAGAGAAGAGATTTTAAAACAGGGAAACATTTCTTGATTTTCTGAACTTTATATGAGGACTAATCCCCGAAGTCAGAATGTGGCTACCTAAAAGGTAGGTAAAATCGGTTTACATACACAAAATCTCACCTCTAGTAAATCCTCAGAGCTCTAGCCCAGGAACAAACAAACAAAAGAAGTATGAGGACTATCTATACTTCGTGACAAACAGCTGATAAAATCTTTTTACTGTGTTTTTCCTTTCTTGTCTGGTTCATTTTCTGTGCCATTCCATTCCAGTGCTGCTATTTCCATGATACTCACCCTGCCTCACTGTCCCCATGGAAATGCCAAGGGCCTGTCACTACAAACAGCATCCCCACCTTCTGGAAACTCTGTGCTAGAAATTCCCTCTTTTCTATTCCTCTCTTTGTTTCTGCCTTGTTTCTTTTCTCCTGCCACCACTTCCTTCTTCTAGTCTATTTTCTGCCTTCTTGGTCTGTTCTCTCCTTTTTTTTTTTGGTTTACAGATAAGTCTTAAAAGACACAACGGCGCTCATCAATGTATAAATATGTGTGCAGACTGCATGCCAATAAACATTACTGCATGGCTCACGTCCAACTCACCTTTGTCTGAAAGGAGCAGTAGAGTGCTGTAAGGAAGGGGTGCTTTGCTGATAATGCTAAAATGCGTTTTTCTGTCATTGTACATTCTACATCGTCGTCTTGGATGATGACATCCTTTTTCAGCACCTTGACCGCATACACCTCCTCCGTCCCTTTCCTTTCCGCCAACATCACCTGAAACACAAGAATGAATACATAAATCATTATTACAATCTTCATGAAAATCATATTCATATAGCATAACGGAGGTGAGATGGCCTAGTGGTTAGAACATTGCAGCGCCTGGCGGCCCCGGTTTGAACCACCAGCAGGGCACCCATTCAAGAGGATTTTCCCCCCTGGCATTAACATGAGTACCAACTCTACTCCCCTAAACATTCTTCGGATTAGACTATAAATCACGGTTCCATGTGCGAATGCACACAGAAAATCTTGTACACACATTAAAACCCAATCCACCTTTTGGGAAGAATGGGCCATTTCAGGCCAGTAGGAACGGATGACAAAATCAAAAACCCAACAAAACAATGAAAACCATATGCACATTGGTATAGTGTCTAGACATCATCCTTGAAGTTGAATAAGGCTGTGGGCAGAAACGGACTCGTACACAAATCTCACCATTGGTAAACCTCAACAAAGACAAGAACCAAGCTACAAAGTTAAGTTTGTCAATAACTTTTATAAAGATGCTTATACTATCACATTCATTCACAACAATTTCCCACACATAGGATACACACTACCATCAAAAGATAATGTCCTGTATTTCTCCTTATTTTTATCTCTTGCCACTTTTCTTTTACATAAATGATAAAATGTCTGATTGTCGACGGTAATCATCCATCCTTGAAAAAAAACGAAGAAAGTCCCAAATACACCTCCCCACCTTTCCCCCCCCCCCCCCCCACAAAAACCCACCACGGAAGCATTTGTCTTCAACTTCACAGTAACTCACTCACCTTTCCAAAGCTCCCCTTTCCTAACACCTTGATGAAGTTGAAGTCGTGCAGGTGGAATCGACCGGATGTGCGTGACCTGTCGGAGGAAGCCGACCTGGCTCGCAGACTGCCATGGTCGTTGGCCGCTAGTAGTCCCCCTTCTCCCAGCAGAAACTCCTTGTCACTGGGTAAACTGAAGTCGTGCCGCCCCCCTTCGCACTCTTCCGAATCTGCAGGCGATCACTACCACAGTGAACTTTTTACATCTTTTACAGCTCTTATGGTGAAAGAACCCTTCAAACCTGAATGTGTGATTTCAGCTAGCCCAACCAGATAGGTAGGTAGAAAGGTAGGTAAGTAGGAGTGTACGTAGGTAGGCATTATGTAGACAGATATGTAGGCAGGCAGGTAGAGGAAGAAAGAACGATAACTTAATGATTTTAAGTTCCTAAGTCTTCAGACTCTTAGTATTTGCCACTCTTAAAATGTGTGTGCATGTATGTATGCTTGCATTTGGGTATGTGTGTGTGTGTATGTTAGAAGGTCTGTTAGCTCAAATGAATGTATGTGTCTTTGTACCTGTACATATGTAAGCATACGTATTTGCCTGTACACATACACATGGGAACGCAACATCAAGCCTGAAAATAGACATACCTTTTGTATTTCCTAAAAACTAAAATGACAGTAACCTATTCCAAAAACAACACGCACTAGCAACCATAACAAATGAGGGCAACAAACTTAATGGCACCGTAACCCTCTTTAATCATTTGAATTATCTTACAGCTTGGGGACTAGGTAGCCCAGTGGTTAGTGTGTTGAGCTCATGATCTGATGGCCCGGGTTTGAACCACCACCTAGGCACCTGTTCAAGGGGATTTTTCCCCTGGAGTCAACATCTGTACTGATTCCATTCCCCCAAAAGTACTTCAGATCCGACTATAAACTGGGATCCCATGCCCAAACTCACGCACAACATCTTGAGCACACATTAAGAACCGTTCCACATTTCAGAAGAGTAGGCCTTTGTTTATTGGAAGGAATGGATCACAAATTTTTTGAAAATTCATGCACACTAGTTTGTGTTTAGACATCATCCCTGATGTTGGAATGCAGCTACCTTAGTGGTGGGCAAAACAGTCACATAATCAAAAATTTCGAAATTGGTGA
>CM054138.1:20896284-20971284 GCA_028751875.1 Rapana venosa | reverse complement strand
ATGCATATTTGATCTTCTGTATGTGTATATACACGAAGGAAATGAAGGCACTGGCAGGTCTGCACTCAAAGTTGACTTGGGAGATCATAAAACTGCCCCCCTATAATTCACCAGATGTTGCCACTGAGATTCGAACCCATGACTTCATGGACCCATGAATGGTCTTAACTACTTGGCTATGGCATCCATTGAACTGGTTTGTATTCATCAAAACAGAGAAACTATGGGGTAAGACACATACACATGTGCACATCCTCCACATACACACACACAGGTGTAAGCACTCATATAATTAACACATGCACAAAATAAAATCAGGTCACACACACAAAGACAAATTTGATCTATTTACAACAGGTTTTTTCTTTCTTTTAAAAACAAACAAAACTGCTGACATGAATTCAATCATTCATCATTCACTTACCTTGACACTGATAACCTTGCTTGCACAATCCCCTGGAAAAAAACCCAAACAAAAGAATCAGGCATATATTTTGCCATTTGTTAAGCATCTCTCTCTACTTTTCTCTCACTGTCTGTCTGTCTCAACCCCTTTTTGTCAATGTCCGTCTTTGAGCCTGTCTCTTTGTCTGCTTGTTTTGTCTTAGTCCCATTTTTTGCTTCAGACCTCAAAACGTGTTTAACCACATCCGCGAAGGTGGAATGCAGCTACCTTCATGGTGGGCAAAAACGGTGGCAACACAAAGCCTCCCAGAGGAACAATGACAACAAAACAACCAAAATTTAACCGCAAGGTTTGAGCTGTCTTGGCTGTGTTCAGATCTGGTTTTGTTTTGGGGTTTTAAAAAATAGTTTTGGTTGGTTTTTGAGGTTTGTTTCTTGGCTAGAGCTATGAGGTTCACAAATAGGGAGACTTTTTGCGCATGCAGCCATTTGTTCTCCCCACCATTAAGGTAACCACTTTCCTACTTTGAGGATGGTGTTCTAGACATGGCATGATCTATGTGCATGCATTTTTGGTTTTATTTTGTTGTTTTGTTTTTTTATTTATTTTATCACCTGGTCCTTCCAGCACCCTGGTACAAACAGAACCTGACAGCACTTCTGGTTGCAAACTGCTGAACTCAGCAGGTTCATGTTGCCTTGCCCATACCACTGGCCATAACTAGCCTTCTCTTGTATGAAATATCATAACTAGCCTTCCCTTCTGTGAGATATCACAACTAGCCTTCTTGTTTTCCTCCACTATTATTTCTACATCAAATAGCCTTCCCTTCTGTGAGATATCACAACTAGCCTTCTTGTTTTCCTCCACTATTATTTCTACATCAAATAGCCTTCCCTTATGTGAGATATCACAACTAGCCTTCTTGTTTACCTCCACTATTATTTCTACATCAAATAGCCTTCCCTTCTGTGAGATATCACAACTAGCCTTCTTGTTTACCTCCACTATTATTTCTACATCAACTAGTCTTCTCTTCTGTGAGATATCACAACTATCCTTCTCCTGTGTGAGATATCACAACTACCCTTGTCTTCTGTGAAATCTCACAACCACCCTTCTCTTCTGTGAAACCTTACAACTAGCTTTCTCTTCTGTGGAATATCACAACTAGCCTTCTCTTCTGTGAAATATCAATGCGGTTTTTAACCTGTGCACAAAGTCAAAGTAAAATTTTTATTTCCAGATGGTACCATGAATAAACAGTGAATTCATATAACTTGCTTTTTTTCCATCAAGCCATCTATTTATGAACAAATAAGATGGTACATCACATGCATTTACACAAAGGACATCAGTTTGTAAGAGAAAGGGAAGGGGAGAAAGGCCAATCCAAGTCAAATCCAAGTCAAATTTATATTTCCACATTCAGAGATGGAGAGTAGGTAGCACAGCCAAACTTTTATATAGCATTTGTGTACATAAAAATGGTATTTTTGAAAAGAACTTTTTAAAACAAACACAACAAAAAAAGAATTATGTCTCTATCTCTATTTCTTCAAAAGTTATAGGTGTCTAAAGATGGCGGTACATTTTTCAGCCATTTTAACTGTATGGAAGCCTTATTTGGAAAGGACCTATCGTGGAAAGCACTACAATCACACCCATGCAAATTTCCATATACAATGTCTATAATACTAATAATACCTACAAAAATTATCAACTCTCTATCTTGAAGGAAAAAAAAAGATATACTTTGTTAAAATTGCCTCATCGTGTAATTGGCGGTTTACTCAAATTGCACAGTAAGCCATGTCTGAGGTCCAACAGGTTGGATAAGATAGCATCTTATGGCTACTTTTTTTTACATTGCTTAAAAGATATGCATATATAGAGATTATGTCCCATTTTTTCTAGGGCTATACTAGACCAAATGTTTCAAATATTGGGGTCTAATTTTGCCGAAAACCCTAAAATGCCCTGTGATGGCCCCAAAATACAATACATGGTAGATTATCATTAATAACTTTTGAACCTGTATAGATACTGACTTGGAATTTGGTGGTGTAAAATATGGTTGTATATGCTATTGAAAAATACATTTGATTTTTTCATCAATTACATAATAATATTATGTTTTCAGATTCAAAATGGCTGCCAAGTGGCTAAATATGTGATGAACATTTAAGAGAAATGTTGTGAAACATTAGTTTTTGTGAAAACATGCTTAGAAAAGGAACAAAAATCATTTTAACTCATATTTTAATGATTAATCAGATGACTAATTCCCATTTTTAATGATTAATCACTTTGCAATCATTTCATATGTTGTGATATATCATTCCGACAACCAGCTTCACTAATGCCCAATTACAGGTGGTAAAGGAGAGGGACAGGTTCATGCCAGGACTGGGGCAGCTCAGTGCTCCCTCACTAAACTTGTGAACCTCTGATGTCAGAGAACTAGGCTGGTGTAAATTTGATGCTACAGTGCTAGAGGAATCTGAGGTTGCTTTTCGAAGAGTAGGCCATTGTGTGCCGGTGGGAACAGATGACAGAATTTACAAAACCACATACACATGGGGACTGGATGTAAAAAAGCATATAAGTGCTTATTCCATTATCCTTGAAATAAAAGAATAAAGAATAAAAATAAAATAAAAAGAAGGGCAAGAAGCCAAATGTGCCAAATCACTTGAATCAGCCGAAGCCACTCAACCTGCTAATGATGAAACACTCATTTGAAGGAGAAAATACCACAGAAGCTACAATTTATTCCAGCCTTTTAAAAAATTTTCTCTGTAGGAAGTTGAAGCCAGCTTTGATGTCCTATTTGTAATTTTTCCCCACTGTTGTGTGCAAGGCTGCCTCTTCCACAGAATGTCCTGTCAGTTGCTCCTACTACTGGTTCAGATCATTATGTGTTTTCCTATGCCTGTTTTCAAAAGCAATAACAGCTTTCAAAAGTCCACATGAAGGGGATGCATAAGTCTCCAGATGATGTCCATGTTGGCTGGTTACAACATTTTCACACAAAAGTCCTTAAATGGACACAGTTGTCCTATATGAACTGGCTTGGACAAAAATGTCTTTCTATTGGTGTATCCTGTAGTACATTTTCTTTCAACTTAGAAGACACTGCAACCCTGGAAGCTCAGCATCCAAATGAGTTGACAGAGAAATGTGGCTGTTTCATCAAATGTCTTCTCACCTTCTTGCTTTAGTACCAATAACTGAATTAGCAGATGTTCGTATATCTCTGCAACACACCTTTGGATGACAACTGTTTAGAATTGCCAGAAAAATGGACCTCAGCTTGTTTAGTTGATTTCCATTTCTATGTCAGCATTTAAAGAAATAATAAGAAATGAAAAGCTAAAAGGTTTATAGAAAATTTGATGCATAGACAGAGAAATTAAGAAGGGAGACACACCATGACACACATAAGAAATTTAACAGTCTTCATTCCATAGGTGCTAGAACTGCTGGTAATGAGGAATGCAGTACAAATGTGTCACAGATTGATAAAGGTTGAAATAAAGAATTATTTACCTGAAGCACATCTGTGTTAACTTCTTTTATTAAAACACACACACACATATATACATATATATATATAGGCATGGTCCTTAATCAAATATTCCCCTAATGCTGCCTTCAAAGTTTTATCTTGTAGTGATTTTTTATTTTATTTTATTTTTTCTCCTCGAATCTAGAACCAAAATTAGTTTATGATCAGAATGAAGTTGTAATTGGTTACCTGCACTTGTTTTTCCTCACTCTTTTGTCTCAGTTATATATATATATAATATATATATATATATATATATATATAATATATATATATATATATATATATATAGTGTGTGTGTGTGTTATTATGCTAGTACTGGAAGCCTATCAACCCCAAAGTAATGGAAAAGGGAGATGAATGGGGGGAAAAAGGAATGCTAGGCTGATAGACACTGTAGTAATATATATTGTGTGTGGTAATAATAATACAAAAGATAATAATAAGCTCACTATTGAGTATTACTGCGATGACATCAGCCTTGTACAAGTTGCAGGAGAAGAAGTTCATTGATATCACTATTTATGAAAAGATTGCGTAACTCAAAAATCCCAAGGCACAACTAAACAAAGAAAATAAAAGAAACTCCACTTTCAATTCACCATAAATGATACTAAAGTGTGAATTGGTCAAAAAAAAAACAAAAAAACGGGACAACGTTTGCTTCACGAAATCACCGAGTCATGGCGATCTTGGATTATCTTCTCTTGATTAGGCTGGTCATTCAGCAAAACGTTAAATACGATCGCTATTTTACCATATAACCTTACCCAAAAAAATACATTGTATAGAGATACGTTCAAACTATCTTATTTTACAATCATCGTAAATTTGTGAAGCGACTTTGTGGAAATATCTAACGAAATCAGGCATGCTTTCTTCTTTCCGGTTTGCACGTTGAAAAATCGACAACGATCGTAATAGCCCTTTTCAAAGTCTTTGTTTTCAACGATCGCACGAATAATTATGCAAACCATACGATCTTTGCATAAATAAACTGTTATATCGATGATCTATATTGAAACATTTATGAAATTTACCCTGTAAATAAAAAAAATTGTCGATCCTGAAAAAAAAGTGGTGGTTCTGTAATTAGCCCGTCATCCTTTATTGACGGCCTTGTTCTTTCCATGTTTAATACACAGCTGATACTGCATGCCATCATCTCCGTTCTAAAGCCAGGGCCACTTGTTGATCTTCTGGAAAACTGATGTTTTGGTCTACTGGATCAGACAGTGCTGAGCTGTGGCTTCTGCTATCTCTGTGCCAATCACATCACTTGTTTCAGGATTACAAGGCTCTTTGGAAGATGATGTAAATGAAGTAGAAAAACAGTCGGATAGCCACTTCATTACAATGACCACTGGAAGGCGCTAATCAGTAATCTTGCTGTCCCTAAGGTACCAATGTAATGACCGCATGGGAGGAAATTGCAGATAAAGTTGAAATGACTAGGCTGGATTACAGTTTCTGTGACTAATCAAAAGCGAGACGCTTCTAAAGCCAATCAGAGGCATTGACAGAACTGGACATACGTTACTTAATTTTAGAGATTATACACATGGTAATTACGATGGCACACTCTTTGTTCAAATATGCCCTGTTTGGGAATTTTTTGCCCCCGTTAGGGGCACTGCTCACAATATCTTGCAGCAATGTTGAAAAAAATGTGAAAAATCCAGCAAGGGCACACCCTAGAACCAACACTGCAAATATATTCAAGATATTTTTTCACCGACAGTAAAATAAAACAAAAATATATAAAAGATAACCCTGACCAAAATAATAGTTGTGGGGAAAAAACACACCAAAAACCGATCTATCACAACTGAAGTTCTCGCCTGTTCCCCCAATTTTTTTTTTACAATGCAGACGTGTGACAGTGACTTACCACATGAAGTCCTTGCAGAGAGAGCAAAATGTCGGCTGAGGAAAGAACATGGCCATGAACTTGTGTCCGTTGACCTGGTGTACCCTGCGCCGCATCGCTCCACGCCGACGATTAAGCATCCCCTCCTTCTCTTTGAACACTTTCTCTTTGCGTTCTGACCGACAAAAACACACCAAGTCATGTCTCAGATATAACCTATATCAGAAAGACAACAAAAAAATCATTTGGAAATGTTTCTGTACACAGCCCTTATATTGCGCTTTCTGGAAGAGTAGGCCATTGTGTGCCAGTGGGAACGGGTGAACAAATTTACAAAATTGCATGTATACACATAGAGTAAAAAAAGGTAAAGGTAAAGGTGTCCCATAACCTATAAGGTCGTAGGGGAGCGAGGCGTCAGAGACCTCACTTCTCTAGGGCCAGCATATTGAGGGCGGCGCCCATCTCCTCTCCCTCGCTGCTTTACCTTCCCTGACCCTAAAGAGGACAGGTACCCATTTACAGCTGGGTGAACTGGGGGAACTGTACTGAAGCCAAGGCGCGCAAACGGTCACCCATCCAACTGGTAACCACGCTCGACGCTGCTTAACTTGGCTGGGGGAAAGCGAGTGCTCTGACCACTGAGCTATCCTGTCCCCTGGAGACTGGATGTAAAAAAAAGCACAAGAGTGCTTATTTCA
This sequence comes from Rapana venosa, assembly GCA_028751875.1. Lineage (NCBI taxonomy): Eukaryota > Metazoa > Mollusca > Gastropoda > Neogastropoda > Muricidae > Rapana > Rapana venosa. The sequence goes on along the minus strand of CM054138.1, from coordinate 20,964,736 downwards.
TTATCCTCAAAATAAAAGAATAAATAAATAAATAAACAAATAAACAGATAAGAGATAGAACACAAGCATTTCTGGCAAGGAGTGTTGTGCACTTAGTTTAATGAAAGAATATTCTGAATTTTTTTTTTTAAACAATTGACTTCAGTTGTTTTCCATTACTGATGCATACTCATCATGTTCGATCTAATGGGAGATGATTGACTGAAACTTGGAAAAAGAGAGAGAGATCTGCACGCACGTGCATGCGCGCGCGCATGTGTGCGTGCATGTGTGTGCAACTGTTACAAAATGTGTGTAAAAGTTATAAATATATAATTTTTAACGTACACGCATGTGTGTGTGTGTTGAGGGTATGTGTGTGCATGTGCATGCACACATGAGCATGCAAATGTGTGAGTATGTGACTTGTGTGCATGTGCTAGCATGTGAGTGGTCACGGATGTGTGCATCATGTGTACATATTTCATTATTTGTTTATAAATAGTTTGTACATATGCATACATGGCATGTCACTAACACATAAATCCACTTAATTTACACCTACCAAAAAGTCCTCCATGTATCCTCTTGCCTTAGGGTGAAATACAACCATGTTTTGCTAGGCAAAAGACTCATCTGACGTAAGAGTAGACATTTAATACTTTCAACTTAATCCATAACAGTTTACTTTCAGCTACTGAGCTATATTTACAAGCACACTCATCATTTCTTTTTTTGGTTTCAACAGTAAGATTTTTTTTTTTTTTACAATTTTTCAAAGGGCAAATATCAAATAGATTTTTCGTCTTGCGAACTCTACCATCAAAAATAACAAAATCCAATGCCAAAGAATCTTCCACAGCCTCCACTAGCAATAACTGCAAGCCATGTTTGTGTCTTTTGGTATTTCATCCATCACTGTGACAGTGACACTGGCTAAGGATCTTTTATGACAGAGCACCCGATCTTCCTCACATGTCGACTAACGATGTGAGAGCAACAAGGATAATGTTTGTGATAGATGACCAGCTCTCAAGGACACATACCTGACCCTGTAATATCTATCATTACAAGTACCGATAGTATCAATCAACAACAACTTACCATGAGGCTTGACAGGGACAGCTTGACCGCTGCCTGTGTCCACCAAATCTGGAACAAAATTACATCACCAGTGATTTACATAATCATAAAAAAATGTGTGCCTGTGAGCCAGTAATAGCTTAATTCAGAAAAATTGTTTGGTTGGGTTTTTCATCTTTTGTTTAGTTGGGGGGTTTTGTGGATTTTTTTGGGGTATGCATGGATCTATTTAACTGCTAAAACTGTGACCTTTCAGTCCCAACATTCATAACTTTTAGCTTTATTTATTATCAAAATTTGCATGGGCATTTGTTGCTTACACTAAAAACTTTATAGGCATAAATCAGTGTATAATAATTAATATGATCTATAAAATATCTAGTATCATGTATCCTGTTCCATATAAATTGTGATGGAAGTGTGGCTCAGTGTGCACAACAGATAAAACTAATTTCAACAGACTAATCAGCTATCAATACTAATTACATAAAAAAACAAAAAAAATCAGTACACTAATCTATAGCATAATTATTGTTACAACTGTAATCTGACACTCTGCCAACACTTGAGGAGGCTGTATCCAGTTTTACTGTTCAAAGATGGGAGCTCTCTGCATTTATCTATGAATCAGATAGGTGTAGGAAAAAAAGCTGTACAAACACATTTCACAACTTCCTTACTGAAAGAATTTTTTTTTTTTAAAGATATTTTTAATTTTACATTGTTCATTTTGTAATCTGTGATATTCCTTTGTGTTAAAATTAGTCTAAAAGTAAAGTGAGTATAGATAGGATGGTTCCTAACAACATTTTAAAAAATGTGTATTCATCATTCATGACTAAGTACAGTACTGTAAGCTGAACATAGTCACTGTTTGGTTTTAGTTTTATTGTTTTAATTAATTTTTTCCCTCAAGCTTTCACTTTCAGACTTAGTCACTGTTTGGTTTTAGTTTTATTGTTTTAATTAATTTTTTCCCTCAAGCTTTCACTTTCAGACTGTATTCCAAGTCCTTTGACTCAAAAGGTGAAAAGGCATAGCACCTTCACCATCTTGTATTTTTGTTTGTTTGGTTGGGGAAGGGGTGGGTGTTTGGTTTTTTTACCAACCCCCCCCCCCCCCCCCCCCCCCCCCTCCCCTGTGTTTCCTTTCAATTCTCAAATACTATGTTTGGTAGATTTGCTTGGTAAACTCATTATGTCATGCAGAAAGGAGCGCAGTATTTAAATAACATTGACACTGTGACAACAGACCAGAGCTGAGACCATAAACAAATGCGACCATTGCCAGCTTTGCAACAAAGACTGTTTGTCCCACATCGGTCTTTCTCTGCAGCCACAGTATTGATGCTGCCACAACCAGACAGACAGGACAACCAGGATGTACACCCATGATCAAACTTGACCGACAGAAGCCTACTACTAGTACAGTAGTAGTACCTACTCATAATGTCATATCCTTTATGACGGTATTCTTTACAAATACATTTATAATTTTCAAAGCTTCCTGTATAATTTTCCTGGAAATGTCTACTTCAAATGATCAAGATAATTGTCTTTACAGAGTTCTTTAGCAGATTATGATATAGAACTTAGGATGCTCTAGTGTCCTCTAAATCTGGTAATGAAGTTATCTCACAATTTCCCCAATTTAAAATTGTTCCACATGTGATATTTGCACTGCAGTCAAGAGCACAACACTCCCTGCTTTAGATTTTGATCTTCTGGAGCTGATCAGACTTTTACTAGTAAACCAACAAAGTTTTCAAAACCTTACTTAGCAGTTTATCCTATTCTCACAGTTATCTCACAATTTTCCCAATTCATTCCTCATCATAATTATGATAATTGCAGTCAACAACACAACACTCCCTATTTCAGATACAAGTCCATCTTTTGGGACTGATCCTTTTAGTTTTATAGTAAATCACCAGAGTTTTCAATTCTTATTTACAAAGCAGTTTATCTTATTTTTATGATATGAAAATTATGTATTTTACACCAGTGAAACAGCAAAACCCAAAAGACCACAGGCTGAAAATTTATTTACTTTCAGTGTCAAAAGATCCTCCCTAACAAATGAGGGAAATGCAGGGAAGTCACTGTAAAGCGTCTTGACAAATTAGTTAAATACTCCACAAGCAGCATGAAAATCTGAACCAGAAAAATGGAAAACTCCAGCAGAAATTATAAGAATTTCAGTAATGTCAGCCATCTTGAAGCAGGAAATATATTTCTCTGTCTGCCCCCCCCCCCCCTCAACTAAAAAAAATGTTTTTGCTGGAAAGTCAAGACAGTTTTGTTTATTCCTTTAGCTTTCTCAGTTTCTGAGTCAGTTTTTAAAAAGCAAAAGAGCCAAAGGCCCTCAACTTGATTTTTTCTCTCTCTTAACTGTTAAACAGCTCCACTGCTTCCCTAAAACAATTTATTAAGAGTACAATTTACAAACTACAATATATCATTAGTTAACAAAAAAATTTTAATTAAAAAAATTAAAAAGTGACAGCGCTATTTTGAACCTTGTTGGCTCATTTGACCTATGTGACGTCCACACTATACAACTTGTATGATGCAGAGAGTTCTGCAGGCACTTCATCTGTATATAAAGGGTAAGGTAAAGGTGTCCCATAACCTATAAGGTCGTAGGGGAGCGAGGCGTCAGAGACCTCACTTCTCTAGGGCCAGCATATTGAGGGTGGCGCCCATCTCCTCTCCCTCGCTGCTTTACCTTCCCTGACCCTAAAGAGGAAAGGTACCCATTTACAGCTGGGTGAACTGGGGGAACTGTACTGAAGCCAAGGCACGCAAACGGTCACCCATCCATCTGTATATAGATACTTTAAAAAAAAAAATTGTCAATATTATACATGGGCAGCATTAGGAAGCTAATGTTTACAGTTTTGTTAGAACTTTATTTATTCTTTTTTGACGGGGAAAACATCTTTTCTTCACTGAAATGTTTGGTTTCTCAAACAAGTCAGACACAAAGTAATACAGTGAATGATGTTGGAAGTCAACCACTTAGTAGAATTGATTAAATCCAACCCCCCCAAAAAACAACAACAACAACAAAATTTCAAAAACTTTCTCTTGGAAGGATTTATTAAATGACCAGAGGTATTCTATCCATCTTGCAAGTTGGGGGGGGGGGGTATTTTGTTGTTTGGCTTTGATATTTTGTTGTATTTGATGTTGGATCGGGGGGGGGGGGGGGGGGTTGGGGGGGGGGGGGGGGGGGGGGCAATTGTTTTAGATAAAATTAGGAAGTGAAACAAAAAATCAAAAGACTGAATCATTAGTGTTACTACTAGTAGTATGCATCAGACAGAGAGAATTGGCATACTTTCTACATATACCTCATTATATATATATGTATATAACACAAACTGACACAATTTCCCCAATGTTGATGTGCCTCCCCCATGTAAAGCCTGAACTAAATCTGAGGTCTTATGAAAACTGTTTCATTAAAGATACATAGATCTAGCTAGCTAGCTATTTGTACAGATTCCCTTTAGTTCATGGTATCATTATGCTTGTTTAGTATAACAAGCATAAGATCCATCCCACCAAAAATTGACTCTGCTGCACAACAAAGTTGGGGGAGGGGGGGGGAAGAGAAAAAAACCCATCTGACAATAATGCAGGCAGGCCTCGATCCAAAGTGTCTAGATGTGATGTATCTGAGCAAAAACATACTACATCTATAACTGTGTGCGTGTGTGTGTGTGTGTGTGTGTGTGTGTGTTGTGGTGTGTGAGTGACTCAGTGTGTGTGTGTTGTGTGTTGTGTGTGTGTGTGTGTGTGTGTGTGTGTGTGTGTGTGTGTGTGTGTGTGTGTGTGTGGGGTGTGTGTGTGTGTGTGTGTGTGTTTTGGGAAGATGCCTTGTTATTATCTGTTGCTAATACTGAGTTGCTGGGTTGTTGTTTTTTGCTTTTTTTCAATGTGTCTGTTTGGTTTATCTTGTTTGTTTTTTCAATTCTTGTTTTTAATGTGGTTGTTGTTGTTGGGGGGGGGGGGGGGGGGGGTGTTTATATTTTGGTTTGGGTTATTTTGGGGGAGAGGGTTGCTTTTTAAAAAATTTTGTTGATTTTTTTTTTTTACATAAGTAAAGTCTGATAGTCTGATAACAGTGATAGCCCTTTACTTTAGTATCAATTGACTATTGATCAGCATATGCATATATATAGAGCAAACACAGCTATTTCAGCCAATGACTAAACATTTCATGGGTGCTATTTATAGGCATATAATATGATAATATAGCTCTAGTCTAGAAAGCCTCAGTTTCACCAAACCGAAACCAGGATTGCCACTTGTCTACTTCTGCAATTATTTCTCTGCGTTCTTTTACCAGGTGGGGTGCAGTGTTCCTGGTCTTCTACTGCGTTTAGTAACTTCTGCAGGAGGCCTGCCCCCTAGCCTCAGCCGACACATTCTGAATTCAGAGCAGCTCATTTTTATGTAGAGCATGCATGCTGGGTATGTTTGTGTTTCTGAAACCTACTGAATGATGATAAATATATTGGCCCAGGCCAAAAGCTGTGTCAGGTTATTGATGTCAGCTAATTTGCCAAGGCCTACATTAAAATGTTGTTATGTTTAAAAAGTTGTGTTGAGATTGCCTTCAGCCATGACAAACTCTTAACATAACAACCTGCACTCTCCTTTATAGGAGAAAAAATCCTCTGAAGTCGGAGTATGGCTGCCTATGTGGCGAGGTACTTGAAAAGAGTCATACACGCAAACTTCTCACCCGGTGTACTTCCTATCTCAAAGTGATTCCCAGGTGGGATGAGTGAGTCAAGAGTGCATGTTCTGGGTGACCCCCAGGGTGTAAAGTTGGGGAACGCACAACAACAACAACATGATAAATATATGAAAGACGGGATCTTTGATGTGCGTATTTGATCTTCTCAATGTGTTTACACGGAGGTAATGAAAACTGGCACATCTACACTTACTGACTTAGTTGACTTGGGAGATGGGAAAAATCACCACTACTTTATAAAACACCTGAAGCATCTGCAGAGATCTGAACTTATGACTTTATAAATCCTCAGGACTTAAGTCACCAGTCTTATTCCCTTGAATCTGATATAGCGCCCCTTGAATGCCACTTATGAAATAACGTAAAATACTTGTCAATTAATACTGATAATAGCATTACTAGTACTATACTAATTACCAATTTTTTCACCATACAAATTTTAATATGTAACCTAATTTTTTTTTAAAATCCTGACACATTACCAGTCCTCTTCAAGTCAAAAGCATAAGTCATAACAGCTCCTTTTGAAGAGTAAAAAGTCTTAAGTTGTTTGGTTGGGGATTTTTTTTTCTTACCTCAGCTGTGTGTGTGTGTGTGTGTGTGTGACTGTGTCACAGGGTGTGTGTGAGACTATTACTATGTGAGTATGTCAGTGCATACATGTGTGTGTGGTGTGTGTGTGTGTGTGTAGTGTGTGTGTGTGTGTGTGTGTGTTGTGTGTGTGTGATGTGTCAGGTGTGTGTGAGTTTATGTGGTATGTGTAGTGTGTGTACAGGTGTGTGGTTGTGTGTGTGTGTGTGTGTGTGTGTGTGTTGTCACTGTGTGTGTGTGTTCAACTGTGTGTGTGTGAATTCAATTCTGTGTGTGTATGCGCACATGCACATCATAAGCATGTTTTATCTTTGAGTGTGGCCATATGGTATGAGTGCACACATGCACGAATGGTCATCTTAAAGTGTGTGCCCACACAGTATGTGTGCACATGAGTAAAATACAAATTTATGACACGTGCATGTGTGCATGCGTGCATGTGTGACTGTGACTATATCATTGTGTGTATACAGTGTGCATGCTTGTACTTTGTATTTTGCTCATTATGTATACAATGTTTGTCACTTATAGAACTATTATAATATAGTACATCCATGTGTGTGTGCATGCATCATTGCATGCATGTCTACAGATGTGTGTATGTGTGTCTGTGTCAGTGTGTGCACAGATTTTCTTTTCAACATCTTTTCAAGCTAAATCAATAACTAAAAAAGAGAAAGTGGGCCAATAACTTGAATAAGAAAGCATGGCTTTTTAAATTACAAAACAATGATTCAATGAATCTAAAGCAATGTCAACAATGATCCTAAAAATGTAAAAAATAAAAATTATTTAATGTATGTTTGTTGTTGTTGTTGATGTTGAGTTTTTTTGTTATTACATTGCCCAATGTTGTATTCTTGTAATTTAATAATATCTTATGGAAAATTTTGTGCTAGATCAGATGTCAACAAAAAAAAGATCACACTTTGGATTAATTAATTGCAAACTGAATCTGTTTTGAAGTTTAATCATGTGTACCCATATATGTGTGTGTATGTGCATGTGTGCCTCTGTGTGTGTGTGTGTGTGTGTGTGTGTGGTGGGTGCATAACCCAATCAAAGTAATCATGTGCTGTCCCTCAGTGCCTTACAAGTGCACATGTATACATGTACTGATCATGTGGGTGTATACACACACACACCACACACACACACACACACACACACACAGGCTTTCACTGATCTACTCACCTTCTGATGTTGATCCATTGAGTTCGATCACAACGCGTACCTTGCCGTTGGGTTCCAAGTCAACCTGCAAATGATGTACCTGAAAATAAGCTTCATCTTCGGATGCATATTTTGCAATACTTGAAAAGAATTCCAATACTTCATTGTTTGCACGTACTCTTCTCGATTTCCAAGATCATATGCATTTGCACACTAGTTTCAGTTATGATATTTACAATACTTTTCACCAGTAAAAAAAAAAATATCCCGAGATATGGCGAGATATCTGAGACTGGCATCAATGTCCCAGTTATCGTTGAGCACGCTGCACTCAAGTCTTCGGCCTTGTAACCATAAATACCGATGAAATCTGAGCAAAGATAAAACATACATACCCAGAGATCTGCGCTCCTTTCTTTCAAATCATCGAAAGGAATTGTGCAGATGGCAACGAATTCGTCTGGTGGAATGGTGGAATCATGGAACACAGTCAAATTAACATTTTGTCCATTGTGAACTTCCGATGTAAAATCCTCATTCCAGATAGGTTTCGTGGTCTTCGTTTTAGTTGTAGACCTAGCCACGAACACTTCATCGATATCAATGTTTATATAGGGGTCTAGAATGGGCTGTGTTTTGCTAGGACCCATCTGCACAAATCGAGTGGAGAAGTCTGTAGGCTTTAGATCCACTGCTTCGCATAACTTCAGCTTCATAGATCCGTTGAAAAACACCATTTTCTTCTCCAGCCGATGCGCGATCAACACAGAAAAATGGCTAAGGATCCAGTCTAACCGTATCCGAACGTTTCCAAGACATGAAGAATCTCAACCATCCGTGAACACAAGCACAAATAAAGACAGAACACAGAAAGTATTAAAAAAAATGTCACGGAAGTTGTAATGTGAATAATCTGCAAGCCTGTCAGAAATGTATAAGCGCTGCGCATGCGCAATAATTAGTCTTTTTCCCTCCGACCCCTCGTCACCCTCACACCCGTTTTTAATTTTTGGCTTTGAAGTTCTTGCTTACTTGATTTTGTTGCGAGAAAGAAAACTGCAAATTTATTTCTGACACAAAGAGCTTGAATGTGAGACAACAGAAACATCGGGACTGGCTTCGCTGTGACAGTATAAAGTTTATCGATCGATAGCAGGATCAGATTCTCGTGTCTCGGCTGAAAAAAATCAGGCACCATCAGCATCACTGAGTGATGATGAATTTTTTTTAATTATTATTTTTCTGGGGTGGGGTGGGGGTGATGGATCTTGAAAACCTTCTCACTGGTAATCAACTAAACAATAAAGTCTTCCAAGCTTGCTTGATTTAAGGAGTTGACATCAAAACTATTGGGTCCAAGACAATCAGCAGGCACATTCCGAGCTTATTTATCCCACAGGTAACCTGGCTTTATCTTTTTATTTATTTTTTCAAATCAGTAGCACAAATATTTACGACCGTTAACCGAATGGATGCCGGAATATCTTCAAGACCAAACCAAAGAATAACACGAAATGTGTCAATCTGAAATTGAGTCATACTGGCCACAGGCCTAATGTTTTGACAGACAGCAGTCAAGAGACTACTTTCATAGTGTGGGGACTGCACAAAGTCCTGGCAGAGGAAAATGACTCGGGACATAAAAGCAACAATCTGAACTCGCCGGCACTGAAGTTTTGTGCCTTTCTGTTTGTTGTTGTTGTTTGTTTGTTTCTTAAGTTTTGTGCCTTTCTGTTTGTTGTTGTTGTTTGTTTCTTAAGTTTTGTGTCTTTCTGTTTGTTTTGTTTTGCTTTGTTTATTTATTTTTTTTATTTGTTCTTATATATCGAGGATAAATTCCATTTATTATTATTATTTTTATGGAATAAGCACTCATGTGCTTTTTTTTTTTTTTTTTTTTTTTTACATCTAGTCCCCATGCGCATGCGGTTTTGTAAATTTTGTCATCTGTCCACCCCCCCCCCCCCCCTCACACACACACACACACAACACACACACACACACTGACCTACTCTTTCGAAAAGCAGAACAGGATTTCACTGTGCGCAATATGTTCTGTGGTGTGGTGTGGTGTGGTGTGGTGTGCGTGTGTGTGTGTGTGTGTGTTGTGTGTGTGTGAACTTGTTTACAGTTTATTCAAGTGGGCAGTTAACAGACAGAAAAGGTGAACACGGAATAAAGAAAGGCTATAGCCAGCAGGCACTTCGATGACAATAACTGGATCGATCATGACTCAATAACTGCCCCGGCAGACTCCACTGGCAAAATCGAAAACGGTTTTAGAAGTCTCTCAGCATTGAAGTCAGCGCCTGAGACAGACACAGACAAGTCATAGCCTAGCGGAATGAATGCACTTGTCTTAGAAAAGTTGCTCCCCCCTTACCCTTACCCCCACTACGCTTTGCCTCCCTCCCCCTCCCCCCCCCCCCCCAAAGGTTATTGCATGTAAAACTAACCCGCGATCCCCCCCCCCCCCCCCCACCCACCCCGGAAAAAAATTAAAGGAAGTAATTGAATTCCAATGAATGAATGAAATAAAACTTCTTTTTTTTTCATAGTATGAATAATTGATGAATGAGTCCATCAAAGGGAGATAAATAAACTAACTTGTAAATAAATCATAAATAAAGACCAGGCTGCAAGGTGTTAAGGGTAGGGGGTGTCCGGCGGATATGATTATTATTATTTTTTAAAACACCACCACCACCACCCAAAAAAACCCCAACAACAACAAAAAAAAAACACCCAGTGGATACAGAAAAAAAGCCCAAACAAAACTATATAGTAGCAACAAAGTAAACTAGCCAGAATTAGACAAGAACACACACACACACACACACACACACACACACACACACACACACACACACACACACACACACACACACACACACTATGACAGTGCATACCCCATGCAAATACAAGCATGTGCCCGCGTACACACACACACACACACACACACACACACACACACACACACACACACACACACACACACACACACAGAGAGAGAACATCTTCCTCACACCTTAAAACCCATTCCGCTTTTCGTAAGAGTAGGCCATTGTGTGCCGGTGGAAACGGACGACAAAATTTACAGAAAACTGCATACACACGGGGAATAGATGTAAAAAAAAACACATGAGTGTTTATTTCATTATCCTCGAAATAAAAGAATAAAATAAAATAAAATAAAATAAAATACACACACACACACACACACACACACACCATTCAAAACACACAACCCCAAACACCCTCACCCCACCACCACCACAGGCGCCAGAAATTCAGCATCAGGTTAGGATGTTCGCACGCTTCTATCACGTTGCTTACTCGTAGAGTTTACTACCACAATCATCCTAAGATGAAGAGTACACTTATCACGCGTTTGTTTTGCTGTTGTTGCTGCTCTTGTTGCTCTTGTTCTTGTTGTTTTATTCTCGAGTTGTGTTTGAGGATGCCTGTGAACTAGTAAAAATTCTTTAGAACCCCCCCCCCCCCCACACACACACACACACACGCACACACACACACACACACACACAAAAGATCTAAAGATGTACGTTTCTCATGACGAATCTTCAATTTCCTTTTTATTTTATCTTTTTTTTAATCTTAATTTTTTTTTTTTTTACAAAGTGATATGGGCCTGTCTTTCACTGTGGCATATAATTATATCGAAATATCTGAGACCAGAGCTTTCATGGTGTTTTGTTGGTGTTGGTTTTGAGAGGGTTTTTTTCCCTTTATTTGTTGTTCGTTTAGTTTTGTTGTTGTTTTGTGTTTTTGTTTGTTTGTTTGTTGTTGTTGTTGGGTTGTTGTTGTTGTTGGGTTGGTATGTTGGGGTTTGTTTGGGGTTTTTTTTTTGGGGGGGGGGGGGGGTTGGGGGGGAGGGTCTGGTCCCTCCCTCCCTCCCGTGAATTCATTCTCAGTTTGAAAAAGCGTAGACTAGTTGATGAAAATCCAGTCTTTTAAAAGGCTGGGCTATCACTTGTTTAATATAATTTCGATTCCTCTTCAGGTATCGGTCTTGATGTTGGGCGTTCCCCAGTTTAACACCCTTGAGGTTTACCCATAATTTGCGTCCTGTCTCACTCATATCACACCTGGGAATCATTGCGAGGGCTGTAAAATACACAATGGACCAGACGTTTGCATGTATGACTATTTTCAATAACCCCGCCATGAAAAGGCCGCCATATTCCGACTTCAGAGGATTTTTAAACAAAAATCTGTTGATGGGGGAAGCCAACGGCCATACCACGCTGAAAGCACCGGTTCTCGTCCGATCACCGAAGTTAAGCAGCGAAGTTAAGCAGCGTCGGGCCCAGTTAGTACTTGGATGGGTGACCACCTGGGAACACTGGGTGCTGTTGGCAATCTTTAATGCCGTCAGCAGCCTGGGCTTTATCACAGTTCTTGATTAAACCATTGACGCTGGGGGCAACAGCAAAGTGAGAGGCTGTATGACCAGTGGCTTTCCCACTCATGGAATTCCACTTTACAGCTTAGTCTTTAGTGATCGACTATGACTCTCTGACTAGGAGGCTTGACTCGCACAGTCCTTATGTGCTGCAGCCCTGGGGGCTGGTTGGCCTTTGGAGAACATCTCCAATGCTGACTGTCCTTATGCCCACTTGGCCGAGAGAGTGGGGATGTACTGTGGGCAAGGCATCTCCACTATAATCAAATTTCTGCCCAGTTTCCAAAACAGCAGCTGCTTCCTCTGCTGTTTTGGAGGTCATCGCCGGACACGACAGACTAACATACACAGGATTTTTCATGCTAAGAGCTTGTCACAGGTAAAGAAAATCTCAAACTTATTCATTTGAAAGCATAACAACATGTTAGTGTAGTCTTTGGCACTTTGTTTACATCAATTATTAGCCTACTGACAAAGCTTATGGCCTGGGCCCAGTACTTGGTGACAAAATGAAAGTGCATGCACAATGGTGTCATGCTTATTGCATAGGATGTGTACGCCCTAGACATCCTCCCCGAAGACGGAATTTAGCGACCTCAATCAGTGGTAGAGAAAACCGGGCTGTATGTATACCCAAGTATCCCTCCTGTGGTAAACTCCGGAATCTGGTGTGTGTGTTGTGTGTGTGTGTGTGTGTGTGTGTGTGTGTGTGTGTGTGTGTGTGTGTGTGTGTGAGTGTGTGTGTGCGTGTGCGTGCGTGCGTGCGTGTGTGTGTGTGTGTGTGTGTGTAAAACTTGAACATTGCGATTTTTCTCCCTATGAAATGACATGGGCCTGAGCCACTAGGAGGCTGGTGTTACGAACTGTGCTCCACGAATTAAATCTGCATGTCGTTTACAGCATTTTCAGACATGCTGAATAATAGGTTGTGTCGAAATAGGAAAAGTTTATTTCAAATGTCAAATAAGTCCATGTGACATTTATAGCAATAGATAAATTCTGATTCTGATTCAGACTGCAAGCAACCCACCTCAACAATATGATTTATTATGTTTGTGTAATTAAGTTGTTTATTACCAGTTTTATATGAACGTACGTCATAGTCTTGATCAAAACCACACGTTTGATGGACACTACTGCCTTCAAATACACGCAGGCACGCGCGCGTTGGCGCACATACACATACACACACTTTTGCAATCTTCTAATTTGTTTACAACTTTCCTTGACTGACGTTAGGCGTATCTGACAACAGGAATTTTGCCATTAATGTGTGTCCATGGAAAGCTGGGCCACAGGAACTCTTCTATCGTGGCTGCTGTAAAGGAGAAGAAACTGGCGTGGTTTGGTCACATCACGCAGCACAGCTCTCCTGCCAAAGGACACACGAGGGATGCAGAGGCAGACAGATGAAGAACTGGAATCGGAACATAAAAGATTGGACCGGCCTCAACTTGGTTGTGTTGCACCCAAAGGCTGAAGACTGCTTGGAAAAAAAACTGTCCACGAACGCGTCATGTCCCCCCACGACCATCTTGGTCAAGGGACTGCTGATTATGCTGCTGCTGCTGATACCTAGGACTAAAATTAACCGATGCGCTCGTTGGGCCTGGCTTGTCATGTGCCTAACAGCGGCACTGCATTTTCACTTATAATGACAGACACTATAGTAGTTGCTGTCTGAGCGGTCGACGACGACGACGAAAAAGAAATTTACGAATCGAAACTGAAACATTTTGTTTTAAAAAGTACCTAATAATCAAATTAAGCCCTCCCATGTGCATGTGAATCAAATGAAAACGACCCAGTTCCCTATCTTTTACATATAAAACAGACGTGCAGGCACATATTTGCGAGTACACATGAAAGCCTACACATACACACACACGCACGTGCCACCCTTCCCCTTGCCCCCGCCCCCGGAAAAAAAAAGTGGGACTGAGAGTGTACATGGTCGTACAAATAGTGAATACTGCATAGTTTTGAGCAGCTGTCAAGTTCGTGGTTTCATAATCAGCATTTGCTTTTAATTAACGCTGCAGCCTGAGTTTGTGTTCAGTGCTTGCTACCTGTGGACATCTGTCACATCCAGAGTTGACTTGTGTTTTTGCCTTTTCCCCTCCGCTAACTGCCTGGATTTTATCTATCGTTTTACACAACGCAGAAAATAAACATCTTTCTTTTACATACCAAACTGTACTCACAAACATGCCGAGCTTGGGAGAACAACTTTCGGTAAGTGATATGCTTGTGATCTTATCTTCGTAGATGTTTTTTTTCTTTCTGTTATTTTCCGTTGGTAATGAAGTAGGCTAACAGAGAAAACGATGGGAAGACAACATCAGAGAGTGGACTGAATGGCATTGAGTGGAACGATTTTTGCCTCGGAAAGCAGAGGATCGCGCGCGAGGAGTGGAGGAAGCTGGTTGCAAAATCCTTAGTGGTGCCCCCATGGTCTACAGTGAAGGTGAAGAGCAGGCTTTAATGGGGAGAGGGAGGGGGGTTGTTTTTTGCTGTTGTTTTTTTAAAAGTCCGAGTCGTCAACACTTGGAAAACTGACTTAGTCTACACTTGATAAACGCTGGTGGCGCTGATCTTGAGGCGACGCGCTCTCACCAGGGGAAGAACAGTCGGAATTTCACGCAAGAGAAATCTGCCGTGGCTTAAAAATGGTATGAAATGAAATAAAATACGCGGTCACATGTCCGCATGCTTCGTGACGTCACCAAGAATGTATACACAGTGTCTTTCGTCACATCTGAGGAATCGTCATGAGATCGTAGGTAGCTTACACTCTAGTAGGTGGCCTTGGGAGCGGTTTCTTCTTTCTGCAAGCAAACCACGACGCTTCGTTTAGAATATGTACACATACAGTGGCAACTAACTCCATGGAACGCTGTAACCTGAAACGCTGCTTTAAAAAATACCTCTCTCTCTCTGTCTGTCTGTCTGTCTGTCTGTCTGTCTGTCTCTCTCTCTCTCTCTCTCTCTCTCTCTCTCTCTCTCTCTCTCTCTCTTCTCTTCTCTTGAAGGTTATCGTGTACTGTTTTGAGAATCATATATTTAGTATAGTTTTAAATTTCTTCTTGGTTTGTTTCTTGTTTTTATTGTGTGGATGTATGGGTATTAAATTTATTTCATTATCATGACATATAATTTGAAACGAGTATAATCTAAAATGAGTTGATTGATGGATCGCATACTGTTTTGGGATTTATATATTGGATTTTATCTCTGAAATACACACACACACACTCTCTGTCTCTCTGTCTCTCTGTCTCTCGTCTCTGTCTCTCTCTCTCTCTCTCTCTCTCTCTCTCTCTTCTCTCTCTTCTCACCTTTTATCGTCCTGCTTATAGTCATAGTATATCCTGATGAAGGATTCATATTTTTATAATTTTCATTACGTTATTGGACTTGCCTCTGTACTTAAGTTTTAATGAGTGCCTATTTCAATATTCTATAATTATGTGTAACAAGTATGTGTACCATTTGAAAATGTGTAGATGTTTATCTTTATGACTTATTAAGTTTGGTTGTGTTATTTTTCTTGGCTTTGTTGTTGCTCTTGTTCTTGTTGTTGTTGTTTGTCTGTTTTTCTCTTTTTTTATCTTTTGTTGGTTTGGTTTTTCCCCTTCTTTTTTGTTGTTTGTTTTTTTTGGGTTTAAAGGTTTTTTTGGGGGGGGGGGGTAGGGGGGGGGTATTCTTGGATTTTTTTAAATTGTTTGCTTGGGGGGGGGGGGGGGGGGGGGGGGTGGGGGGGGGGGGGGGAGCGTTTGAAAAGGGTATTTCCCCGTTTTTTTTATTGTGAGATGTAAAAAGATTGGGTTATTATTTTTAAAAGATGTATCCCTACGGGGGGGGGATGGTGAAAAAGCAATGTGTGTTATTCTTTACCCTCGAAATAAAAAATTTGTCATTGTCATTGTTTGTATTTTTCTTTTCTCTCTCTCTTGTTTAGAATTTTTCCGTATACTGTGTGAGTGTTTTGGGTATGGGCCCCTTTTTTTTTTTATTTTATTATCATATATATCCCAAGGGCGGGGACTATTAAAAAAAACATTCTTTTCATTTCCCCTTAAAATAAAAATTTGTCTTTTCATTCTTCCCCCTCTTCTCTCTCTCTTCTCTCTCTCTTTTCCTCTCTCCCCCCTTCTTTTCTTCTCCTTCTCTCCTTTTTGATATAGAGACGCTTGGGGTACTTCATGTTAAAATTTATAGATGTGAAGTTAAATGAAAATGCATTTCCCATTACAAGGGGGGAGAAAAATTGGTTTCATTCCGATAAATGGTAGATAGTATTCAATTAAGTGTGAAAAATGTGAGTTTGTCAAAACTTGTGGCTTTTATTTTACTATTCATGTTTTATTTCTTTGTTTTTTTCATCTTTTTTCTTGATTCTTTGCAGTATGTGATATTTCATATTGATTTTTTTTCTGGTGTCCCGGGTATGTATATTAATTATGAGTGTGTGTGTGAGGGGGGAAGTGCACACACACACACACACACACACACACAACACAACCACACAAACCCCACACAACACACACACACACACCACAAAAAAAAACTAAAGCTATCATCCTAGCATTTTCTCTCAGTTGAGATGAGATAATAGGGGTGGTAGTCTTTATTTGTTTGCTGTTTGTGGTTTATGTGTTGTTTTTTTTGTGGGTTTTTTGTGTGTGTGTGTGGTGTGTGGGTGGGGGCACGCTCCCCCCCCCCCCCCCCCACACTCATAGATTATATATACATATAAATGGTATGCTTGTGTGCGTGCATTCTCATACACACTCATATTGACTACATGCACAAACACACTTAAACACACACATATGTATCCATGAACTAAGCTTGTGTGTGTGTGTGTGTGTGTGTGTGTGTGTGTGTGTGTGTGTGTGTGTGTGTGTGTTTGATAGGCTATCCTTTTTTGAGAAGAGGCATAAAATTTGAAGTGCTCGCGCGCACAAACACACACACGTACACCCCCCCCCCCCCCCCTCTGTCTGTCTGTCTGTCTGTCTGTCTGTCTGTCTGTCTGTCTGACACTGCATACCTTTCTGTTATTAGTCTATGGGGAGAAAACTCTTCTTCTTCTTCTTCTTCTTCTTCTTCTTCTTCTCATCATCATCATCATCATCATCATCATTTTAGTGGGCTTTTATTTTCGTTCCTCAGCTAAAGCTTAAAAGATTCCCCAATAATGAGATTTTGCATAATTTATGAGAAAGGTTTTTACCAACCATTGAGGTAGCTGCATTCCGACTACAGGGATGGTTCGAAACACAATACCTGTATGCATATAAACAGATTTTTAAAAAATGTTGTCACCCGCTCCTGTCGGCACGGAATTGTCTCCTCTTCCAAAAGGCGGAAATGGTTTCAAAGAATTATATGTGTGCGCAAGATATGGATGCGTCCGCGCACGGGACCTCCGTTTTCAGTCTTATCCCTTCCTTCGTGGCGATGACGTAGACCTCTCGGTATAAGTGGCATCCCCACCTTCTGGAAATTCTGTGCTAGAATTTCCCTATTTTCTATCCCTCTCTTTGTGTAGTGTCTATATTGCTCCTTTTCTTCCTGCCACCTCGTTCTTGTTTTATTTTCTGCCTTCTTGGTCAATTTTCCTGCCTTTTGTTTTTTCCCTAGAAAGACTTGACATAACAATTCTCTCCCACGCCGAGGTCGGATGCGCGCTGGGCCTAACTTGTCAGGCGCTTAACGGCAGCGTAACTCATAATTATGACAGACAGCAATCGCTGCTGTCTGGGCATTTGACGAAGAAGAATAGTTTTATCCGATGGACTTTCGGTGGAGTGGAGTCAGTACTGATGAAAACTCCAGGGAAAAATCCCCTCGAACAGGCGCCTCGGTGGTGGCTCGATCCCGGGCCGTCAGATCTTGAGCGTAGTGTTCTAACCACTAGGTCACCCCCCTCCCATTTCCCCCATTTGTTTTAAAACGATTTGTATCAATTTATCTACATAGTATATACATTTTTGCTACACACACACACACACACACACACACACACACACACACACACACACACACATATATATATATATATATATATATATATATATATATATATATATATATAATATATATATATATATATATATATATTACGCTATTTGTTGTACATTTGCTTTTGCGTTATCCTTCGTTTGAAAACTATATTCCTTTGTTCTTGGATTCAAGTTCAGTTTTGAAGTGATTCTATAAGTTCTTAGTTGCAAAATGAAAACACTAAAAATCTGATCTCAAAAGAAAAGTTCATTTTTGGTATCAGTTACACCTCTTGAACATAGCATGTATATCAGAATCTGTAGAGTAAGTAGAGTATGAAATGGGAACACGTTAGCCTTGTAGGAATGAATGAACTAAGGAGAGGGGAAGGAGAGGGGAGACTTTCACAATGAGATGATTAATTCTAAATTGGAAACATTCTTTGTAAATTAACATAAGTATGCAGGAAAAAGTTATAAATTAGAGACATTCTTAGTAAAATACCATATGGATTAATAAACAACAAACCCACGACTGAAATCAAGAAGGAATTTTTTTAATATTCAAAGATTAAGCTCTAACAAATGTAAACAGTAAAACACTCTTTTAGTATTAGAGTTGCCAACTTTTGAAACTCCCTCCCCCCTCCCCCTCCCCCCCTCCCTAGCACAAACGTCTGACTAAAGTCTACTGGTAAAAATATTGTTGAGGAATGTTTGGCATCAGTATGATGGGCATCCATGTAAAGGAAATAAGGATCATAGATAACAGATTCAATAAGCTTCGAGGATTAGACTTGAACCTGTTCCAATACTACTACTACAACTACTACTATTACTACTACTATAAGAAGAAGAAGAACTACTGCTACTACTAGACTCTATAACTAGTACTAGACTCTACTACTACTGCTGCTGCTATTGTTGTTGTTGTTGCTGCTGCTACTACTACTATTACTACTACTGCTGCTGCTGCTGCTTCTACTACTACTACTACTACTACTATTGCTTCTGCTGCTGCTACTACTACTGCTGTTGTTGCTGCTGCTGCTACTATTGCTGCTGCTGCTGCTACTACTACTGTTGCTGCTGCTGCTACTACTACTAGTACTACTACTCCTACCACCACTACTACTATTACTACCACGACTGCTATTAATACCACTACTACTACTACTACTACTGCTGCTGCTGCTGCTGCTGCTGCTATTTCTACTGTTACTCCACCTCCTCCTCCTACTACAACTGCTGCTGCAGCTACTTCTACTACCACTGCTGCTACTTATGCTGCTGCTGCTGCTGCTTCTGCTACTACTACTACTACTACTACTACTACTACTACTACTACAATCCTGTAGGACATCTGAACTAGTGTATTTAGGTACATAATGTATCGGATAACCCTCGCAGTATAACTGGTGTCGGATATCAGTGAGTCCAAGTGACACAGATTTAGGCCTATGATCTAAAGAGTGCACCGCATTAACTATACGTGACCTCGAAAGTTGCGTCCCCTACAATGCTCTCTTATTTGAAGTGTCAGAAAGGATCCACAAATGCCGGAGACAAATTGATATTAAACATTTATGGTACAACTGTACCTTACTTGATTGTCGCTCTGGAAAACCTTTTTCAGAGGGGTAGCTTGTTGCAGAATAAAAACTGGCGTACACTCTTCATAACCCACTATTGCAATATGGGGTGCATAATAGAAACAACACCCCCCCCCCCCTCCAAAAAAAAAAAAAAGCAAAACAAAAAAGCCACCCACCCCTCTCTCTCTCTTCTCCCCCCCCATCCCCCCACGCGCGCGCGCTCGTGTATGTGTGTGTGAACACACACACACACACACACACACACACTCGGCTAGAGCTTCGATGTACTAGGTTTTGTGTGTGTGTGTGTGTGTGTGTGTACACGTGTGTGTGTGTATATATACACGTGTGTGTGTATACACACGTGTGTGGGTTCTTGTGTGAACACACACACACACACACACACACACACACACACACACACAACCTAGTACATCGAAGCTCTAACGGAGGAATGACCCCCCCCCCAAAAAAGAAGAAAATGAAGACTAGATATTTTATTTTTATTGACAGCGCTGGCTTTTTTTTCTTCTCATTGTCAGGGCCAGGGAAGAGACGACGACAACGCGTCGATAGAAATCCACGTCGCCAACATCACAGCCACCACTCAGCACCCAGAAGCGGCCAGTGATGATCTCCCCTTGTTCGCCATCATCAGCGGCGTCCTGATCAGTTTCATCCTCATCGCCGTTCTCATCTACGCCGCCGTCTGCAGCCACTGCTCTTCTCGTCACCATCGTCTGTACAACGTCAGCACTCGCGGCCTTCCCGCCCATAGACTGGACACCATCCTGCACGAAGACCAGCACGTCAGCGCCGTGGATTACTCCACTATCAACAACGCATTCGTCGACAAACTTCCTCAGGTGCACTTCCACGGAAAGAGAGACAGAACATTTTCGAAATCCTGCTCCAACCTGAACCACATTTCCGAGGAAGCTATGGCGAACAGCAGAAGGTGGGAGAAAGGCATCAGCAACGCGTGGTACCAAGCGACCTACGATGAAGAAGACTATGTGATGAGCGACGGTCCGGATGAGGATGAGGCGATGAGGGAGGGAGTGAGTTATCGGACTTGGCCGCTAGGCAGCGTGGAGATTCTGGAAGCCATCCCGGAGGAGAACGAGGACGTGGTGACCCAGGTCACCCTGCCCGTGTGCAGCCCCCGGCGTCAGAGCTCCCAGGAGGAGTCCGCGAGCAGGCGAGAATCGGAGGAAGAGAGTGACCAGTTCTATTCCTGCACTGAAGGCGACGACCTCGGCACAGCTGAGGGTAACCAGACCACGACCTTCGCTTGTGGCCGACACACAACCTCCCCAGTCCACTCTCAAGACTGGCAAAGGGAGCAGCAGCAAGTCGTTAAACGGTTGCTTCTGGAGAAAATCAGCAGACTCAGTTCTGATGTATCCCGTATGGGTTTCAGCGAACTGGCTGAATCAGAAGAAGAAGGAGATGCTGTTGACGGGCCTGGAGTTTTCGAACGCTCCAGGATTCAGACGGGGTCTGCTAGGTCTCTGGAAGCTCTGTCCAGAGCATGGAGACAGTCACCACACAGAGCTACGATGTGACCTGCATGTACAGTGTCTGCAAGTCATGTTCTTCAATCCACTCCTCGTGTCGAGGATGTTTTAGCAGCGCGTTGTTGTAAGTACGAGATCTGAGTTTTACGTTTTTGTTTTGAAAGCACCGTTGTTAAGCAGCAACCAATCCCGTTGTTTTTTAATCGTTGATATTTTGTAGAATTTGCGGGCTTTAGCTCCAGTAGAGTCCCTCAGTTCACCAAAACTGTAAATGGGTACTGCCTGCCCTCTTTAGGGCCATGGAAGATAAAGCAGCGAGGGAGGGGAGATAGGCGCCGCCCCGAATGTGCTGGCCCCTAGGGAAGCTGAGGTCTCTGACGTCTCGCTCCCCAGCGATCACATAGGTTATGGGAACACCCATACCTATACCTATTTAGTAGAATGGCCAAATGGAAACAATGCATAGGGTGTGTGTGTGTGTGTGTGTGTGTGCGTGTGTGTGAGCTGGCATGTGTGCGGACTTAGTGATGTTGATGGTAATGCCAGTAAACATCCAGCACACACACGCGATCGCTTTTGCCAACGACAAAGATTTTCAGAACGCACATTGTCTCTAGCTACAATGTCATAGGTTTCCAAAAATGCTTTTGACTTGGTGATTCAAAATACATTTCTTATGCGTACTTCCTAATGTGTTGTCTATATAACAACAACAACATAACATAACAACATCATTTGGAAAAACAGTGACAGCAAAGACGAAGGAGGTCAACTATTATGTAGGCCCAAGCCTACAGCAGCAATTCGTTTAAAATAATTCTTTAATTAGACTGAGGTCATGTTCACGTGGGCTTTAAAATTTTTTAAATTCCGTTTATGATCTACCGCGGAATTCGCTTTGAACAGTTTCTTTTTTAATTAAACGGCGGTAGTTATTTCCGTGAATGCATTACCAGAATGTAACAATGTAATGTAGCCTACATGGCGGTGAAAGCGGCCGCACTAAAAAGCAGCATTAACGTAATGAGGTGGACAGTTTGTCCCGGGCATGACAAGCACAGCTGTTTGTATGCCGCTAACCCAAGCAGATGTTGATACAACACAGAGCCTATCCGTACGATTATAGCGTACATTTAGGTTCTTTGTATACCACATATATACATACATACATACATACATGAGTGCGCGTGCACGCACGCTTGCACGCACGTACACACGCACAAGCACACGCGCGCACACACACACACACACGCACACACAACACACACACACACACACACACACACACACACACACACACACACACACACACACACACATGCACGAACACCCAAAGACTGACATAAACTCATAACACAAGACTTCATACTACAAGCTCTCTCTGTCTCTGAGTCTGTCTGTTTCTGTCTGTCTGTCTGTCTGCTCTGTCTGTCTGTCTGTCTCTCTCTCTCTCTCTCTTCTTCTCTCCTCAAATCTTCTCTCCTCTCCTCTCTCCTCTTCTCTCTCTCACACACACACACACACACACACACACACACACACGCGCGCGCACGCGCGCGCGCGCGCGCGCATTCTAATACTTTTAATTTTCATAAGTATCCACAACAAAGACAAGTTTCTAAACTCGGAATTTGCACACGAAATCAAGATAATGACAACATTGTCCACGCAGATGTTTATAATTGTACAACGCCAAATACTACTCTTCAGCTCTTGGTCTTTTCGGTTCGTCTACAAAGGTGAAAAAAGTATACTCCATGTTTATATGTTATCTTATGTTATTTTACTTTACTCCTCCTCCTCCTCCTCCTCCTCCTACTACTACTACTACTATTATTATTATTATTATTATTATTATTATTATTATTATTATTATTATTATTATCATTATTATTATTATTATTATAGCTTTCAGATTTTGTCTTTTTTCACTTTTCAACATCATGTCTTTGATAGGTGACAGAAAAGTGATTGGGAAAAATCCATAACAACGACAAAACCTGGCATATTATTTGTATGTGTTTCTTTATGGGTCAAAAAGTAGATTATTGTGTGTGTGTGTGTGGTGTGTGTCCGCTGGGACATTTTACAATAGATGCGTTGTTAACTAGGATGTATAGGCCAGTGTATTCCACATACATTGGTAATAAAACGTTGGTTTTTGACAGCAGTCTTAACTCTATGGTATGTTGTCAAGTCTGGCTCTGTATGTATCCTTATGTCTGTCCCTTTGTCTGCTTATCTGTCTGCCTGTCTGTCCATCTGTCAGCCTGTCTGTCTGCCTGCCTGCCTAGGTGTCTCTAATCTTGTTGTTCCTCCTCTTGCTATTGTTGTTGTTCATCGGCTAGAGCTTCGAGGTTCACAAATAATAATAATAATAATAATAAATGGAATTTATATAGCGCTGAACCTTGTAAAAAGCAAACAAATCGAAGCGCTTGGTGGTATTTTGTGTATGCGACCGTTTTTGCTTGCCTACCATGAAGGTAGCCGCATTCTGACTTCGAGGATGTATGCTAGGTGTGTTTGTGTTTTCGTAACTCACGTAATGCTGACATGAATTACGGAATCTTTAACCTGCAGATTTATGGTTCAGAAACCTGGCGGGTAGCAAAAACCAACACCCACAAACTCCAGTCTTTTACCAACAAATGCCTCAGGAACATCCTCAACATCAGGTGGCCGGAAGTCATATCCAACAAACAACTGTGGGACAGGACCAGACAAACCCCAATCGAGTCCATTATTAAACAAAGGAAGTGGGGATGGATCGGCCATACACTCCGCAAGCCTGTGTCAAATGTCACCAGGCAGGCCCTTGACTGGAATCCACAAGGGAAGCGGAAAGTTGGTCGACCAAAACAGACCTGGCGCAGAAGTGTTGATGAAGAAACGAAGGCAGCCGGAATGACATGGGCCGAGCTGAAGAGGATCTCCCAAAACCGAGTTCGTTGGAGGGGTGTTGTTGCAGCCCTATGTTCCCCAAGGAACCAAGAGGCGTAAGTCAAGTAACCTGCAGATTTTATCTTCTGCATGTGTATAAACATGAAGGGAATTAAGGCACTGGCAGGTCTGCACTTGAAGTTGACCTGGGAGATCGTAAAAAATCCCACCTTTAATTCACCAAACGCCGCCGAGATTCGAACCCACAACTTCATGGACCAGTCTTTAATATCATCTCTAATCTGTTCCCTTTGTGAAGTAAACAGGTGTTCTCTCTCTCTCTCTCTCTCTCTCTCTCTCTCTCTCTCTCTCTCTCTCTCTGATTCTCTCCCTTGCTTGGCTACCAGCAAGACGCTCTCTGCTGCAGTGTGGTGAATTTTCTCTGTTTTCACGTGTGCTGACTTTCAAAATGCCAGTGACAGGGCTACCAGCAATGTTAGAGTGTCTGCTAAACTCTGCTTTACAAGAAATGGCGATTTCTTCATTCAAAGTAGATAGCAGAGGAGAACAAACTGTAGTCGTGCTTAGACTGAGTAGTAAAACTACCGGCTATACCCCTGTCACTCCACTTCAAAATGCAACGTTTCGAAGGAAGTGTCCGTCTCAGGTTAACAGAGACAGAAAAAGAGCAGAAACGCACAGAAGTAACCGACAGGAAAAGGCAAGCAATGTGATGCAGTCTCCCTCAGGTTTGTTTCTTCCAACACCCCCCAGTTTATTTTATGCTGCTGACCCAACTGAAGGTGACACTGTTATGAACACTCCAGCTTGTGATAATCAATGTGCTTCAAATCATGATCAGTGCAGTCAGCAAATTGACATGAGGCAACAATTTGAGAGAGAGACATTGGCTATATCATACAATGACGCAGTGAGTGACCTATGTGGTAAAGATGGAAATGAACTAAATGACTCTGAGTATGATTGCAGTGATGTGAATGAGGCAATGGATTATGTCTGTGACAGTGTGAATGAGATGAACGACAACAATTCTGAAGTGGGTGCAGAGTGTGCAGGAAATGCTAAGACTGAGGCAGAATCTGGGGAGTGTGTTGAAGATGTATCGAGTGTTTCCAGTGAGAGAGAGCCTGAAGTTACTTGTAGAGACGTTATTGAATATATTCAGTCAATGATAGATAACATGAAACAGTACAGTTCTGATAAAACCACAGCTGTGCAAAGAGAAAATCTTGACAGGGGCGTGTCGTAGTTCATGATTTCATTTGGGCTCCACATAATACATCATTATATGTGACTGTGTGAGTGTGAATATATGATAAGGTAAAAGGTGATAAGTTGAAACATTTATAAAACCATGATATGGATTCCATGGCATGAAGTTCATAGGGGCTGTCTGTTATTGTTTATGTTGTTGTTTTTCTAAAATCTGTGTCTTGTGCCCTGTCCCTCTCCCGCTGTCCCCTTGTAAATGGGCGTAAATGCTTATTACAATAAACATTTGTCATTGTCATTGTCATTGTCATTGTCTCTCTCTCTCTCCTCTCTCTCTCTCTCTCTCTCTCTCTCTCTCTCTCTCTCGGGAGTGGCTTCCCTTGCTTGGCTGCCAGCAAGACGCTTTCTCTCCAGCTCCTGTAAGTTTTTCCTTTTCTTCAACAATTCCTGTTCAAAATGCCAGTTGTGGGCCTCCCTGTAACCTTGGAGGGCATGTTGAACGCAGTGTTGCATGAACAGACGGTGTCTTCATTCAAAGTGGATGGGCGAGAACATCAAACTGTTGTTGTGATTCGATTGACAAGTAACGCTGCCAGCCATTCCCCTGTTACTCCAGTTCAACAGGCAATGTATCGCAAGAAGTGTCCGTCTCAGGTGAATAGAGACAAAATAAGAGCAGAAAGGTATAGAAATAACAACCAGAAGAAAGTGAATGAACAAGTTTCATCCCCCTCGGGTTTGTTTCTACCCACCCCGCCTAGATTGTGCTATACTACAGGCCATTCTGACAACACTGCTACGGACATGTTTGTGTATGAGACCCACTGCCCTCCCTCTTCAAGCCACTGTCAAAAGGAACAAAGTATTGACATGATAATGGTTGACACTGACAGACAGACAGTGACAATTTCATTTGACAAAAATGTAAGAAATGAATCATGTGGTGAAATTGTGAATGTAGCAAAAGAGTGTGGTTGTAGTTATATAAATGGAATCAAAGATTGTGTCCATGATAACAGGAATGAAGAGGGAGATTGTGAAATGGGGAAGGAGGGTGTGGAAAATCACGAAAAGCATGTGAAGAAAGGTAGGGATGTGATGCAAGCAGAAAATGACAGAGAAGTGCGTGCAGAGAGGGAGAGTGAGGGAGAGGATGTAGAAGGTGAGAGTGGGGAAGGGTGTGGGGAGAATGAGAGTGAGGAAGAGGGTGCAGAGAATGTAACAGGAGCAGAGTGTGGGGGTTTATGGAAGATGGGGATGAAAGCTGCGAAAGGGAAGAGACTGTTACACTGGCAGATGTAATGGAAAGGTTGCAGCAAATGACGGAGAAAGCTGAAGATGTCCACTTCATGCTACGTGACATGAGACAGTGCACTGCTAGGACCACTGCTGTGTTGAAGGGAAATGTTTACAAAGATGTTTCTTGATTAATGTGTTGTACACTTCCGGACTGACTTAACAACATGAAGAAACTGTGGTCCGATGAATGACATTATATGTATATAGAACAATGATATGGAATCCATGTCATGAAGACTGTTTGGGCTGTCATTAATTAATTATGCTTTTCGTTGATTCTGTGTTTTGTGCCCAATCTCCATCCCACTGTCCCCTTGTGAATGGGCGATGATGCTTATCACAATAAACTGTTGTCATTGTCATTGTCATTGTCATTGTCTCTCTCTCTCTCGCTCTCTCTCTTTCTCTCGCTCTCTCTGTCGCTGTCTGTCTGTCTGTTTCTTTCTCTCTTCCCCCTCTCTCCTTCTCTCCCTCCTCCTCCTCTCCTCTCCTCCTCTCTCCTCTCTCTCCCTCCTCTCCTCTCTCCTCTCTCTCTCTCTCTCCCTCCTCCTCTCCCCCCCCCCCCCCCCCCCATATACACAGTCTCTCATTTGAAATATGATAGCTGTGCACTCAACGTCATGACCCAGATTAACACTTGCCTTGTGGAGCAGGTAGGCTACCTGTGCCCATTGTAAGAGTGAGTGTGTGTGTGTGTGTGTGTGTGCAGGTAGGTAAACAGTATCGCCTTGCTTTTTCAATGCACTCACCGCCAGAACATATTCGCTGAAAATGGCCCAGAAAACTTTTGACAGAACTGGAGAAAAGACTATATTATACAAAACGCGAGCTTATAATTATAGCAAGCATATCATGACAAGGACTGCAAAATCAACGGGGGAGACATTCATAACATTAATGGAATGTACATGTAGGATTTAAACAGACACTTAGGAAGTGGGATAGTCTAGTGGTCAGAGCGTTGCGCTCGTGGTCTGACGGCACGGGTTCGAGCCACCACTGAGACACCTGCTCAAGGGGATCCCTCCCCTCCCCCCCCCGTACTCCCCTTGCAGTTAACATTAGTACTGACCCCACTCCCCCGAAAGTGCTTCCGATGAGACTATAAACCGAAGCCCTGTGTGCGAACGTATACAGAACATTTTGTGTACCGTGTTAAAACCCGTTTTGCCTTTCGGAAGAGGAGGCCATTGGTGCCGGTAAGAATGGATGACACAAAAAATAAGCATTAAAACGCACACGCACACACACACACACACGCGCGCGCGCGCACGCACGCACGCACGCTCGCACGCACGCACGCACACGCACACACACACACACACACACACACACACACACACACTGGTGTGCTGACATCCTCCCCGCAGTCGAAATGTGGCTACCTTAGTGCTGGGGAAAAAAACGGTCGTATACGCAAAAATCTCGCGTTTAGTGAACCTCGGAGCTCTAGCCAAGGAACAAAAAAAAAGATGCACAAAAAACACTTTTACAAAAAACCAACCCAACGAAACACGCCCCCCCCCCAAAAAAAAAAAAAAAAATCAAACAAAAACACCACCACCACCACCACCACCAAACAAACAAACCGGAAAAAACAACCCAACAACAACAACAAAACCAAAAACAACAACAACAAAGAAACCACTCATTGTCACCACTATGGCTCCAAATCTTCGCACGACAAATGCATGGCTTGCCATGAGACCCAGTCATATCAACCCAATTTAATTATTAGCAGATACCCCCCCCCCCCCCCTTCCCCCATCCTGCCCCCCCCCCCCCCCCTCCGAGATGCCGGGAACTGTCAGTATAAATAGCATCTCAACCTTCTGGAAATTCTGTGCAAGGAATTCCCTCTTTTCCATCCCTCTCATTCTTTCTGCCTTCTTCCCTTTCTTCCTGCCACCTCGTTCTTGTCTATTTTTCTGCCTTCTTGGTCCTTTCTCTTGCCTTTAAATTTTTTAAAAATTATTATTATTTTTTTAATAGAAAGAATTCAAAAATACCAAATTCTCTCCCACACTGAAGTTGGGTGTGCGGGGTCAGACTTGTCAGACGCTTAAACTAAGGCAGCACAACGCATTTTCGCTCATACGACAGACAACAATAGTTGCTGTCTGAGCGTTCGACGACGACGACGTGAAGAAGTTAGTAGATGCAGCCTAACCCTCGATTCTGTAATCTAATAAAGAAGGAGTCCCATAACCTATAAGGTCGTAGGGGAGCGAGGCGTCAGAGACCTCACTTCTCTAGGGCCAGCATATTGAGGGTGGCGCCCATCTCCTCTCCCTCGCTGCTTTACCTTCCCTGACCCTAAAGAGGGCAGGTACCCATTTACAGCTAGGTGAACTGGGGGAACTGTACTGAAGCCAAGGCGCACAAACGGTCACCCATCCAACTGGTAACCACGCTCGAATACGAGAACGCAAAACTAGTTTTTCTATGCGTTTCTAATTTTTTGTCATGCCAGTGCATAGTGATTGTTAGTTATTGGCTTCTCTGTTCTTGCAAAAACCAGGGCTGCATCCCCAAACCATCGCCCGCATAGATAACAATTCATGCTGCTGACGACCCATAACTTTCAAATTAAAAATGTCTATTACTTGACAGGGGGAATTTGGGGAGGGGGAGGGGGGGGGAGGTAGCATGGCCCAGAATCCAGACACCACGGAGGCACCCATTCAAGGGGATATTCCCCTCTGGAGTTAACATCAGTGCCGACTCCACTCCCCCGAAAATCCTTCGGATGAGACTATACTATAAACCGAGGTCCTGTGCGCAAACAAACGCACGCAGAACATCTTGCGCACACGTTTAAAAACCCGTTCTGCCTTTTAAATAATAATAATAATAAATGGAACTTATATAGCGCTATATCTTGCAAAAACAAATCAAAGCGCACGCATTCAACCTAATCTTACACAGTCATGCAATCAATGATAAATAATCAATAGTTTAAACAAACAGATATTACAAACATGGTGCGCTGCAGACAAAATCTACGAAATAAAATTTCAATAGTCAAATGTTTTTCAAAAGCACACACACGCACGCACGCACGCACGCACGCACGCACGCACGCACGCACACACACACACACACACACACACACACACACACAGAGGTCGTATACTTTAGCAGGGTGATAGGACATGGATTAGTGAAGGTGGCATAGTCCTGATTTGAAACAAGAGGGGGGACATCTTAGGTTTGAAATAAATATGTCTTGAGGCTGGATTTAATTAAAAGTGTCATAACTAGGTTTCTGGCGAAGAGAGATGAATTCCTTGTCGGAAGACTAGGCCATTTCGTACCAGTTAGAACGGATGACAAAAATGTTAAAAACAACAACAACAAAACGCATCCACACTGGTGTCCTGGTAAGACATCGTCCCGGAAGTTGAAATGCGGCTACCTTAATGGTGGGCAAAACCGGTGGCGTACGCAAAAATCTCGCTATTGATGAATCTCGAAAGTCTAGCCAGGAAAAGAAAGAAAAAAAACCAACCCCCCCCAACACCCCTCCCCCCCCCAAAACAAAAGAAAGGATACTGGAAGATTCTGTTTGCCATCCAGCCATGCAGGGCTCGTGGTGTCGATATACACGGGGACTGGATGTAAAAAAGTATATAAGTGCTTATTCCATTATCCTTGATAAAAAAAAAAAAGATGACTCTAACATATAGGCCTACATTTTACAAAACTGCATACACACAGGGAGTGGGTGTAAAAAAAAAAAAGCAGCACATGAGTGCTTCTTGCATTATCCACGAAATATAAGAGTAATAAATAAATAAATAGATAGATAACCTTCTCAGCATGTAATCTGCCCTTGTAAAAGTCTTGATAATGATCGTTTTACGCTAAGGCAGGTACAATAAAGATATACCGAACCTACCGAGAAAGCGAGAGGGGCAGCATCGATCCCGCTCTCCCCCCCCTCCCTCCACTCACCCACCCCCATCCACTTGACCTGGAATGATGGTCTGGGTGTTAGTCATTCGGATGAGACTATAAACTGAAGTACTATGTGCAACACGCATTCAGCGCACGTAAAAGAACACACAGCATCAAGAGAATTGTCCCTGGCAAAATTCTGTAGACAAATCCAGTCTTATAGGGAAAGTAATACACATGCAGACAGGGAAAAAAATAAATGGGTGGCGATACCCTTTATGGCGACGCCCTTTCCCGGGTAGAGCACCCGGAATTTGATGCAGGGAAATCTGTTGTGACGGAAAGTAGTATACAATACAAAACGAAACACTGTGATACAATCCAATGCAATGCAACACAACACAATATAATGCATTAAAACATAACACAATACAATACAACACGATGCAGCGCAACACACTACACAGCCAAACACTACACTACACAGCCAAACACTACACTACACTACACTACACTACACAGCCAAACACTACACTACACTACACTACCAATGTAATGCAATCGCAATACAACACAAAACAAGAGAACACAATACAGCACAATCCAATCCAATCCATTCATCAAAACCAATACTCTCAAAGAAAAGATCAAGACCAAGGATCAAGGCAGGATTCGGTGACCAGCTGTTTCTTTTCATTACACAACAACAACAAAATTTACAAAACCGCATACACACCGGGACTGGATTATAAAATCAATGACTGCTTATCCCATTATCCTCGATATAAAAGAATAAATAAATAATAAACAAAACAACAATAAAAACCTCCAACAAAACCATAATGTTTTTTTAAAATCTTTTTTATATCTTTGTGTTCCCTTTAACAGTAAAGGCATGAGTCATTGGAAAGTCTAACGTGTTGTGTCGTTGTGTGGATGTTGTCGTTAAAAGAACAGGCTTAACAAAGACAGGAACTCATTCCCTGGTCTGGAAGCTTTCTGTGGAAACTTCTGGTGAAAAGCTGCTTATAGGGTACTGTACTTGGTAAGGGAATCCTCGTTTCACGTTCACAGTCTCGACTGAGTTTTAAAATTTTATTTATTATCTGTTTTATTGCTGTTATTTTGTTTTCACGTATGTGGAGACAAAGCGATGTGCTAAGCAGTTTAAAAAAAAACATTCTAGTAACTTTTTGATCGGGTTCGCGCCATTGAACTTCTTAATCCAGTTAATGACAAGAAATCCACTTAAGGACACACCAACAGACCTGCTCGTCCTGTGTGTATGTGTGTGTGTATGCACCCTGTTATTGTTGGGGACGGTCCTTGAATATAACCTACTTCTGTTTTGCGTTCAGTTGTCGGCTGTCCATAAAGCTGGCTATAGCGTGCTGGTGTGAAATGTGGGTTGCCTTGCTATTGAAAAGTGCTTTGGTATTGTGATGATTTTTAACTTGCATATTGCTTGTGATGATTTTTAACCTGTGCATGAAGAGTGCATTGGTGCTGTGATGATCTGTAACTTGTGTACGCTGTTGTGATGATTTTCAACTCGTGCATTACTGTTGTGGTGATTTTTGACTTGCACGTGAAGAGTGCATTGGTGTCTGATGATTTTTAACCTGTTCATGAAGAGTGCATTGGTGTCTGATGATTTTTAACCTGTGCATGAAGAGTGCATTGGTGTCTGATGATTTTTAACCTGTGCATGAAGAGTGCATTGGTGTCTGATAATTTTAACTTGTGCATGAAGAGTGCATTGCTTGTAATCATTTTTAACTTGTGTATTGCTGCTGCATCATTTTTAACTTGTGCATTATTACTGTTGTGATTATTTTTTAAACTTGCCCAAGAAGTGGGCATTGCTGCTGTGATGATTTTTAACTTGTGCATGAAGAGTGCATAGCGCTGTGATGATTTTTTAACTTGTGCATGAAGAGCAAATGACTGATGCAATGATTTACAAAAAATTGTGCATGAGCAGTTTGAGTATTACTTCCCAGCTACCTAAATTTTGAAATGCTGATTAATCCAATCACACACATACGCCCTAGATATCTGATATATATATATATATATATATATATATATATATATATATATATATATATATATATATATATATATATCTATCTCTCTCTCTCTCTCTCTCTCTCTCTCTCTCTCTCTCTCTCTCTCTCTCATCTCTCTCTCTCTCTCTCTCTCACGGTTCGCATACTTCTGCACGTATTCCGTGCTTTGTCTGTGCTATTTCTTTGTCTGTGTGTCTGCTTGCTAGTAGTACCTTTCTGTGTTCACATAGGCATTTTTCACATACTGCTTAGTGGCATGCACATCCCTTTGTTCTCTGCAATTTTGCTAGCTTCTGTGAAGTTCCTTGGTCGTGGTGAGTTAGGTTCATCAGCTGTGTAGCGACAGCTTTAAATAGGAGGAGGTCTTGGCTTGAGGAAGACTCAGTCTTCGGCTGAAGCTCGTTAGTCGCTGTTCCAGCTGGGCTGTTAGGCGCCCATGGTGTTGTGTCTCTATTTTGGAGAGCAGGGGGAAGCAGTTAAAGTAGTTCAGGCTCCTGTGAACCTAGTCTTCATTCTTCCGTCGTGTCCGTCCTGTCAACGTACCTCGAGGTGCAGGAGTGTGCCTTACTTTCTGTGGTGTTGTGTATTTTTTGGAGAGCAGAGGGGGGAGTATTTATCTTTGAGTGGTTCGGGCTCCCGAGAACCCGGTCTACGTTCTTCGTTTGTGCTGTCCATCTTTCCTTGAGTGCAGTAGTGCACTATATTCCATTCCAGTGACAGGTTAGGGACGTCCGTAGATCTGATCGAGTTCCATGGTGGTTCGTTGTGCTGTTGTTGTTGAGTGTCTTGTGTCAACGTAATGCGTAGGTGGCTGGTTCGTGAGCGAATGTTTGTAAAATGTTTTCAAGGGAGATTTCCTCTGTCTTAAGGTTTATTGTTTGTTTTTGTTTGTTTTGTTTTGTTTAATGTCTATTCACTACATGGTGATTTAGACACACCCGCATTCATACCAAAATACCTATTATTACACACCGCATCTCTCTCTCTCTCTCTCTCTCTCTCTCTCTCTCTCTCTCTCTCTCTCTCTCTCTCTCTCTCTCTCTCTCCCCTACACGCACCCACATCCACACACACATAAGTATATACATATATACATACATATAAATATACATACATATATACATATATATATATATGTATATACACATATATAAACATATACATATACATATCATATACACACATATATATATATATATATATATAAAATATATATATATATATACATATATTATATATATATATATATATATATATATATATATATATATATATATATATATATATATATATATATATGTAATTACAGTAAAGGTTTTACAGGTGAAGAATATATGACTTCAGCAACTGACACTATGAATTGCTGAGAGTCATATAAAACTTCTTGACTAGTGGCATATTTCTTATGAATATCTAAACCTCTCCTTTTATACATGTCAAGAAGAATTGGGCAATCAAACACAGAACACAGGTTTATTGTCCCTTAGATAGTTATGATTTTTCTTAAGTAAACTGTAGGATGCTTACCTTTAAATTGGTCTTAAATGTTAATGTGTTGGTCAAGAAAGTTCTCATTTGTATGTGACACACTCAGAACTTTCTAAGTTTAAATTGATTTGGTCGAGTCCTGAGTGATTTGGGATTTAGTGCGATTTTGTGTGTTAAGCAATTGTGTGTGGTATTAGTTTGCTGTAAGAACAAATCTCTCTTGTGGAAGAATATTAAAAAAAATATTTTAACTTAACTATATTTGAACATAATTATAGAGTGTACATTAGTCGTGATTAAGTTTCGAAATGTAAATGTTTCCTTGGGGATACATGGTGGAGTTTTGGCTGAAAAGACAAATTGTCGATCTGGAGGATGCAAGGGAAATACCCTAGTCACCTTAGCGCTAGTTACGGGCGTATGCTTAGGAACGGCAAGTATTGCCTGTTCCAGGTTCCTGTGGGTGCCTCCAGCGGTGGAGTCGTGCCTGGAGAGGGTGCAGCCCGGTGTGCCCGGAAGAGTCGCCAACGGCTTGTCCTTTGACCCTCTCACTTTATTCCCTGGATCCACCTTTTCCCCCCATGACCCTTTTCCCTTCTCCCTGCTGCCCTGTCCACCTGTGACCCTCCTTGACCTACTTCGGCTTGCCCTGTGCTATCTCTCGGTGACTGTATGTGGGAAGCAGATTGTGACTGTGACGGATGTGGGAGAAGGAACATTTATCAAGCTGGTTTCTGAACTGTGCAGAAGAGGGGAGGGTATTTAGGATAGAGTTTAGAGTGTGGTTGGTGATTGAATCTGTGTGTGTTTGTGTGGAAGCGAGTTTAAGTATTTGTCTGATGTGATTTTGATTTTTTTTATAAAGTAAAGTCTGGAACTTTTTCTTCGGTGTTCTGTGTTTGGTGCTGTTGGGAAGATAGTTAGAGAGGGCATGGGTGGGGGTTTAGCCACAATCCCTTAAGGAGCGTGACAATATATATATATATAAACACGCTCATTTTATTCACATACTTCTCTTTTCCCTACGGTCTAATATCACAATGTGGGAAGATATGTTTTGTGTCTGATTTTATTCATATCTATACTGCCTTGTTGAAAGTTTGCAGTTCATTTGGTTCCTATCATATTACAACTGTGTGTAACTGAAGTGTGTGTGTGGGGTGGGGGGTGGGGTGGGGGGCGTACTTACAAAGCACTACTTTAAAAAAAAAAGATTCCATTTTATAACAAGATTGGCACTAGTAAGTTCAATCACTTACCTCGGGCTTTTATTTCTCTCAGTTAAGAGTGTTATCTATAGATATATGTGTATTTATCTATTTGTTTAAATCCTTGATTAATGAATGAATGTAGATATACTCTTGTAGGGCTTGTTGTGCTTTAAAAGCAGAGGACACTGTGATTACCTTCCCCCCCACCCCCTCGCCTTATGGTTTTAGTATAGCCTACGCAGTTCTGCCTATCTGTCATCTCCGTCTGTCGCACTCCTCCCCCCCACCTCCCCCCAGCCCCCCCCCCCACCCCCCCCCCCCCCCCCCCCCCCCCAACCTTCCCCCCCTACTTCGCCCCTCCACCTCCCCCCCCCACCCCCTCTCTCTGCTTTGATTTGAGGGTTTACCCCCCCCCCCAAAAAAAAAAAAACCCACAAAAAAAAAGAAAACCCC
Source organism: Rapana venosa (assembly GCA_028751875.1). Lineage (NCBI taxonomy): Eukaryota > Metazoa > Mollusca > Gastropoda > Neogastropoda > Muricidae > Rapana > Rapana venosa. The sequence goes on along the minus strand of CM054138.1, from coordinate 20,929,049 downwards.
ACACCCCCAAGAAAAAAACCCACCAAAACAAAACAACCCAAACACACACACACACACACAACCAAACCCCCAACCCAACACCCGCTACCCCTCCTCCCCACTCTCCGCGCCCAGCCGGTGCATACATAATGTGTGGTTTATGCGGTTCTCCCGCAGTACCTGAGTTAACCTTTATGGTTGTGCTGGGCGTTGACACAAGGAACGACGGTAGGCTTTACAGCTGGTTTTTCTTTAAAACCTGTTTTGTATTTGTAGATATTATCATTATAGTCGTGCAGTTTAAAATTTGAGACTTACGAGAGGTGTGTTCGTCACTTTTAATGTCTTTTCCACATTCAGGGATATTATTATTAGACTGATAAGGAGTGGGAGAGAGAGGGAGAGAGAGGTATGATGATCTGTGTGTGTGTGTGTGTGTGTGTGTGTGTGATTTTTTTTTTTAGAGGTGACGGTCCTGAAATGGCTTCTGTGGTCTGTGGGGCTATAAACAGCATGATTGAATTGGATTAGTTGGATCATATTGGATGTGTGTGTGTGTGTGTGTGTGTGTGGTGTGTGTGTGTTTGTGTGTGTGTGTAGCATAGTTGTTTAAGGCAAGATCTGCCGACTTCTTTCCACTCCTTTACAAAATGTGTTGTCATCAAAGACTCGCTAATGCTCATGGAGTGGTAGAACCAGTCAGCTGAGGATAATAATCCCTTATGCAATTTCAGAACGGCTTCAATGGTACACTTGTACATTTCAAGGAGCTTTCCAGAAAAGGGTGGGGGTGGGATGGGGTGGTGGTAGGGGGTAGGATGGGTAGGGTGGGGTATGTAGGTGGTGGTGGAACTGGCTCTACATTTTTACCTGAAAGTCCTTCGGTTGAAACGATAATTATTATGATTATTGCAGCTGGCGCATTTTTGAGCCGACAGCATTCGCCGTGCGTAATACTCTCCCCTTTACGCAAACGCGTTATTCTCTCCCATGTCACTGTTTTCGGTAATGCGTTGATTGGGCGAAGATCGTGTTACTCCCCTTTGACTCTCTCTTGGATTTCCACGTAGGATCGTTTTAAGGGCTTGAAGTCTCAAAGTCAGTAAGTTATAGTATTTTGTAACTAACCTCCATGGGATTGGTTGAAGCATTTTTGACTTTGACATACATCTACCCTCGACCTGAATGTCAAAGTCCTTCGGATGAGACTATAAACCGAGGCCCCGTGTTCGAACGCACGCAGAACATCTTGCGCACGCGTTAAATCCTGTTCCGCTTTTCGTAAGAGTAGGAGGCCATTGTGTGCCGGTGGGAACAGATGACCGAATTTACAAAACCACATACACACGAGGGACTAGATGTAAAAAAGCACATGAGTTCTTATTCCATTATCCTCGATATAAAAAATAAAAAAATAAATAAATGACACTGTGTGTAAAAAAATCTTTGTGATAACAACTGTGTGAGAAGGCTTCGTGCCTCATTGCTGCTGGTAAAGCTGTTCTGCCTGGCTGGTTTGTTGGAAGGTTAGGAGGGCTAAAGAAGCAGGGCCGGGGCTGGGTGAACGTTCCTCCCTGCTGTGCTGTCATGGACTGGTACGCCCTATCTTGCAGAGAGATCACATAAACAACCAGGAAGTAAAAAAACCAAGAATTGAAAGCACTGACTTCAGTGAATAGAAGGCAAACTGAAGGGGTACGGTACGGGCACGTCACCCGAACATCTGGACTGGCCCAGACTGTCCTACAAACAGTACAAGGAGAGAGAGAGAGAGAGGAGAGAGAGAGAGAGAGAGAGACTTCAGACTTCAGACTTTTACTGTACATCGGCCTTAGGCCACAATACAAAGGAATGACGGGTGTGTGGAGTGGACATATGACATGAGTGTTATAAACACATTGCTATCAATCTATATAAATATGAATGATATATCAGCAATAATAAGAAATTACATCACCCATTTTTGGAATATTCATCACAAATCAATTCACGTTCGTCATAATCGACAATGTTTTGAATGTAGTTTTCATCAATATAAGGATCCATTTTCTATACAGTTATCTTACTTCTTCTGTTGGTTGCATGAAAAATAAATCGTGATAAATATATGTCTATCATAGATATTGTAGCTTTGAGTAGCACGTGCAAAGGAAGTCTCTTCGCATCTTTAAGAAACTTGGTGTCTCAAATCTTCATAGACAGGCAATTAAATAAAAAGGTTCTTCATTCTCTATTTGGTCTTTGCAAACAGGCACTGCTTATCTTCATTTGAACTACTATAGCGATGTGTATTATTGTTTAGTGGTAGCGCATTCACTCGTACTTGAGTAACTGCAACGCGAAAGCAATATGTATCCATTTCACAAATATACTTCTCTCTTTCAAAAACATCTTAAAGTTTCTGTAACTATCATATCTACTGCGATCTCTGATGGTGCCAGACCATTACCTGGTAAACCAATCTACAAGTCTTTGTTTAAAGGCACGTAAGAACATTTTTATGTCTCTACTCCTTGGTTTAAACCAAACGTATTAAACCCAGTTATGCAGAATATTTCCCTGATTTTAGAGACCCAGCATTGTTTGCCCTTTTTATCTAATTCTAACAACATACAATAAGCTTTATGTGGCAATCTTTCAGAATCCATATGTAATAATTTAAACCAAAATCTACGCATGCAACATACGTATTTACATATAATGGGTACTGCCCAGGTCTCCATACACCATTTTATTTGGTGTCTTGACAGGGAACACCTAAAATCTTTACAAGCGATTAAATGTACTTTTTCTGGATGCTCTAGTCTATCAATCCCCAATTTCAGCTGATATAAAACAGTATTGTTGGATTTTGGTATCAAAAATTTTTTAAAAAATTATTTACTGTCATTTCTTTACACTTCTGAAAAAAACTTGTTAACTGAGTAACTGCTTTTTTACCTTAGTAACCAAATGTGATGTACCTCTTTTGGGCTAATCATAGATGTAAAATTAAATCCTAAATAGCAATAACGTTAATACTTCTAATCTCTTATTATCAAAGAACCATTTTTTCACGTTTCCTAAGTGCCCCCCCTTTCCTAAATACCATAATCTTAGTTTTGTCTATGTTTACATCTTAATTTCATATTATCACAACAAGTTTCTAAGCCTTTAATTGATTTTTAACCATAGGTGTAGTTGACATTAATAGCTACGTCATCAGCAATAACAAGATAAACAACTCAAAAATATCTGGAACAGTTGTGCACCAATGCTTACCTTTTTCATTCATAACGTTTGCTAACTGATTAATAACATAGAAAATAATGTTGGCTTAGAACACATCCCTGTCTTACCCCCATGGGGGTTTGAAACATATTAGTTAATTCAGAATTTGCTCGTATGCATGCTGATAATGACTTATACATAGCTCCAAGTGATGCAAAAAATTTACCCTTTACACCTTGCTGTTTGATATAACTTAATAACCTGTCATGTTCAACTGTGTCGAAGGCCTTTTTAAAATCTACAAAGGCAACATACAATTTTCTTCCTTTTTTAGTCATATAGTTCTGAATAGTGGCATACAAAGTAAATATCTGATCAACTGTAGAATATGATTGACGAAAACCTGCCTGACATTCTGAGATTAGGTTTTTACTTTCTAACCAGTCATACAATCGAACATTCAATATGGTAGTGTAACATTTAGATACTATACTTAAGAGAGAAACTCCTCTATAATTATCAACATTCTCAGGATCTCCTTTCTTATACAGAGGAATAATTATGGCTTTAGACCATTCTTGAGGGTATATGCCTTGGTCAAAAATTACATTAAATAGCTTTACCAGAAATACATTTACTTTTGGACCACCATTTTTTATCATTTCTGCAGAAATTTCATCAATGCCGCTTGCTTTGTTGTTTTTCAGTCTTCTAATAGCACGACTAACTTCTTCTTCTGTTATCTTTTTATTTAACACGTGGTCTATTTCCTCGGATAAATCATTCACAATGTCACATTCATCAATACACTCATCATTATTACCCTGAAAGATGTTTTTAAAGTGGTTAAACCAGTCATCTGTGGTAATGTTGTTTGTAGTTCTATTCTTATTTCTAAGACCCAATCTACGTAATTCTTCCAAAAACTAGAGGGACTGTTCGCCTCATTTGCTAACTTTTCATTTGTTGCCTGTTATAAGTGAGTTTCTTGACTTTTAGCAACTGCTTATACCTCTTTCTAGATTCAACATAAATAATTCTATCTTCTTCCTTCCTGGTAAATCGAAAGTGTTAAGTTTTCTTCTAGTTTCTTTTTTCATGCTTTACACTCATCATCAAACATGCTGATCTTTTCTTTTGTGAAAACCAGTTTGTTTAACCATACATTTGCTTGCATCTTTAAGAAATGTACAAATATATCAAGGACACTGTCTAATCTTTCTCTAAATCCTTCATGCTATCAACATTCTATTTTGGATATCTTTGCTCTCCCATGATTTTATAAACTCATCTCTATATGCTTCATTCCAAATGAACTTTTCACATACTTTATTTTCATTTTGTTTTTCTCTAATATAACCCCTTTCCTGCTTGTCTCTCGACTCTACTTTCATACTTACTGGTAAATGGTCTGACTCTACAATACTCTCTACTTCTAAAGATGAAATATGAACAGATGAATAAAGTTCCACAGATACAATAAAGTAGTCCACCATACTTTCACCAGAATATCCAATAAATGTACAGCTATCATCAAAACCTGGTGCACTAAGGCCATTTAATATTTACAGTCATGCATATTACACAGTTCAATTAGTTGTTCCCCAAAGTTGTTGATGTTGGCATCTTGAGATTTCCTTGGATAATGATTACAGTCAGAAATTGACATTTGTTCGAATCACTGCTATCTCCATTAAAGCTATAGTTTTCCATTGCAGTTCTTGCATTAAAATCTCCTTAGCAAATGAAAAAATCCCCATGTTGTTCATATATATCTGCTAAGCATGATCTAGTACTTCAATTCCATATACGCCATGTTTGACTTCCAAAACAAAGAATCATATGGTGGATGTATGAACAAATCATCATTATGGTTTTGTCAGTAGAAAGAGCTGTCTGTCTATTTGTAAAACTACTGTATTTTCTTGTTCTACCTGGATGCGTGTAACAAAATCAGCAAAAGATTTTCTAACCATTACAATTACTCCACCAGAGTGGGACAGCTTCCTTGCTTTGGAAGTGAATATTATAAAGTCATCAAATAAAGCTGATTCAAAATCAAAAGCTACAAAAGTTTCAGTTAGACATAGGAAGTCATAAGACACTAGAAAATTAATAAAATCACTGTTTTCTAACTTTTGTAAAAGTCCATTAACATTGTAATTCAGAAATGTTGCACATTGCATACTTACACTATGTACATTAGGACTCGTTACCATCCTAGATGTTGATACAGGGGACTGACTACAAAGTTACTGTGGCCTGGCCGTTTTCCCTATCTGTTGGTGTGTGGGGCACCATTTCTTTTTAGTCTGGCATCTCTGAGGTTGGGGTCGCTGCTACCCCCTGCTTGCTTTGCAGAGCCTGCTTTTTTAAATGAGTCAACAATACTGCTCTGACTTTTTGATCTGGCAGCAGTTTGTTCTGACTCTGCTCTGCAGCACGCGAACTAGAGCAGTCCGCCTTGGACGCAAATCATGGGAAGAAGGTGAAGACCCTTCTGTCTGATCTCCCTCTTTATCAGACCTGCTGCATGCATCAGTACTGTTATGTCCCAAGTCATGTCCATCTGTCAGAGTGTCACTACTTGCTCCCTGCCTCAATGTCATTTTTGGGATAGTCTCCTCTGTCAGGTCATCGGGACCTATGTTTACTTCTGGGTCTTCTTCACTTGTAGGTCATTTTTGTCAATGTCTTGTCTTTGGTTTACAGTCCCTGTTATTCCATCACAAGCTTTTGCAATGATACCTGTCATGTTACCCTGGGACATACGCTCATTGTTTTCTAGTATGTCATCATTACCTGTCACTGACTTGTCTTCATCCTGGTTGTCAGTGTTGTTGTCATCTTCTTCATCGTTAATAACATCACTGTTGGCTGTGTCTTCCTTATTTGAAATCTCTACCTGTGACCCGTCATTTAGTGTATCATTTTGGTTTTCCTCATTGAGGTCAGCAATGTTAAACTCTTCCTCCTCCTCAGGAGGTGTCACTGCTTGCCTCCTTGTCAGCTGATATTGCGCTGATTTTTTACCCTGAACCCTCCCTGATTTGTAGCTACTGTCCTCTCTGATTGAATGTTTGTCTCTGTTTTTGATTGTAACCAATCTTTTGTGATTGGTAGCAGTCTGTCCTCTGGCCTGACCAAATCTGGTCACTTCACTGTACAGTACTGTACCGGAAGGGGCGACAGGCACACTTCCCTTTCCATTGTAGTCCTGGTGGCTGGGGGTCATCCTGTCTCTGGTCTCCAGTCTTGAATTGGTGGTAGGTGGAATTCGTGGTTCCCGTTCCTCAGACAGATCACCATATCTCGGAGACCTGTATTGCTGAGGTGGCTCCGTCCTCCTGTAGCGCCTGTCTGATGATCCAAAGCTTCCCTGCCTGGCTGCAGAGTGATGTCTTCGTGGCTGCTCTCTGTAGCGTGAGAGTATGAAGAATGATCATTGAGAATGTCAATGATAATTTGACTTGTCAGATACTCATCCTCCCTGTCACATTCAGCTATACCCATGAACCTGAGGTTGTAAGCCTTTGCATCTTGCTCTGCTGACTCTAACTTTCTTTCCAGCAGATCTAGTCTGTCCATCATGGTTGTATTGCCTTCTTGCAGCTCTTTTATGTCCTCTGCATTCACAACTACATTTTCCTTTAGCTCACTAATTTCATCCAGAAAGGTTTATAGGTTTGTTCTCCAGATGTGCAAAATTTTCTATTCATGTCAGTTTTTGATTCATTCAAATGTTGCTGTAAGCTTTGCTGCATTTGCATAAGTGCCAGTCCCATAAATGGAACATATTGTTTGGTGATGGAGCCATGCATATTTTTGCATATTTTGTGACATTTTCATGTGCCTATGTTTATATTTTCTTATTTTAATTTTTTCCACAAGTGTTAATCCACTCTTTATGAAAGAGGTATGAGTGCTCAAGAAAAATTTCAAACAGGAGAAACTGATTACACAAAGTGGAGCTCAAGTGTTTCTTTGTCATTTTTCAGGCGGCCTATGTTTTGTCACCCTTCATGTTTATCAACACCTCTACCAATTCACATGCCCAGATGAACAACAGTAAAAGCCACTGCGCTCTACTCACAAAACAAGGTCATTCACCAGCACCCGCGTTTACACTCCCCACCATCACCACGAGATTCATAGCCAGCCGTGCAACCACACACACAATTGTTGCAGAATGTTGGAAGCTTTGTTGTTGAAAAAAAAAAAAAAAAAATCCTTCTTTGCACCATGTAACTATTAAAGTACTAACCACAGTCGTCCAGTTGACCCCATCATTTTATCCCATCAACACACCTGAAGCACAAAGTCACTGCAACACACGCTTCCAAGAATAATGTGGATACATCCATTGAACCACCATAATTTTGCATTTCAATGGAGCTGTTCAACACCTCTGCACTCTGTCATTGCACCCTGCACCCCCGAGAGAGAGAGAGAAGAGAGAGAGAGAGAAGAGAGAGAGACAATGACAATGACAATAGTTATTGTAATAAGCTATTAAAGCCATTTACAAGGGGACATGGAAGGGGACTGGGCACAAAAAACAGTATTTTCAGAAATACAGATGTATCATTTCTACAGCCCAAATGGTCGACCTGGCATGGATTCCACGACATGGAGAAAGTGTTTTACATTACGATTCAGATAATTGGTGCCTAACACTTCGCTCATTGCTAATGGGGAAAGGGAGGGGGAGGTAACAACAACCACAAACATCAATTAATAACACCTAGTCGTGACAGGGCTTCCTGTCCCTACATTCCGTCTGATCCTGTTAACATCATGCTCTTTCCAAACCGTGAAAAACCTAACTCACAATATGCCTAACCTCCTGTTTGCTCTCTTCTCTCTCTCTCTGCTCTCTCTCTCTCTCTCACACACACCACACACACATATGCACACACATATGCATGCAAACACAACGCACACACAGCACACACACACGCACGAACACACAACGAACACGCACACACGCACGCACAAACACACGCACGCACACACACACACACACGAACATACACAACACACATACACACACGAACATACACAACACACACATACACACACCCGCGCACGCATGCACAAGAGGGTGCGCATGCACACACACACACTCACACACGCACATATACAGGCAACCACAGTCACTTCTAACCCAGAAAAAATCTGATAGCATCCATCATAACATGTAAAACATCCAGTCCAGCACTAATTCTGTCCTTGATTCTGTCACGATCGGCAGGTGTCCACAGCTGCAGCTTGGAATAAATGTCTTTTTCCTCCTGAGTCAGTTGCCTGGTGTTCTTTTTTGCAAACCAAAAGTAATCAGCAGGATTGTGAGTGTCATCTGTCCAGATAAAACTGAAAAATCATATCTTCACTTTCACAAATGATAGTATCAGGTATTTCATCAGAGGTATACACATTAAGAAAGTCCTTGTTTCTAGAAACGTCCCTGAGATTTCTCTGCAGGGATCTGTTTCTCAGCCCACCCACATAGTTCTTTATAGTATCTCCACTGTAGCCTGCATCCCGAATCTGATCTAGATATTCATCACAGTCCTCCCCCTCCATCGTAATGTCAGGTACAGGCACCTCAACCAGGTCAATTCCACCTTGTTGTTCAGCCACTGTGTCAGCTTCCAACACTGTGACAGCACCTGACGCACTGCGATAATCATGTGTGGGAAGCAGCGATTGCGAAGGCATGTGGTTTGGAGAGGCTGGGGTGTTGGTGTGTGAGACAGACTGGGTGATGGGGGGTGTTGGCATAAACAAACTTGGCGAAGTTTCGAATGGGAACAATGCACTTCCCTTGTCTTCTTGCCTTTCCTCTGTCTGTCTCCTCTCCTCTGCCCGCCTCCTCTCCTCTGCCCGCCTCCTCTCCTCTGCCTGTCTCCTCTCCTCTGTCCTTCGTCGGTCCCTGTTGGTCTGACTGGGCGGCTTTCTGCGGAAGTACACAGGTGTTTGTTGACCCGCCATGTTCCCATCACTTGAGCCAGCCTTCAGTCGAAGCACAACAGTCTTTGCTCGCCTTCTCCACAGACCTTCCATGAGGTGATGCAGTGTTGTTGCAGCAGGGCACCTAGCGTCACTTCCAGCGTTGTTGGTAACCCGACAACTGGCATGGTGCTGGTTTATTTGGCAATTTAAACACAAAATTTACGCAGCAAAATTTCGCCCTGCCTATATCCAAGGAGATCACCTCGAAAATCGAGAGAGATGAGAGAGAGAGAGAGAGAGAGAGAGAGGAGAGAGGAGAGGAGAGGCAAAAGGAAGATAATATCAGAGAGTAGACTGGCATTGAGTAGAACGATAAACCAACAATTGCAAACCAAAAACCAAAAACAAAGCTGTTTTCTCTCAGATGATCACGATCAGTTTACATTTGCGTGCCTATACTGATCATTAGATGACCAGTTATAATTTGTTCAGTTATAAATTAGATAGTGTGACTTGGAAAGTTCAGTGCAGTATAACATTTTTGCTTATTTTTTTTGCAGAATGAATCCATACAAGAGGACAGCTAACACTATGGAGCCCTCTACAATTTTCATTCCAGTTATGATCATGGCCTCCATGGCTGTCAGTGCTGGGTCTTCCGACGTCATAATACACACTACTCACGGAGAGTCAGGGAGAGGAGACGTCAGTCCTGGATCGACAGGTGACGGTGTACTGGGAATCCCCTACGCTAAAATTCCTGCCCGATTCCAGCGACCAGAAAGTGCAGAGGCCTGGGAGGGAGTGCTTGATGCCACCACTCCCTCCCTCCTGCCCCGAAGTTCCTTACACCGCCCTATCCCCTTGATCCCCCAACCCCCAACCCCCTTTGACGAGGTGCCTCCCTAAACCCTCTGGGTTCCCAAGGGCTGGTGGCCCAGGCAAGCGAGGGATGGCGGTGTGGTGTGGTTCCCACGGAGGAGCGTGGAGTTGGGGTCCTCCACCGTGCCCCCTACAACGGCAGGTGTGGCGGCCACCCAGGCGTCATCGTGGCCTCCATGAATACCGCCGGGGGGCGCTGGGCTTCGCCAGCCTGGCACGGCCTCGGCTCGGGCAACGCGGGGCTGTGGACCGGCCCCGGCCCCCCTGCGGGCCCACAGCAACGCGGAGTTTTGGGGGGCTCTCCCCGCAGGATCACGCTGTTCGGGGAAAGCGCCCGGGGGGTGAGCATAGCGCTACACATGGCGTCTCGCTCTTCAACACCTCTTCTCCCAAGCCCTCATTTAGAGCGCGCCGTTAAACCCCAGAAGAGGGGGCGGGCAAAACGGCGTTTCTCAGGGGATCGCTGCCACGCGAAAACTGGCCGAAGTTATGGGATGTCCTGTGGATAACGACGCCGCCTTGGTGGCATGTTTGTTGAAAGCAGACAGTGAAGATATGGGGAAAAAGGCCGCAGATCGAACATACTTTAGGTTCCCTGCCTTCGAGGTGGTTGTGGACGGCTACTTCCTTCACGAACCTCTGAGCGCATCTTCTCTTTCCACGAAGAAGATGAAGGTGATGATAGGCACGACCAAAGATGACGGTTCTTCCGTGCTGTTTCTTCACACGGCCAAACCACGATTGAGGATCAGAAACCTCACATGGACCAGGCAGCTTTCTACGCAGTTTTAACCAACCGCGTGTTCCGGCTACTCCGCGATCAGCCCAGGAACAAGAAACTGTTCGCCAAACTGCTGGAATACTTGTACGTCAATGCCTCCTTGCCTAAGGAGAGAGATGACTACCGCACCGCTTTGGACAAAGTGTTTGGGGATGTGCTGTTCTTCTGTCCCCAGTACAAAATAAAGGCGTCCCTGCACGCTGATAGTGAGGTCTACATGTACTCCATCGAGCATCGGTCCTCGGTCAGTCCTTTCCCCGAGTGGATGGGCGTGGTGCACGCCTCTGAACTGGACTTTGTCTTCGGCCGTCCGCTGGACCAGGGTCCCTCGTTCACGGAGGAGGAGAAACAGCTCAGCCGCCTGATGATGACAGCCTGGGCCAACTTCGCCAAGTTCGGGTGAGGGATCAGGTTTATGTGTGGGAGTGGTGTACAGAGAGAGAGACAGAGGAGAGAGAGAGAGAGAGAACAGAGAGAGAGAGAGAGAGGGAGACAGAGAGAGAGAGAGGGGAGACAGAGAGAGAGAGAGGAGAGACGAGAAAGAGAGAGAGAGAGAGACGAGAGAGAGAGAGAGGGAGACAGAGAGAGAGAGAGGAGACAGAGAGAGAGACGAGAGAAGAGCGAGAGAGAGGACAGAGAGAGAGAGAGAAGAGAGAGAGAGGAGAGAGGATGGATCGTTAGCTAAACAACACTAAAACAAGATATAGTCCCGAAGTCGGAATGCGGCTACCTTAATGGTTGGGAGGGTGGGGGGCGGGGAGACGGTCGCATATGCAAAAATCTCAACATAAGTGAATCTGGGAGTTCTATAGCTGAGGAACGAAAATTCACACACACACACACACACACACACACACCACACACACGCACCACCACGCAAGCACGCACGCACGCACGCACGCAACACGCACGCACGCACGCACACACACACACACACACACACACAAGCAACAAAACAAGACATGAACAAACTGGTTTGTACGATACCGAAGATTTTCTTGGGCATGGTTCCCAAGCAGGGCTTTGCTGAATTTATCATGGAGAAAGCATCGGCTTGTGACTCTAAAAATTGCAGTGGTAACATAATTGTTAAAAAAAAAAAGCACAGTTATAAACAGAGGGCTGGCTAATTAATCATCTGTTCCCCCCCAAAAAATGTTCCCATTGCTACTTAAGGTGTTTTTTTACATCCTCATATATTTTCGTTCTTTTCAACATAGTCTTTTGAATGCTTTTATAAGTCAATTTTCTTGATTTTTTTTTTGGTGGTGAAAGCAGGATGAAAAAAAGTTGTCAACTTAATCTTTTACCCTCAATAAAAGTCATTTTGACTTGACTTGACTTGGACTTGACTTGGACTTTCTTCTTTTCGATGGGAAAAGAATAGAGCTCAAATCAGGCTTAAAGAATGGCGAAAATACACGTCTAGGAACGATAAACTGGAACCCACTCTGACATTTTGGGCCGTGACCTTTGCAGGAACCCTAATTCTGAAGCTGCAGCAACTCAGTGGCCTCCCTTGAACAACGCCACCTATCCGTACGCCGTCTTCCGGTCCCCCACTGACATCAGCCTAGAACGTGGACTACGCTATCATCAGTGTGCCTTCTGGAACGAAGCTTACACCACCCTCGTTACCACTGAGCCTTCTGCTGGAGAGGACGAGCACGTGAGTCTCTCTCCTCTTCTTCTTTCTGCCGTCAGCGCCTGGGGTTCATCACAGTTCTTGATTAAACCATTGATGCTGGGGGCAACAGCAAAGTGAGAGGCTGTATGATCAGTGGCTTTCTTTCCCACTCATGAAATTCCACTTTACAGCTTAGTCTTTAGTGATCGACTATGACTCTCTGACTAGGAGGCTTGACTTGCACAGTCCTTATGTGCTGCAGCCCTTGGGGCTAGTTGGCCTTTGGAGAACATCTCCAAGGCTGACTGTCCTTATGTCCACTTGGCCGAGAGAGTGGGGATGTACTGTGGGCAAGGCATCTCCACTATAATCAAATTTCTGCCCAATTTCCGAAACAGCAGCTGCCTCCTCTGCTGTTTTGGAGGTCATCGTCGAACACGACGGACAAACATACATATCTCTTCTTTTTTTCTGTTCCGTTACTGGGTGGGATGTATAGTGCCTGGTCTCCCCCCTGTGCTTGTAACTCTTCAAGGAGGTCTGCCTGCTGGCCTCAGCCGACACAGTTTGACTTCAGACCAGCTCATTTTTGGGGGGGTACAGGATGCATGCTGGGCATGTTTGTGTTTCCAGTCAACCACCGGATACTGGAAGGAATGACAGGATCTTTAACGTGTGCATGTGATCGTCTGGATGTGTATACAGGAAACTCAAAAGGAATTACAGCACTAGCAGGTCTACCCTTTAAAATTGACATGGAAGATTGTAAAAATAATTATCTTAAGTCATCAGACTCCACTGTCGAGATTCGAACCCACGACTTCATGGACCTGTGAGATTGAGGTCAAAGCGTGCTAACAACAGGGCTATAGTATCGGTCAGTATATGAGTCGAGATCTTGTGTCGTTTGTATGAATACAAGTAGCCTACCTACAACATTGCGGAACCACCGATACTGAGCTGGACCAGTTGGTGATAAGCATGCATTTGATAAGCATGCATAATTATTATACAAGCATGTAGTCATCTCTCTCTCTCTCTCTCTCTCTCTCTGTTTAATTATATATTATTATATTCATTATATTTCTATATATATATATAATATATATATATATATATATATTGAGGAACATCTATATATGTTGGTTGTTCTACTTTCACTTTGTGTTATATATATATATATATATGTATATATATATATGTATATATATGTATATGTATAGTGTGTGTGTGTGTGTGTGTGTGTGTGAGCGCACACAGATACACATGTAATAGACAAACACATACACATCCTAACAGGTGCCCACATGTGTCGTTTTATGCGTTCAGACACAAAGCATGAGCGTGAATATACATTTATATACATGTGTGTCATGTACATAGTCATTTGAAACAAAATGCCATAGAAAACTGCTGGGCATATCCTGGAGAGAAGGAAAGACCAATGAATTTGTCAAGAGTCAAATAACACGGCTGGCAGGTCCACAGGAACCCCTTCTCACCATCGTCAAGAAGAAAAAGCTGACATGGTTCGGCCACGTCACCCGCCACAAAACTCTGCCAAAAACAGTACTGCAGGGAACACTCGAAGGTGGCAGAAAGAGGGGAAGACAGACCAAGTCATGGATGGACAACATCAGAGAATGGACTAGGATGAATGACTCGGCACTACTGCGCAGAGCTGAGGACCGAGATGGATGGAGGAGGCTTACCACGGCATCGTCTTTCGTGTCTCCTCCACGACAGCCAAGGTCACGGGACTGATGATGATGATGATGAGACATGTGTGTATGTAGGTAGGTATGATGGCATGTATGCTCATGAGTGTATTATGAGTGCATGCTGCATATAGTGAAATACACATTCAGTGTATATCTATCTATCTATCTATCTATCTATCTATCTATCTATCTATCTATCTATCTATCTATCTATCTATCTCTCTCTCTCTCTCTCTCTCTCTCTCTCTCTCTTATATCTCTATATATATATATATATATATATATAATATATTGGGGGGTGAGGAGAGAGATTGCTGGGTGGATGGATGAGTGGTCAGATGGACACAAAGAAAGGATGGATAGATTCACAGACAGAAAAAAACACCCCAGACAGACAAGATATATTAAAACAAGACAAATAGATTAAAACAAATAAAACCAAACAAACCCAGACTAACCAGGAGGCCTGTGAACACTGTTTCAGAAGAAACGCGATGAACTTTGACCTCATGAGGTGTCCAGCGGCAGAGGACTGACCCCCTGACCACGTCTTGCCCACCACGAATCCCAGGCATGGGACCAGCCAGTTTTCTTGCGATATGCCAGTACATTATAATAAACACACGCGTGCGCGCGCACACACACACACACACATAGAACGCACACACACACACACACACACACACACACACAAGCAGAACATCTTGCGCACACGTTAAATCCTGTTCCGCTTTTCGTAAGAATAGGCCATTGTGTGCCGGTGGGAACAGATGACAGAATTTACAAAAACGCATACACACGGGGACTGGGTGTAAAAAAGCACATAATTATTCCATTATCCTCGATATAAAAGAATACAAAATAAAAATAAACACACACACACACACACACACACATACTACACACACATACACACACACGTATAAACACACATAAATACACACACACACGCACACACGCACAGAACAAGAAAATATATATAAATTAGCAAATCAATCCTGACATATATTATGTCTCTAACTTCAGACAAGTGGCCAACAAAACAGGCCTCCATGTAGGCTACCTGAATATCAACAATGCAACAAACAAAAAAGACGACATTGCAACCATACTATACAGTGGGAATCGGTTTCGTTTGTTTTGCCTAGCTGAATCCCGACTTTCTCCAAATGTAACAGATGCATACATGAATATTCCAGGGTATCAAATCTTCCGTGAAGATCCACACAAACCCAAGTCCACCGGGTTACTTACATATGTAGCCTCCTCGCTCAGTTATACAAGAATATATAACCTTGAGGTTTATGACATTGAATCCATGTGGATAGAAATACAATTAAAACACAATAGACCAATATTAATAGGATTTATATACAGAAATCCTTCAGAAACCAGAGACTGGTTAGAAAAATTCAACTCCCTTATGGACGAGGCAAT
This sequence comes from Rapana venosa, assembly GCA_028751875.1. Taxonomy (NCBI): domain Eukaryota; kingdom Metazoa; phylum Mollusca; class Gastropoda; order Neogastropoda; family Muricidae; genus Rapana; species Rapana venosa. Next base: position 20,913,457 of record CM054138.1, on the reverse strand, counting down.
ACTTTTAAACAACCAAACAATTATTCGTGGGGATTTTAACATAGACTTATTAAAACCTAAACCAAAATGGTGTCACAACATTACTATGTTTGGCCTAGAACAACTAATAGACAGACCAACACGGATAACAAATAACTCTAGAACATTAATAGATCATATCTACACTACTACAAAACAACGCATAACAGAAGTATGCGCTCCCTCATGTGGATGCAGTGATCATGATCCAGTGGGCTTTACTTGGTTTAAAAATCGTATCAAAATACCTAAAGTAGGGCATAAAACTATTTTTTGCAGGAAATTAAAAAAACTTTAACAGCAAGAGTTCCTTTCAACTTGACAAACTCGCCATTACATGACATATATCAAATCAGAGACCCTGATGAAGCTGCTGAATTTTGGATTAGGACATTTACTTCCGTATTCGACAAACATGCCCCTTTCATAAAAAAATGAGTTAAAGAAAAAATCAAACCACCTTGTATAACAAAAGACATAGAATCCGAAATACACCTAAGAGACTATTTGAAAACACATGGTTCAAAAGAGCAGTTCAGAGCACAAAGAAACAAAGTAACTTCACTAAAACGCAAATCAAAACATGATTACTTTCAAAAGTTGTTAATTACAACTACGGACTCTCGCCAAGTATGGAAAGCCATCAATACATTATGTAATAAACCTATATCAAAAAGTCAACAGACAGTTAGAGATATATCAGCTGATGAATTGAACAACCACTTCTCAAACATTGCCACCAAAGTAATATCAAATGACAAGTCAAATGAAAATGATCTCCATTACTTAGAACAATATATCGAATCAAAAGAAATAAAATTCCCCTTTAAACTACTGCCAATGACGATCACAGACGTCTTGGAAAGCCTGTCTCCTCAAAAAAGTTCCAGAACACGTGGTTTAGATAATCTAGATGGAAGAATAATTAAACTTTGTGGTCAAGTTATAGCTGGAACATTGACATACTTGTATAACTTGTGCATAGAGAAAAACAACTTTCCTGTCATATTTAAAGAGGCAAAAATCATACCAGTCCACAAATCAGGTGATCCTGCTTGTCTTTTTAATTACAGACCAATTTCAATTCTGTCTGTCTTATCTAAACCCATCGAAAAACATATCCAAAAATCCGTATATTCCTACTTTGTAAACAACAATCTATTAAATGAAGATCAGTCAGGCTTTCGTAAAAACTATTCCTGTCACACAGCTCTTACACAAATTACGGACAGTCTCCTACACAATATCAATGAAAATAAATATACAGGCCTTCTTTTTGTTGACTTTGAAAAAGCATTTGATGTAATCAATCATTCCCTATTATTGCGTAAACTTCACTTCTATAAACTAAGACCAGAAATGATAAATCTTTTGAAAAGCTTTTTGTCGAATAGGCAGCAGCTAGTAACTGCAAATAATCAAACATCAGAACTAGTACCTATTAAACATGGAGTACCACAAGGGTCAATATTGGGTCCACTTCTATTTTCAATCTATGTAAATGACTTACCCCAATTTCTAGAATGTAGCTGTGAAATGTTTGCTGATGACACATCCCTCTATTGTAGTGATTCTGACCCCCCACAGACTTACACTCAAACTTCAAAACAGTATTGACAGATTGGTTACTTGGACTCAGCTAAACCATATGTTCCTAAATACACGAAAAACTAAGTGTATATATGTACTAGCAAGACAAATGAGACAAAAAATGAAAGATAAATTCCAACCTCTGATGATAGGTAAAAGAGTAATTGAAGAAGTTGACTCCCACAGAATTCTGGGTATAATTATTGACAAAAATCTTACTTGGATTGACCAGTGATGGCGCTAGAAAACGTCTCGCTTACAAGCTACTTCAGTTATCAAAAATAAAACATTTTCTGAATAACCACTCTCGCAAACTCTTTTTTTGCGGCCATATTTTGCCTATAGTTGACTATGCTTCATCTCTTTGGGACAGCTGCAGTGATACGAATTTAAAACTGATTCATCGATTATATAAAAGAGCACTGAAAGTTGTTCTACTAAAATCAAGCCCCCTAACCATCAACGGTTATAAGCAAACAGATATCCTAACCTTCAAAAACAGACTTTATCTAAATAAAGCTCTATTTGTCCAGAAAGTTGTCAATGGAAATGCTCCTCCAAGGATCACCAATAGCTTCAAAGTCAATGAACACAGACATAATCATCTACTAACATTTCCGAGACCAAGAAATAATCTTTACAAAACAAGCTTCTTGTACTCAGGTAGTGATTTATGGAACAAGCTCCCAAAACCCTTAAAATGTATCAAAAACAAAAATCAGTTCAAGACACAGCTAAAAAGCCATTTAATGCATAAATGCCTAGGAATTGACTGATAAGGCAAATCAACCATGACTAATACAGCAAATCAACCATACTTACATTTATCAGCACTTACTGCATTTCTTAATACAGAAAATTCAAGTATGTCTTACTGTGACTAGAAATTCTACAGTCACACCCTGTATATGTGTGGAGGGAGGGGAAGGCAGGAAAGAGGCACACTAATTATGCAAAGAATTTACTCTACAAGCTAGTATATAATCTACAAATTGTAAAACAACGTGGAAAGGAGGATTTAAAAAAAAAAAGGTAGACCTGATAACTTGATAGTGTGTCTCCTCTCTCTCTCTCTCCTCATGCCCTTTCTCTTGTCCATTTCAGTAGAGTTTATCGTGGATGTTGTTTTTATTGCAGTTAGAGATGAGATTATTAGTACTATTATAAGCGATGCTGTTTTAGTTTTAATAGTCCAGTTGATTATGGGCTTTTGAATTTTGTATCTATTGGGGTTTTACTTGTTTGAATAATTGTTTTTTTATTATTATTTTTCTATTTGATTGAATGTGTTTTTCCCCTTCCCCTTTGATACTCCACCCCCTTCCCCCATCCTTTCCAATGCTTTTCTGTTATCATCGTTATGTTGTTGTCTCATGGTGATGGGGATTATTTGTTATATCGTTGTCTCATGGTGATGGGTGATTGTTATTATTCTATCTCTATTATAATAATCATTATCATTGTCTTATTTGACTTATCTTGCTTGTTTGATAGTTATTGTGTGAATGTATTATTTTTAAAAAGCGCTATTTGAAGAGTATGAGCGCATATAAGCACACGTTTGCTGGGTGGCGGAGGAGAGGAGGGATGTCATTGAAGGCAATATTGTCAGTAATGACGCAACCAATGCCTAGTATTTTCTAACGTTTTGTTCCTGTACCTTTTTATTATCTTAAGTATAAAGGTGAAAGAATGGATGAAACAGTAGGAGAAGTAATTTGTTTGTCCTGACGTTTTATGATTTGGGGACGGGATAGCTCAGTGGTCGGAGCACTCGCTTTCCCCCAGCCAAGTTAAGCAGCGTCGAGCGTGGTTACCAGTTGGATGGGTGACCGTTTGCGCGCCTTGGCTTCAGTACAGTTCCCCCAGTTCACCCAGCTGTAAATGGGTACCTGCCCTCTTTAGGGTCAGGGAAGGTAAAGCAGCGAGGGAGAGGAGATGGACGCCGCCCTCAATATGCTGGCCCTAGAGAAGTGAGGTCTCTGACGCCTCGCTCCCCTACGACCTTATAGGTTATGGGACTCCTTTACTTTACTTTACTTTGATTTACTTTTTTTTAATTCTTAAAACATTCTTTATATTTGTGGAAGTTGATGCGCGTAAATGATTTGAGTGAAGCGCTTCGATTTGTTGTTTTCAATATTTGGCGCTAATAATTCCTATATTTTAATTATTATTATATAAGTGTGTGTTTCGTCGTGAGCGCGAGGCACAGGTGTGTATGAGTATGTGTGGCGTTATATAGTATATGTGGTTAATTTTGTATTTTAAAAGTAATATCTTATCGAATTTTCCTTTTTCACTGGTTTATTTAATGGTAAGGATGTAATAATGTAGTATTTCCCTATAATATTAAGAAAAAATTTGTTTGTTAGATAGATGGCTTGATGAAAAAGAAATGCATTGCTTATTCAATGTACATTGGAAATAAAATTTTGACTTGACTTTATTGACTTGACAACACGCACGCAGAACGCACACCGCAGCACGCAACCCAAAAACCACACCCATATATTCGGGCGGTTGAGGAGCACTGAGTTTGCTGCGCAGTGGATGGATGAGTAGTCAGCATGGACACAAAAGAAAGGATGGATAGATTAACAGACAGAAAAAAAACACCCCAGAAACGACAAGTATACTATTAAAAACAAGACAAATAGATAAAACAAAAATAAAACCAAAAAAACCCAGACTAACCAGGAGGCATGTTAACACTGTTTCTCGAAGAAACGCGATAATTTGACCTCATGAGGTTGTCCAGCGGCAGAGGAACTGACACCCTGAACAAGTCGTGACACACCACGAATCCCAGGCTTGGGAACCAGCCTGTTTTCTGGCGAAGATATGCCTAGGTACATTATCAAAAAACACGAGATGCGCGCCACCACACAAAACCACAAAAACCCAACAACTCACACACACCACAAAACAACACAACAATACAAACACACACAAGCCAGTACATCTGCGCTCACCGTTAAATCCTTGCTGTGCCATTTTTCGTAAGGACACTATGGCCATCTGTGTAGCAAGTGGGATCAGATGACCAGATTTACAAACTCGCATAACATAAGGGGTACTGGGTATAAAAAAGCTCATACAATTAATCATTACCTCGATATAAACAGAATACAAAATAAAAATTCAAACCACACAACACACACCCACACACAGCATAAACACCCATACCACACAAACGTATTAAACACACATAACTTAAACAAAAACGCAAACACGCACAGAACAAGAACAAATATATTATAAAATTAGCAATATCAATCTGAATATATTATGTCTCTAACTTCAGACAAGTGGCCAACCAAAAACATGGCCTCCATGTAGGCTACCTGAATATCAACAATGCAAACAAACACAAAAACGACATTGCAACCATACTAAACAGTGGGAATCGTTTCGTTTGATTTTGCCTAGATGAAATCCCGACTTTCTCACAAATCGTACCAACCAGATGCATAACATGAATATTCCAGGGTATTCCAAATCTTCCGAGAAGAAATCCCACACAAACCCAAGTCCACTGGAGCTTATTCACATATTAGGCCTCCTCGCCTCAGTTATACAAGAAATCATATAACCTTGAGGTTTATGACATTGAAATCAATGTGGATCTAGAAATATCCACTTCAACACACAATAGACCAATATTAATAGGATTTATCTACAGAAATCCTTCAGAAACAAGAGGGACTGGTTAGAAAAATTTCAACTCCGTAAGGACGAGGCATACTTTTCCTAACAACCAAACAATTATCTCGTGGGGATTTTAACATAGACTTATTAAAACCTAACCAAAAATGGTTGACCAACCAACAATTCACTTGTTTGGACTAGATACAACTAATAGATAGACCGAACAGGTATACAAATAACTCTAGAAATATTAATAGATCCATATCCTACCTAATCTACTAAACAACGCATACTCAGAAGTATGGCGCTCCCTCAAGCTGGATGCCAGTGATCATGATCCAGGGGCTTTACTTGGACTAAAAATCGTATCCCAATCAATACCTAAAGTAGGGCATAAAAACTATTTTTGCAGGAAATTAAAAAAACATTAACACGGCAAGCAGTCCTTTCAAACTTGCCACAACTACTCGCCATACATCGACATATATCAAATCAGAGACCCTGATGAAGATGCTGAATTTTGGATTAGGACATTTACTCCGTAATTCGACAAACATGCCCCTATCATAAAAAAAGAGTTAAAGAAAAAATCAAACACCTGCTATAACAACACAGCGACATGAATCGAAATTCACCACTAAGTGATATTTGAAAACAATGTGTTCTAAAGAGCAGTTCCGAGCAAAAAGAATACACAAGAATAACCTTCACTAAAAACGCAAACAAAACATGATTACTTTCAAACAGTGTTAATTACCACACGACTACTCGCCAAGTATGGAAAGCCATCAATACATTAAGTAATAAACCTATCATCAAAGTTCAACAGACAGTTAGAGATTATATCAGTGATGAATTGGAACCAACCACTTCTCAAACATTTGCCCCCACCAAAGAGTAATATCAAATGGACAATTCAAATGAAAATGCAATTCTCATTACTTTCCTAGAACTATATATCGAATCAATAGAATAAATTCCCCTTTAAACTACTGACAATGACGAATCACAGACGTCTTGGAAAGCCTGTCTCCTCAAAAACGTTCCAAGAACACGTGGTTATAGATAATCTTGCTGGAAGAATAATTAAAACTGTTGTGGTCAAGTTAAAGCTGGAACATTGTACTACTTGTACTAACTTGTTGCATTAGGAAAAACAACTTTCCTGTCATATTTACAAGAGGCAAAAATCATACCAGTCACAAATCAGTTGATCCTGCTGTCTTTTTAAATACAGGACCAATTTCAATTTGTCTGTCTTATCTACAACCCATCGATAAACAATATCCCAAAAATCAGTATATTCCTATTTGTAACACATACAATACTATTATATGAAGATCAGTCAGGCTTTGTAATACACTATTCATGTAACAGCTCCATTACAAAATTTACGGACAGTCTCATAACTATATCAATGAAAAATAAAATATAAAGGCCTTCTTTTTGTTGATTTGAAAAAGCATTTGCATGTAATCAATCATTCACTATTATTGCGTAAACTTCATTCTATTAAAACTAAGACCAGAACTGATAAATCTTTGAAAAGCTTTTTGTAGAATAGGCCGAGCAGTAACTGCAATAACCTCAAAATCCATCAGAATAGTTCCCTATTAAACATGGAGTACACACAACGGGTCAAATATTGGTCACTTCTATTTTCAATCTATGTAATGACTTTCCCCAATTCTCTGAATGTAGCTCGTGAAATGTTTGCTGATGAACACATCCCTCATATTGTCAGTGATTGACCCCCACAAGACTTACACATAAAAAACTTCAAAACACTATTGACAGATTGGTTGACTTGGACTCAGCTAATCCATAGTTCCCTAAATACACGACAAAAACTAAGTGTATCTATTACTAGCAAAGAAAATGAAGAAATACAAAAAATGAAAGATAAATTCCACACTCTGATGATAGGTAAAAGAGTAATGGAAAGAAGTTGAACTCCACAGCAATCTACCTGGGTATAATTATATGACAAAAATCTCTACTTTTGATTGACCAGTGATGGCGCTAGAAAAAGTATCCGCTTTACAAGCTACTTCTTTATCAATAAATAAAACTTTTTCTGAATACCCACTCTCGCAACTCTTTTTTTGGGCCATATTTTGCCTATAGTTGACTATGCTCATCTTCTTTGGACAGGCCTCCACCCACCACCCATGCTGTGATACGAATTTTATAAAACTGATTCAACGATTATATAAACGTAGCACTTTAAAGTTGTTCTTACATAAAATCAAGCCCCTACCCTCAACGGATTTTATAAGCAAACAGATATCTCTAACCTTCATAAACAGACTTTATCTAAATAAAAGACTCTATTCGTCCAGAAAAGTTGTTCAATGGAAATGCTTCTTCCACGGATACAAATAGCTTTCAAAGTCAATGAACACAGACATAATCATCTTCTACTAACAATTACGAGACCATGAAATAATCTTTACAAAACAAGCTTCTTGTACTCAGGTAGATGATTTATGGAAACCAACTCCCAAACCTTAAAATGTATCAAACACAAAAATCAGTTCCGATACACAGCTACAAAAGCTCATTTAATGCGCATACTGCCTAGAAATTGACTGTTAAGGAAAATCAACAATAGAATACTACAGCCAAATCAAACCCCATCACTTACATTTATCACGCACATATGCTGCATTTCTTAATACAGAAAATTCAAGTATGTCACCTTACCTTTGACTAGAAATATCTACAGTCCACCCTGTATATGTGTGGAGGGACGGGGTAGGACCAGTGAAAGTGGCACACTAATTTTATGCAAAGAGAATTTATCTCTACATGCTAGTATATTATCTACATTTGTAAAAACAAACGTGGGAACGGAGTATTTAAAAACAAAAAGTAGACCTGATAATTGATAGTGTGTCTCCTCTCTCTCTCTCTCCTCATGACTTTTATGTCCATTTCCGTAGAGGTCTAAATCGATGTGATGGTGTTTTTCTAGTGCAGTATAGAAAGGACGATGCGATTTATTAAGTAATATCTATAAGCGATGTTTTTAGTTTAATAGTCAGTTGATTTGGGCTTTTGAACCTTTTTGTATCCTATTGGGTTATTACTGTTTGAATAATTGTTTTTGTATTATTATTTCTTCTCATGTGATTGAATGTGTTTTTCCCCTTCCACCTTTGATATCTCCCACCCACCTTCCACCATCCTTTCCTCAATGCTTTTCTGTTATATCGTTATCGTTGTATGTCTCCTGGTCATGGGGTTATTTGTTATATCCGTTGTCTAATGGTGCATGGGTGATTCGTTTTATTCTATCTCTACTTATAATAATACAATTAAACTTGTCTATTTGACTTATCTCTGTTGTTTGCTAGATTTTCGGTGAATGTATATATTTTTAAAAAGCGAAATTTGAAGAGTATGTAGGATTAAGCACACGTTTGCATGGGTGGCGGAGGAGAGGCGGGATGTCATTGCAAGGCAAGACCTGTAGATAATGTACGCAAACCTGCATAGCTACTTTTTCTAACGTTTTGTCTCCACGATTACCCCTTATACTTATCTTAAGTAAAAGGTAGAAAGAATGGATGAAACATAGGAGAAGTAATTTGTTTGCTCCTGACGTTTTATTGATCTTGGGGAACGGGATAGCTCACGTTCATTGTCGTGACACGTCAACTACCGCTTTCCCCAGCAACAAAAGTTAAAGCAGCGTCGAGCGTGGTACCCAGTTGGCATGGGTGACCGTTTGAACGCCCTGCCTTGGCTTCAGTACAGTTCCACCAGTTTCACCCCGCTGTAAATCGGGTACCGCCCTCTTTTGGTCACTGGAAGGTAAAGCAGCGAAGGGAGAAGGAGATGGACTGCGCCTCTATATGCTGGCCTAGAGAAGTGCATGTCTATGAAGCCTCCGCTCAACATACGAACACTTATAGGTTATGGGAACGCCTTTACTTACTTTTACTTCTATGATTTATCTTTATTTTTAATTCTTAAAACATTTCTTATATTTGAGGGGAAAGTTGCATGCGTACGTAAATCGATCTTGTAGAGCAAGACGCTATCGATTTGTTTGTTTTAACAGATTTGGCCGCTATATAAATTACATTATATTCTCTATTTTTATAATTTAAGTGTGTGTGTCGAGTGAGCGCGCCACGCGCACAGGAGTGTATGAGTATGTGTGGCGTCGCTATATGTCTATCTGTGGGTTAATTTGTATTTTTTCAATGTATATCTTATCGATTTTCTCATTTCACTGGTTTACATTTATGGTAAAAGGATGTAATAATTTAGTATTTCAGTATAATTATTAAGAAAATTTGTTTGTTAGATAGAGGCTTGATGAAAAATAAAAAAAAAAAAGCAAAGCATTGCTTATTCAATGTACATTGGAAATAAATATTAGACTTCGACTTGATTGACTTGAACACACGCACGCACGAAACGCACCACGCACGCACGCACAACCACACACCCACTACCTGCTATCATGGGCCAGCCCCTCAAGCATTTCTTCACTCCACAATTTGCTTCTTTGCCTTGTTCATTATTTGTTAACTGCTATATCATCACCTTAGCTGCTCCTAAGCTAAAGTTTAAGCAGTGTTTCAGGCGTTGGTTGTCTCACGGGTGGGTGACCCTTTGGGCCCTTTTGGCTTCAGTTAACCCAGCTGTTAAATAGGTACCCGTACTCTTTTAGGGCAGGAAAGGTAAAGCGCGAGGGAGAGAGTTGAGCGCCACCTCTCAGAATCTAGTTCCCTAGAACAGCTGAGTGTTCTGACACTCATTCCCAAACAACCAACCACACAACACTGGACACCTTCTACCCTTAATGACAACACATAACAACGTACATTACTGTCGAGCTCAAACAACATCAAGAGTATGAACAACAGCCACAGATAATTTTTTGACATCACTGGTCAGGGCCACTAGAAATGTTACAGTATAGCGCTCGTGAATCTGCCGGTTCGCGATCGCAGCGGTCACCGAGAGGTACCCGTTCAGGGGATTTTCCCTTTTGGAGCTTAACATAAGAACTGACTCCCACTTCCCCCCACCCGAAAGTAGGCCTAACTTTGGACTGAGACTAGAAACGAGGCCCCAGTGTGCGTGGGTGTGTTTAACGCAGAGCGAACATCTCGTGTGCACACGTTAAAAAACATCTTTTCTCGCCCTTTGGATGAGTAACCCATTGCGTTCCCGGTGGGATTGGATGATTAATTCCCCCTCCCCACCAAACTCACCCCCGCCCCCCCCAAAAAAAAACAACAAAAAAAAACCCCCCAAAAACAATAACACCCAAAAGCAAAAAATAACAAAACCACCCAAAACCAAAACGAATGCAAACTTGTGTGTCTTGATTTTATACATAGCCCGCAAGTCGGAATTCGGTTACTTTAATGGTGGGCAAAAAACGTCGCATACAATAAAATTCACATTTGGTAAACCGAGAGCTATAGTCGAGGAACCAAAAAGAAAATGCGACAAAAAAAAAAAAAAAAAAAAAAAAAAAAAAAAAAAAAAAAAAAAAAAAAATAACAAAAAAAAAAGAAAAAAAAAAAAAACACACACCCTTAATTACGAAAACAGATCATTCCATCAATCCATGATGACAGATATGTATGTACCACAGTCAATTCATCATCGAAGCATATGTCACACCGTTTGTGATAGCGCCGGAATCATAGTTTCTCTTTGCAATTAAGAGCACTTTCTCCATGTTGTGTAGGTTGTATGCTTAAAGGATTCCTTACATTTGTTCGTTATTAGTTCTTTCATTTTCACTCACGTCTTTTCATCTATGGTTCGATATCAGACGTGGAAAAATACGCACGCACGCACGGCACACACACACTCTCTCTCTACTCTCTCACACACCCACACACACCCACACAACCACACACACCCACCTCACACACACACACCACACCAACACAACAACACATCCCCTCACCACTCTCTATATCTCTTCTCTCTCTCTCTCTCTCTCTCTCTCTCTCTCTCTCACACACACACACAACACACGCACACCCACACACACACACACACACAACACCACACACACACACACTCTCTCTCTCCTCACTCTCTCTCCTCTCCTCGCGCCGACGCGCGGCGCGCACGTTTTCAGGCAAAGACTTATTGACTCAGTTGGCAGCAGTTGAGTCGGTCTATACACAACGTTGATGGAAAAGATTTCAAATGTACAGACAATTTATAGATTCCACACGCGTAACCATATCTAAAGCTTGATTATCGGACCTACATTTGAGAAGAATGATACAGATCATACCTACCCTACCAAGTTTACCGACTTCTGGTGTATCAGACATAACTGTTCATAAATTTAGATATAAAGAAACATGATTGGATGATGACCTCAGGTTCGCTATGCCCATTTAGTAAGCAAAAAACAGTGGATGATGAAGTTTCATTTTGTGCTGTGCTGTCTCAAGTTATTAGAAGATATAAGACAGAATGACATTCTGGTAAAGTATAGTAGACACGCCAATTCATTTTGATATCAGTATATTCATTGGCATCTAGTTACCCTGAGGTTGTGGCACCTTGCTTTATATTGATGTAAAGCCTGTGAATAAAGATCATCTGGTTTCTTAAGTCATATTTTGTGGAACTGATTTTCATGTTGAGGTGGATTGGGTTATACAATAACATTTTGTTTTTGTTGTGTTTAATTATTTTTCTCACCTAAAATTACTAAGAAGTTTGGCAACCCCGGCATGTCTGGCGCCCTCTGGCCTTTTTGTGAATAACTCTATCGCGTTCGAGTCATCTTATCTCTCTCTCTCTCTCTCTCTCTCTCTCTCTCTCTCTCTCTCTCTCTCTCTCTCTCCTCTCTCCACACACACTCACACACACACACCACACAACACACACACAATGTCTGTGTAGACAGGTTGACGCAAGGGAGGAACTCAAACATTGGATATCACATGCTTAGAAAGCTTTTTTGCAACCCATACCGGATTTGGTCTCTAGGTTAGGACAATGGTCAGATTTGTGGTAAGTCTCATCCTTCATGAAAGAATTCCAATTTCCGAATAAAGATGTGCTACCACAAAATGCATGACTCTATCTCAGCATACCCTTTGACTACTTATGATTATCACCCGATCTATATGTAGAGCAAATTATGTATGGTGAAGTCTGAATCTTTAGAATTAAACGTCTGCAGGTATAGGTTTAGTGAGGTAAAAAGATTACCTTTAAAATGGAATTTTCACAGTTATGAGGCAAACGATTCATGCTCACATTCTTCCCTCAGTGTGCTGGCCAACAAATTTGAAAGATGTTTGGCAACTTTTTAATGTATGCCAAAATATGCTGTATTGCGAGAAAATGTATTCTCTGTATTATTACAGATTTCAATCAATCTGGAGAGTAGCAGATTCTTTGTTATGAACACTAACCTAGTTTGATGTTTTAAAGTTTCGGATTACTTTTCTTTACTTTAATTGTTTAGATAGCGAGTAAGGGTGTTCACCTTCTCATGAATGTATATGATTAAACTGTTGTTCCTATGGGCCCTGTGGCCTGCAAAACTGAAGTAAATATCTGTTCTTAGATATGTTGTTACACACACACTCCACACACAAACACTCTTTCTCTTCTCTCTCTCTCCACATCCACACAAGCACCACACACTTCACTTCCACACAATCTCTCACCACTACACCCCCCACCAACACACACTATTCTTCTTCTCTCTCCCTCTCCATACCTAACATATCAATCATATTTCTTTCCTATCATACCTGTGTGTGTGTGTGTGTGTGTTTGTGTGTGTATGTGGTGTGTGTGTGTGTGTGTTGTTCTGTGGGTGTGTGTCGTGGAGTGAGCAGATTAACAAGGCAAATGTGTGTGTTCCTGTGAGCGATTACACAAATGCACATGAGTGTGTGTGTGTATTGTGTGGTGTGTGTCTTGTGTGTGTGTGTGAGTGTGTGTGTGAGTGTGAGCAGATTTCACAAGAACACATGTGTGTGTGTGTATCTGACTGAGCTAAAAACAGTTATAGAGGTATAGGTAAAACATAATTGTGTAGGTAAAAGCGTATGCGGTAGGTAAAAACATAAATTGGTAGGTTAAAAACAGTAATGGGTAGGTTAAAAACGGTAATGGTAAGGTAAAACAGTTACTGGTGGTTATAAAAACAGTAAAGGGGTAGGTAACAACAGTCATAGGTGTGGATAAAAACCAGTTATTGGTTAGATAACAAACAGTAAATGTGGGTTAAAAACAGTAATAGGGTAGGGTAAAACAGTAATGGGTGGTAACAAAACAGATTAATTGAGGTAACAAAACAGTTAATGGTATAAGTAGGTCAAAAAACAGTTAATGGATAGTAAAAAACAGTAATGGATAAGGTAATAAACAGTAAATGGGAGAGTAAAAACAGTAATGGCTGGTAAAACAGTCGCATACCGCAAACAAATCCACACCCCTCCCCCCCCCCCCCCAACTATTGGTGAAACGCGGAGTTCTGACGAGTACGAAAAATAAATCACCAAATCGACACAAACCAATAATCAAAAAAGCACAAAAACAGAAACAAACCACAAAAGGCAAAAAACAAAAACAAAAACAAGAAGCGCATCGTGTGCCGTGCTTGAATAGCATATAAAATGTATATAATCTGTCTTACTGTGCACGTGTGTTAGTTGAGGGGGGTTGTTGAAGGAGTGGGGGTGAGGGGGTCTGTGGGATGTGGTGGGGCTAAGGTTTAACTGTCGTGTGTGTGTGTGCGCGTGCGTGTGTTTGTGTGTGTGTTGTGTGTGCTGTGTGAGTGTGTGTGTGTGTGCTGTGTGGCGCGCGCTAGTGTGTCGTGGTAAATTGAAGAGTTTACAGTTAAAGAATTTCGGTTAATGGTTACACTTTCTAAACTATAAGACTGCTAATGTTTATCAACAATTTTTATTTATTTTATAGATAGTTAACATCTTTGCAGGAACCGTACAGTCTTTGGGAAAAAGTTTGACTAATATACTTACATCTGTTTATCAATATTGTTTCTTTTACCAGTTCCTCGGTTAGAAGCTCCTACGGTCTCACGCCATATGGTGAAAATTTGGTACTGCGACCCTTATTCTTCTGCCCACCTTGAAGGTAGCTGCTTCTGATTCGGGGATGTATGCATCGATCTATTGGGTTTCCGTAAACCCACCAAACTCACTGACAGGAATTACACGGATATTAAACGTGGCCTATTTGATTTTCCGCTGTGTATACCACACGACGGTAAAAAGGGCCTAGAAGGTCTGTCTTGAAGTTGTCTGGACGATCGTAAAAACTTACCGACTCTTCATTCACCATCGCTGCCAAGATTCGAACCTGCGACTTTCAAAGGATCCATAGGACTGAAGTCGTTCGTCTTAAACCACTCGATAATATGTATCCGTCATAACTGGTCATGAAGTTGCACTACACGTAAGGCTAATTTATTTTCTCTAATATACATCTCCCCTTACAAAACATGACAAACTCAAGACCTACAAAAGGGCAAATAAAAGATTCTTCCACATCTTCACTTAAGTTCTATGTGATGTTTGAGTGAGTGTGTGTGTTGTGCCGCGCGCGCGGCGTGTGTGTGAGTGTGTGTGTGTGTTAGCGCGCGCGCGCGCGTGCGTGTGTGATGTGGCGTGCGCGAGCGTGTGTGTGAGTGTGTGTGTGATCCAAACAACTCAAATTCCTCATGCCAATTCAGCGAACGGAATTTAACATGGAGACAAACTAAAATTATTATTTGTTTATATAAACTAAGACGTACTTCAACAGCTTCGAGTTAAATTTATTACAAACAATATTGTGTGACGTAAATGTCATTAAAACAAACAGACCGAAACTTTATTGCGAACTGTTGTCTAAAGTGTGTGGGCCAACTGGTCACTGCTTTGGTCGAAGGATCTTATATACAGCATGACAATAAACAGCGTCGGTTTTAATGTTATCTCCCAGTTCTTCACCTGTTCTCATCTTCTGCATATCTTCGATAGTGAATGAGTGACGCTCTCTCTTTATATGTAATGCTTAGGCATACATCTGTTTTCAAATCACAGGGAACCTTTCTTCCGGCCACCAGGTATTCACGGCGTGCGCGCGCACACAACCACCGACCTAAAACAAATACACTCACGCAAATATACACGCGTATGCACACGGCACACAAACCACACGCACCGCAGGCAGGAACTGACGCACGCACATAAGACAATACCCCTCACCTCCACCTCTCTTCTCATAAAACGTTCGTTACACATGAAAATGTTAGCTACATAGAGACTAAATGTGACACCACATCTATCTCTCTCTCTCTCTCTCTCTCTCTCTGCACGTTTGAATTACGATATTAAAGTCAGGAAATGCTTCATCTTTCTTGTAACTTCACCATGAAACTATCGGGAAAGTGGAGAAGATCAGGCGCTTGAGCTATGGAACTATCAGCACAGAAAAATCAGACGATAGATAGAGTAGTATCGATATAGCGCTCTCTCGAAAAACATACGCGGTCTTTGTTGAAGATGACATGGAATTTGAAGTTTTGTTACACTGTCGTACCGCCGTCAGGCCTGGGTTATATCACATTCTTGATTAAACCATGACCGCTGGAGGGCTATATACAAACAGCAAAGTGAGAGGCTGTATGACCAGTGGCTTTCCACTCCAGGAATTCCATGTGTACAGCTTAGTCTTTAGTGTCGCTATGACTCTTGACTAGGAGGTTGCTAGCACCTTCCTCTGTGCTGCAGCCTGGGGGCTGGTAGGCCTTTGGAGAGATCACAACGCTGACTGTCTTCTATCCCACTTCCGAGAGAGTGGGGATGTTGCTGTGGGCCAAGAAACTCCCCTATAATCAAATATCTGACAGTTTCCAAAACAGCAGCGAGCCTTCACTGCTGTTATTGGTAGGTCATCGTCGGGACACGACGGATAAACATACAATACACCATTTCTCAGAACTCACCCCAGTACGGCAGATTTCACAGTGTGACGATTGGGCTGTCCCCCCCCCCCCCCTCCAGCGCGTCCCACAAGAACAGCTCACTCCTCCCCTCTCCCTGTTTACAAGTGTAATAGTTTGTTTTCAGCAGTGTTTATTTCTACAGAATTATGCAAGGGACACGCTCATGTTGCTTGGGTTCTTATACTCTTGCGCTGAAGTTTTATGGTATCGAGCATGCCTGATCGTAAATGGTTAACAATTAAGAGAGGAGAGTGATGGAATGCGTGATCATTAGTAGCCAGAATGAAGAGATGGCCACACTAGGTCTTACCAATCTGTCCTTTCAGACATATGTACATGAAACAACCGATTGGACTATGGGAAATCAAGAACCGCGCCGAGAAAACAACAAATAACAAACAAACAGAACAAACCACAGCACCATTACTAGTAAAAATACAATATCAAAATCTGAAACTCACCACGCATATCAATTACTCTTGGGGGGAAAAAGCCTCAAGATTTCAAGATTCAAATAGCCCGGATACTGTAGAACTCGCGTTATAGAGAGCTCGGGGAGGCCGAACAAATTTTACTCATTAAACCGAGGTTCTTATACCCGATTTCTCGGATATAAGGAGTACCACAAGCCCAAACCTTATAACCGGACCTTTAGCAGGAATTCAGCATCTCACTCTCTCTTCTCTTCTCTTTCAAGGGTGCAGACGTTTGCTCTTGTGCTCTGGAAATAATGTTCTTTAATACGGAAACCTGTCTTCCACTTATTCCGTTAAGGACCAGTGGTCCTCTTACATTATGTGGTTTGCAGCTGTGTGTTGGTTATCTTGTAACAGAGTGTATTGTGAGATATTGGTGAAAAAGTAATATATTAGTCTTCATTTTGGTCACACTGATGTCCATTACCTGTCACAGTTGATGTACCCATGGGATAGCCCTTGTCGA
>CM054138.1:20885788-20893288 GCA_028751875.1 Rapana venosa | reverse complement strand
GGGGTGACTCAACTTGTCTACACAATAGACCTAGCCCTCGCTTAGTCAAAGAGGAGTGCTATAGTGCCAGATCTCTCAAGTGGAATTCCCATCAAGAGAAGAAAATCGATTGGTGGCAGGGAAAACGAAAGCGTAATTTACTTACCAACAACGATCATCATCATCATCATCATCATCATCAGACCCATGACCTTGGCGGTCGTGGGGGAGACACGAAAGACGATGCCGTGGTAAGCCTCCTCCATCCATCTCGGTCCTCGGCTCTGCGCAGTAGTGCCGAGTCATTCATCCTGGTCCATTCTCTGATGTTGTCCATCCATGACTTGTTCTGTCTTCCCCTTTTTCTGCCACCTTCGAGTGTTCCCTGCAGTACTGTTTTTGGCAGAGTGTTGTGGCGGGTGACGTGGCCGAACCATGTCAGCTTTTTTCTTTTTGACGATGGTGAGAAGGGATTCCTGTGGACCTGCCAGCCCTGTTATTTGACTCTTGACAAATTCATTGGTCTTTCGTTCTCTCCAGGATATGCCCAGTAGTTTTCTATGGCATTTTGTTTCAAATGACTGGATTCGCTTTGTTGTTTCAGCAGTCAATGTCCAGGTTTCACTTCCGTACAGCAGGATAGTCTGAATTAGGGCTTTGTAGAGCTTTAGTTTGATTGGGAAACTGATCTCTTACTTTTCCATATGGTGGTGAGTTTTGTCATGGAAGATGTTGCCATGGCTATTCTGACTTTGATTTCTGTCGTCGATCACCCGTCCTTTGTGAGTGTAGCGCCAAGGTATTTAAAAGCGTCTACCTCCTCCAGTTGTTGGCCGTTCATGTAAATTTTAGCAGTGGCGTTGCTCGTGCTGTTCGCAAGTACTTTACTTTTCTCCGAGCTCACCTCCATCCCATATGCTCCAGCTCTGTTCTCAAGTCTGGTCATAAGATCTTGCAGCTCTGTGTTACTTCCGCCCATGAGGTCAATGTCATCGACAAACCGAAAGTTGTTGAGGGGTCTGCCGCCATGGAGATGGTAGAGTGGAAGTCATGGAGGGTCTCTCTCATAATGTTTTCCAAGAACAGATTAAACAGGACTGAAGATAACAGGCATCCTTGTCGGACCCCAACTGTGGTTTTGAAGTAGTCTCCGACCTGATTGTTCAGAAGGACTGCACTGCTTGCGGTGTTGTATAGTGCTTGAATGGTTTGCACTAGTCCTTCAATGCCAAACATTCTGAGGACCTGCCACAGGCCTTCGTGCCATACTCTGTCGAAAGCCTTCTTGAAGTCGATGAAGTTGTGGAACAGGTCTCTCTGATGTTGAAGATGTTTTTCCATCAGGATGTGGCAGTTAAAAATCTGTTCGATTGTGCTCCTGCCTGCCCTGAACCCAGCTTGTTCCTCTGCAAGGTCTTCTTCTGCCTCCTTCTTTAGTCGATTCAAAATAACTTTGAGCATTATCTTGCTGGCGTGGTTGATGAGGCTGATTGTTCTATAGTTTTTGGCATTGGCGTAAATTCCCCTTCTTGGGCAGGGGTATGATGAGTGATTGTGTCCATTCTGTTGGCCACTGTTTTGTCTCCCAAATCTTCTGACAGATAGCTGTAACATGTGTGATAACTGTTTCGCCACCATGCTTGAGCAGCTCTGCTGGTATGTTGTTTGCTCCTGGGGACTTTCCTACTGGTAAGCTGCGGATGGCTTCTTCCACTTCTTCCCTCAGTATAGGTAATGGCGAGGGTGCTCTTGATGTTGCTGCCTTCTCTTCTATTATGCTCTTGTCAACGATAAAAGTATATAAAAAAAAGATAATTATTATGATAATAGATAGAGCTACTGCCCAATCAGAAGTTCCAGAAAACGCCAACCGACTTTACTCTCACTTGGACCACCCAAATGGAGGGTTTCCCATAATATGCTCCTAGCATGTAAATTTAAAAAAAAAAAAGCTCTATATTTACATCAAGCCTTTAAAATCAGAGATAATTATCATGTTGTGGTAAGGTAGTACTTTTTCTACCGTGGTCTTGTTTGCATTTGTTTGTCTCAGCTGTACTTCACAGTGTACTCCTATCATTAGTCACTGAATTGATCAGCAACCCCTTTCATGTATGGGGCCTACTGACTTACTTGACTTATGCCTCTTGGTTCCTTGGGGAACATAGGGCTGCAACAACACCCCTCCAACGAACACGGTTTTGGGAGATCCTCTTCAGCTCGGCCCATGTCATTCCGGCTGCCTTCGTTTCTTCGTCAACACTTCTGCGCCAGGTCTGCTTTGGTCGACCAACTTTCCGCTTCCCTTGTGGATTCCAGTCAAGGGCCTGTCTGGTGACATTTGACGCAGGCTTGCGAGTGTATGGCCGATCCATCCCCACTTCCTTTGTTTAATGATGGACTCGATTGGGGTTTGTCTGGTCCTGTCCCACAGTTGTTTGTTGGATATGACTTCCGGCCACCTGATGTTGAGGATGTACCTGAGGCATTTGTTGGTAAAAGACTGGAGTTTGTGGGTGTTGGTTTTTGTTACCCACCAGGTTTCTGAGCCATAAAGTAGGACCGATTTGACATTGGTGTTGTAGATCCGAAGCTTATTTTGAAATGAGAGGGCTGTTGACCTCCAAATTGGCCGAAGGGTGTTGAAGGCGTGACGGGCTTTGTTGATTCGGCACTTGATGTCTTCATCTGTTCCCCCATCTTTACTGACGACACTGCCCAGGTAAATAAACTTGCTGACTTCTTTGATGGTTTCTTGCTGCAGTCGCACTGGGTCATGTGTTTTGTTGTTCACCGTCATGATCTCCGTCTTCCCGATGTTGATTTGGAGGCCAGTCTTTTCAGCTTCGTCAGCAACACGACAAAGCTTCTCTTGTGCGTCTTGTTGCCTGTGGGAGAGAAGGCTGATGTCGTCTGCGAAGTCCAGGTCTTCCAGCTGCTTCATGAGGGTCCACTGTATGCCGGTTCTCCTGCCTGCTGTGGCTTGCCGCATTATCCAGTCAACCACCAACAGGAAGATGGTTGGCGACAACAGACAGCCCTGACGAACACCGGTCTGTACGGAGAAGGCTTCCGTCAGTTTCCCTTCATGGATGACTTGACAGGTGGCATCTTCATATAGCTGCTGGATGATGGTGATGAACTTTGGTGGAAAGCCATAGTGATGCATCATTTTCCAAATGACATCTCTGTCGACGCTGTCAAATGCCTTCTGGAAGTCGACAAAGACTGAATATAGGGGGGTCTGCCACTCCAGGGACTGCTCAATGATGATGCGCATTGTGGCGATTTGATCTGTGCATGATCTGTCTTGCCTAAAGCCTGCCTGTTCATCCCGAAGTGTCTTGTCCAGTGCTGTCTTCAGTCTGTCTAGCATGATCCTTGTCAGTACTTTCCCTGGGATGGACAGTAGCATGATTCCTCTCCAGTTGTTGCAGGAGGACAGGTCCCCTTTCTTTGGCAGCTTTACGAGATGGCCTTTCTTCCAGTCTTCTGGTACACTCTCTCTGCTCCAGATCTTGTATAGGAGTGGGTATAACATCTCAGTGGAAGTTTGGATGTCTGCCTTCAGTGTTTCAGGTGGTATACCATCTGGGCCTGCTGCTTTGCCTGATTTGAGTGACTTGATGGCTTTGGTGATCTCATTCTTGGTAGGGGGGCCGGTGTTGATGCCAAGGATTTCAGTAGGTGGGGGGATGACAGGCGGCATGGGTGGTGCAGGTCTGTTGAGCGTTTCTTTGAAGTGCTCTGCCCATCTTGCTCTCTGGTCTTCCTCACCTGGAATGGTATTGCCATTCTTATCTTTGACAGGGCAGCTAGGTTTGTTGTTTTTTCCTGAGAGAGTTCTCGTGATCTCGTACAGTCTCTTCATATTTCTTTGGCCTGCTGCAGTCTCTGCTTCCTGAGTCAGTTCCTCAATGAATTTTCTCTTGTCTCTTCTTGCATTTCTCTTTACTGCCCGGTTTTTGTCCCAGTAGCATGCTTGCAGTTCCTGTTTCTTTTCTTGATCTTGTGTTTGGTTGATCTGATCTTTCAGCTGTTTTCTCTCGGTGATCAGTGCCCATGTTTCTGTTGTCAGCCACTCCTTGTATTTTCTTGTTTTCTTTCCCAGTACTGTTTGGCATGTTGTCTTCCAGGTCTCACGCAGACTCTGCCATTGCTCTTCGACTGTTTCCTCTGGCAGCTGGGAAAGCACACTGAAGTTGTTCCTCAGTTCGAGCCTGAATTCTTCTATTTTTTCTCTTTCCTTCAGGCTTTGCACATTGAACTTGTGTGATGGTCTTCCTGCCCGGTCGATGTAGGCTTTGAGCTTGGTCTTGAGGATGGCAACAACAAGATGAGGGTCTGATGCTGCATCTGCTCCACGCTTCACCCTGACATCATGCAGGCTCCTTCTCCACTTTCGCCCGATGGTGATGTGGTCAATCTGGTTTTCTGTCTTGCCATCGGGGGAAGTCCATGTGGTCTTGTGGACTTTCTTGTGAGGAAAGATGGTGCCTCCAATGACTAGGTCGTTAAACATGCAAAATTCTGTTAAAAGTTCTCCGTTTTCATTTTGTTCTCCAGTGCCATGTCTGCCCATGATCAGTTCTCTGTTTGTGTTGTCTGTCCCCACTTTGGCATTCATGTCTCCCATTAGTATTTTTAGGTCCCTCTTTGGTGCTTTGTCCATGATGGTCTGGACTTGTTCGAAGAAGTTTTCTTTATCTTCTAACTCTGCTGTATTTGTTGGAGCATAGCACTGAACGATGGTAACCTTTCTGCCTTTTGAGTTGAAACGTGCTGTGAGGATCCGTGGTGACACTGGTTCCCAGGACAGCAGTGCTTGCGTTGCTTCAGGTCTCATCAGCAGCGCTACTCCATGTGTGTGGGGCTGGCCTTCTTCCTGTCCAGAGTAGATGATAGTGTCTCCACTTGCAAGCTTTGTCTGCCCGGTTCCATTCCATCTGGTCTCGCACAGGCCAAGGATCTTTAGGTTGTACCTGTGCATTTCTCTACTCACCTGTGCTGTTTTACCGGTTTCGTACAGGGTTCTGATGTTCCAGGTCCCTATCCTGGTTGTTGACTTGGTTGTTAAAAGAGTTGTCGGTGCACTGGCTTCCCGAAGGCTTTCACCAGCACACGTCATAGGCTCTACCAGAGAGGACTCTTCCCCAACCATGTCGCTGGTAAGAGGTATTGTTGCAGTTTCAGTAACAGAAAGAGTTTTTAAGTGAATGGGTCGTTAGCCCAATGCACAACCCCCAACCTGGAGGACCAGGGTGCATCGTATAGTCTGGCTCCTCCCCTCCAGACCTGTTGAGCATGGTTGAACCTGCCAGAGGCCGAAGCCCCCACCCACATAGCTCTGGGGGTCATTGAAGCAAGCAAGCCATCCCACCACGACAAGGTGGTACACCATCGGGACAGATGGGGCCTACAGCCTGTTATAAATAAATTCTTTCCCAGTTCAGCATTCAGTTCTCTCTCTCTCTCTCTCTCTCTCTCTCTCTCTCTCCTCTCTCTCTCTCTCTCTCTCTCTCTCTCTCCCCTTTTCTCTCTCTCATGTGTATTGGGCTTATTATTATAATGTAACCCTATGGATGCTTATTCATTATCCTCGAGAATTTGTCATTCTCTCTCTCCTCTCTCTCTCTCTCTCTCTCTCTCCTCTCTCTCTCTCTCTCATCTCTCTCTCTCTCTCTCTCTCTCTCTCTCTCTCTATCTATCTATCTATCTCTCTCATGGAGACTATTACAAATACCCCAAAGTGGAAACTAGTGCACATAAGTGCAGAAATTCTAATTCTAAAACGTTTCACTTTAAAATGTTGTAATAGTTATGCCTCCTGTAATTCCCGCACACACACCTGGCTGAGTAAAGACTGCCTGGGCCCCTGTGGGCATCTCAGTGGTAGTGGTGGGTGGTGGTGGTGGTGTGTGTGTGTGTGTGTGTGTGTGTGTGTGTGTGTGTGTGTGTGTGTGTGTGTGTGTGTGTATGTATGTATGTTGTGTGTGTGTGTTTGTGTGTGTGTGAGTATGTGTGTGTGTGTTTGTGTGTGTGTGTATGTGTGTTTGGTGTGTGTGTGTGTGTGTTGTGTGTGTATGTGTGTATTGTGTATTGTATGTGTTTTGTGTGTGTGTGTATTGTGCGTGTGTGTGTGTTGTGTATTGTGTGTGTCTGTGTTGTGTATTGTGTGTGTGTGTGTGTGTGTTGTGTATTGTGTGTGTGTGTATTGTGTGTGTGTGAGTGTGTGTGTGCGTGTGTTGTTGTATTGTGTGTGTGTGTATTGTGTATTGTGTGTGTTGTGTATTGTGTGTGTGTGTTGTGTATTGTGTGTGTGTGTGTCTGTGTGTGTGTGTGTGTGTGTCTGTGTGTGTGTTAGGCCTATTCTTTTATGTATTCTTTTATTTCGAGGATAATGGAATAAGCACTCATGTGCCTTTTCTAAATTTACATTTTGTCATCTGTTCCCACCAGCACACAATGGCCTCTCTTCCGAAAAGCAGAACGGTTTTAACGTATTCTGCGTGCGCTCACTCACAGGACCTCAGTTTATAGGTCTCATCCAAAGGGTGTGTGTGTGTGTGTGGTGTGTGTGTGTGGTGTGTGTGTGTGTGTGTGTGTGTGTGTGTGTGTGAGAGAGAGAGAGAGAGAGAGAGAGAGAGAGAGAGAGAGAGAGAGAGAAGAGAGAAGAGAGAGAGAGAGATCTAGGTGGTGGCTGGAACCTGGGCTCGAACCCAGGTCGTCAGATCATTTATGTATTTATTCTTTTATATCGAGGATAATGGAATAAGCACTCATGTGCTTTTTTACATCCAGTCCCCGTGTGTATGCGTTTTTGTAAATTTTGTCATCTGTTTCAAGCAAAGTTCAACGCTCTAACCTCAAGAAGGCTATCCTGTCCTGCCCTAACCCCCCTCCCACCCCTCTCCCTGCCTCCCTAACACCTTAATTAAGTATCCCCATTTTCTGCTTAGCGTTGTGCACAGGTTACCATCAGGAAACTAAAAAAAAACCCAACGAAAACAAAATAAAAAGCAAACCAAATGGGTTACCCTCAGCGAACAATGTTTAACCAGGGTTAATTACAACAACAAAAATTTGATAGTTTTGTCTTTAGTTACATTAGAGAGGAAATGGGGAGGGGGGGGGGGGGCTGAAGGGGCTGGTTTGGGTCAGCTTCTTACTCAGCTCCTAAATTGGAAATATCGGCCAAGTTGCAAAATATATTAATCAGACCTCTTCCCGCTGCCCCCACCTCCATACGTCTCCAACCAAGTGCTAAGTTTAGGACTTCGAAGAGACAGATATGATAAAGAAACTACTGGGGAGCATTTGAAGATCTGACACTAAACATGTGATTTGGTCAGCTATTGCGTTTTACTCCATCTTGTTAAAAAAAAGTTTTAAAAAAGAAGGGAGGAAAAGTATTGTACTGTACACTGCATCCTACTTTCAGACACAGTAAATTGTGTGAAATATGCTCTCTCTCTCTCTCTCTCTCCTCTCTCTCTCTCTCTCTCTCTCTCTCTCTCTCTC
>CM054138.1:20878288-20880788 GCA_028751875.1 Rapana venosa | reverse complement strand
CCGCTTTGCAGATGACATTGATGGAATAGCAGGATCAGAAAAAGAGCTTGCCAGCCTAACAGAACACTTGGATAAGGCCTCCAAAACATACGGCATGGAAATCAGTGCAGAGAAGACCAAACTGATGACTAATAACACCAACGGCATTAGCACTGATATCAGGGTTAATGACCAGAAGCTGGAAACAGTTCAAAGCTTCAAGTACCTGGGAGCCATTGTATCCGACCAGGGATCCAAGCCAGAAGTAGTATGCAGGACTGCACAGACAATAACAGCTTTGTCAAAACTAAACACCATCTGGAGAGATAAGAATATCTCACTTATCTCCAAGATCAGACTAATGCGCTCCCTTGTCATATCCATATTTCTGTATGCCTGTGAATCATGGACCCTGACTGCAGATTTGGAGAGAAGAGTACAGGCAGTGGAGATGAGATGCTTTCGGAGACTCCTTGGCATCTCCTACAAAGACCACATAAGCAACGAAAGCGTGCATAACAGAATCCAGCAAACCATTGGACCCTATGAGAACCTTCTAACGATCGTGAAAAAGCGTAAACTTAAGTGGTATGGGCATGTCACAAGATCCCAAGGAATTACAAAGACATTTTTGCAAGGCACTGTCCAAGGAGGAAGAAGAAGAGGCAGACCAAGGAAGAGCTGGGAGGATAACATCAGTGAATGGACAGGCCTAGAACTCAACAAAACCCTGAGAAAGGCAGAACAGAGAGAGGAATGGAGGGAACTGGTTGCTGAGTCTTTGAGGGTGCCCCCACGGTCGTCAGACTACGGGACAGATAGATAGATAGATAGTCCCTATAGAGGCAGGTACCCATTTACAGCTGGGTGAACTGGGGGACTGTAGTGAAGCCAAGGCGCGCAAACGGTCACCCATCCAAGTGGTAACCACGCTCAACGCTGCTTAACATTGATTATCTATTCTTTAAAAATGAACACACTCATCTTTCTTTCTTCTTCTTCTTCTTCTGTTTCTTGTTGTTGTTCGGTTGGGTTTTTTGCATTCCTTGGCTACGGTGAGGTTCACCAATGGTGAAATTTTGCATAAGCGTCTGTTTTTACCCACCGTTAAGGTAGCCGCATTCCAACTTTGGAGATGTACACAGTCATGATGTTCTTTTTAAGAAAACAACCCAACAACAACAATCGCAATTCAAAGATATTATATATATATAATACAGTTTTTATTGCAGAAACCTAATGAAACGAATCAAATGCTTGCTCGTGTGCGTGACACACACACACACACACACACACACACACACACACACAGAGTAGTGTGTCCGAATGCAACTCATTGAACATCTTTTTTTTTTGTTATGTGTAATGACATACTAATAAGTTAAAAACAACAACAACCTGAAAGCGCAATGACCTGGACATGATTTCAAGTACCGTACTCTGCTTTTTCTTCTCGTTTACCTCAACCTAAAAGTGTCTTATTTGACAGATAACATCAACACGTTAAATACTGTATCTTTCTTATGAAGGCTGGCTTATCTAAAACTTTTTGTCTAAGTAGACAATGACTGTTCTGACTGTAATTAATACAGACAGACAATGTCATCTATCTTTTGTCCTTGCCAAGGCTGAACCAAAAGATTGTCTGGAGAGATTTGTTGATAATCTTTATTCCCAAGGGTTACAGATAAGTATTGATATACTTTTTTCATCTGACCCTTGCCCTGAGAAGGGACTATCCTTCATAATCTGAGCTAATAGTTTCAGTTAAACAGAGAGAGAGAGAGAGAGAGAGAGAGAGAGAGAGAGAGAGAGAGAGAGAGAGAGGTTGTTTCGACTGGAAATAATAACCTAATAGATAAAAACACGTCCTTCAGATGAGACTATAAACCAAGGCCCCGTGTTCGAACGCATGCACAACATCTTGCCCACACGTTAAATCCTGTTCCGCTTTTCGGAAGAGTAGGCCATTGTGTGCCGGTGTAAACAGATGACAAAATTTACAAAACCCCATACACACGGGGACTAGATGTAAAATAGCACATGAGTGCTTATTCCATTATCCTCGATATAAAAGAATTTTAAAAATAAATAAATAAATAAAATAACACACAATGAAATTAATCTTTCTCCTTAAGGGCTGAACCAAAAGATTGTCTGAAGAGAGAGAGAAGAGAGAGAGAGAGAGAGAGAGAGAGAGAGAGAGAGAGAGAGAGAGAGTGTGTGTGCGGTGGGGGGGGGGGGGGGGGGGGGGGGGTTGTTTGACTGGGAACAGTACCACACTTTATAATTTATCTTTCTACCAAGGTTGAGCTCTAGGGCATTGTCCAACGAGAGAGAAATGGGGATTGAGTACTTTGTACGACAGTGAGGACACAGTACTATGAATTGGTGGTCTAGAGGTAACACACCCGCCTGGAAAACAACGTCTCACCATTGTTGAACATCGGAGCTGTAGCCAAGAAACGAAAATCAAAAAGAATTAAAAATCAAAACAGCTGGGGACGGGACAGCTCAGTGG
>CM054138.1:20748288-20873288 GCA_028751875.1 Rapana venosa | reverse complement strand
GTTTTCATGTAATCAACACAAATGCAACCCAACATATAATTATTGCGTTAGAGTACATTTAAGTCTCCATCTACAAGCCACAGAAGAATCTGTTTTGCTTAGTACATGTTATTTCCTGTTGTCTGTCTGTCTGTCTGTCTCTCTCGTTGCGTTTCCTCAGGGACTACCGGGTGATTAATGACGGTCTGCTGTGGGGACGGGATAGCTCAGTGGTCGGAGCACTCGCTTTCCCCCAGCCAAGTTAAGCAGCGTCGAGCGTGGTTACCAGTTGGATGGGTGACCGTTTGCGCGCCTTGGCTTCAGTACAGCTCCCCCAGTTCACCCAGCTGTAAATGGGTACCTGCCCTCTTTAGGGTCAGGGAAGGTAAAGCAGCGAGGGAGAGGAGATGGGCGCCGCCCTCAATATGCTGGCCCTAGAGAAGTGAGGTCTCTGACGCCTCGCTCCCCTACGACCTTATAGGTTATGGGACACCTTTACCTTTACCTGCTGTGTTTGTGACTTTTGCAGAAGATCTACCCTCTGGCTTGAGCACGACACATTCCGACTTAAAAGCAGCTCATTTCATAGTACAGGTTGCACGCTGGGTATGTCTGTGGGTTTTTTTGTGTTGTGTTTTTGTGTGTGTTTGTTTGTTTTTGTTTTTTAATTGTGTCATGTATATTTAGATCTAGACATCTGATTTTCTGTTTCTCACACTGAAATGTTGTTTGATAGGAGGGGGGGGGGGGGGGGGGGGGGGGGTTCCATAACATGGTAGCATTCCTGCAGTGAAAAGGGGAATTTTAAAACCATTACCTCAGCTAATCCCAGTGCATCAAGATGTCAACTTTTTCCTTGTAATATAGGTTTAATTCACAATGAGACGGAGTTCAATAGATAAGCCTTTTAATGACAGGAAATGCAATGAATTATTTATTTCCATAACAATTTTAGATCTAATAGATCTATTTGTTTGTAAAGAGATTGTTGAATATGTTACTGATCTGGAATCAATGCCCCCCCCCCCCTCCCCCCCACACACACAAATGAATAATAACTTTCGGGAAAACTGAAGAAAAAATGAGGGCCATCAATACTGCCACAGTTTCTCTGAATAAAAATGGATTTATTCTCTCCAAGATGAAATGAGTTCTCGATTTTTAGATCTAGTATAATGTGAGGGGCGGGTCGCTATTGCGCGGCCCGCTATTGCGCGAAGAAGCGAAAAGTCGCCAAGGTGATGCAAGGAGGAAGGTGGCAGGATGAGTTAGACGTTCGCCTGCCAATTCAAAATCCCTGCCAATTCAAAATCCCGTGGGTCCGAGTTCGGTGGGAAGCAAAAGGGCAGTTTGATTTAGGGCGTCAGCGGGGTTTGAACTTGCACAACGTGCACACGTCTCACTGTAAGCTCTCTGGGCCTACCAGCCGTTGGGGGGGGGGGTGGAGGGGGGTATGATTTCGACAGTGTCGCCTAAGGTATAATATACCTTGCAGCCTTACTGCATCGTACGTAGGCTGCAACGTTTACTACACCTTAGGCTGCATCGCATATTATTGTCAGTACAGTATTCCCCAGGCTGCGTCTACACTGTCGCGCAATAGCGGCCCCGCAATATCGGGGCCCGCGCAATAGCGGGCCGACCCCTAATCTGGGGACAGGATAGCTCAGTGGTCAGAGCACTCGCTTTCCCCCCATCTAAGGTTAAGCAGCATCAAGCGTGGCTACCACTTGGATAGGTAACCGTCTGGGAGCCTTGGCTTCAGTACAATCTCCCGGGTCACCCAGCTGTAAATGGGTATCTGCCCTCTCTAGGGTCAGGGAAGGTAAAGCAGCCAGGGAGAGGAGATGGGCGCTGCTCTCAGTATGCTGGCCCCTTGAGAAGTTGAGGTCTCTGATGCTCCACTCCCCTACGACCTCATAGGTTATGGGACACCTTTACCTTTTTTTAATAATGTAGCCTAGGAAGCACCAGCTTTATTTTTTAAAACTGAGCCCTGTGAAAAGACTTCCAATCGGTTGGGGTAGTTTTCTTCCAAGTGAATTTTTGAATGAGATGATACAAATCTTTGTTGTTGATTTTCGTCTGTTACAAGTCAGTATTATTGATACCCGAACTGTGCTCTTGCCAATTCCCAAACAGGAATAGGGAATACTCTGTCTTTTTTTTTTTTTTAATGATGTTTAACTGTTTATTTAGCCCACATCGTGTAAAGCGTGGTTTTAGAGGATATAGCCATAGATCTATCTCTCTTTGAGAAACCTGTGTTAGGCATGAGGTTTAGATCTAGATCTATATGAAGTGTGTACACAATATGCATGTCGATCTATCTATCTATCTATCTATCTATCTATCTATCTATGTGTGTGTGGGCACAACACACACACACACACACACACACACACACACTGGAGGATGAATTTCTGGAGTTTGGGTGGCGTGGTTTTTTGTGTGTTGTTGTTGTGGGGGGGTTTTTGTTTGCTTTTTTTTTTTTTTTTACATACTGTTCTTAGATTATCCACAATTGTTGGATCTGTAATATTGTGTTGTATTGTATTGTATACAACTTTCAGTCACAACAGATTTCTCTGCGTAAAATTTGGGGCTGCTCTCCCTTGGGAGAGGGCATCACCAAAAGAGCAGGTAGACCCATTTTTTTTAAATCCTGTTTGCATGACTGTGTCTTTGTTTCCCTATCAGAGTGGCTTTTTTCTATAAAGTTTTACTAGGGACAACACTGTGTTTTCGCGAGTTATTTTTACATAATGATGCTGAATCTACACACTGGATCTCGGTTTATCGTTTCCTCCGAAAGACTAACGCCCAGACCACCACCCAAGGTCTAGTGGATGGGGAAAAAGTTCGAGCTCAGACGGGGATCAAACCAACGCTTCTCGCTTTTCCAAGCAAGTGTCTTACCTCTAGACCACCGATCCGTACAGATGTGAATGATACACACACACACACACACACACACACACACGCTCGCACGCACATACACACACGCTCGCACGCACATACACACACGCGCGCACGCACGCACACACACACACACACACACACACACACACACACAACACTGATACACATGCTAACGAACTTTTATATGGTTATTTAAACAGAGAATGAACGATACGTATTTACAAGAATGGAATGGATCTGTCATGGTCAAAGACATGTATATCAAACATATAGACTGTCTAAAACTAACTTTGAATGTGAACGATATTTTGACTACTTAAATATAAAAGGTTTCAGAGACTGCTTAATAAAACTTCGTCTTGGCTCACTACCAATTAATGGATCATCTTTTAAAAGAGCTTTTAAGAAAAATATTGACCACATGTGTAAGCTGTGTAATGTATTGGAAGATGAGGATCATTTTCTTAAGAGCTGCATTCTTTATACTGATTTAAGACATAAGTATTTGGACTCTAGTAACCAACCATACGTGAGTTTGCGAAAACATGGTTCAGTTTTTCCATTCGCAATCTCAGCTTTTATCTTTTCAATGCTTTGATAGTACGGCAGGAATATGTTGAAAATCTGGAGAATGGATATTGAATAACTGTTTAATGTACACAACTGCTTAAAGTAGATAATTTTGTCTCCTTTTAGGATAGTCCCATTTGACTTTAGTTATGTTTTGGCAGTTGCCATATATGTCATGTTTTGTTTTGGCTTCGTTTTGATATGCTTGGTTTGACCCCATTCTAGGGGCTAGTGGCCTGAAGAATAAACTTTGTTCATTGTTCATAGGCCTATGCGCTCACAAAAATCACGCACTGGCATCAAATCGTACTGGGCATATAGGACACAAATTATCGATCACATTATATAGCATATTTCTTCTTTCTCTTCCTCCTCCTCCTCCTCTTCTTCTTCTTCTTCTTCTCTTCCTCTTCTTCTTCGAACGCTTGGACATTAACTGTTCTTGTCTTTTATACGTAGGAACAAAAATTCGTCGCGCTGCCCTTAAGCCCTGACCAGTCATACCCAGCGCATCCGACTTCGGCGCGGGAGAGAATTGTAGTCATTCTGAAAAATAAAAGCAGGAAAATGGACCAAGAAGGAAGAAAATAGACAAGAAGGAGGTGGCAGTGAGAAAAGGAACAAGGCAGAAACAAAGAGAGGGATAGAAAAGAGGGAATTCCTAGCACAGAATCTCCAGAAGGGGATGGGGGGGGGGGGGGGGGGGGGGGGGGGGGGGGTGCTATTTATACTGATAGAATCCCAGCGTCTCCATGGGGGAACAGAGCATATTAAGTAGCAACTATACACACATTTGAACAGAGAACTGCATCACACGAGATGCACAGTCATAGTCACCCGATCACGTGTAGCTTATACCTAATACTAAAAGCATGTAGCCTACATAGAATCATGTGCCCTCAACAGAAACTATGTAATACAATGCTTCTACATATCGTGATATAGTATTTGGATGTGTCGCGCACTGAATTGAGTAGAACGATGCGGAGTACAAGATCTTTTGGTGTTTGTGTGTGTGTTTGTGTGTGTGTACCCGGGCGCGTGTGTGTGCATGCGTGCATGCATGTGTTTATTTTATTTTATTCTTTTATATCGAGGATAATGGAATAAGCACTTCTGTGCTTTTTTACAAGTCCCCGTGTGTATGCGGTTTTGTAAATTGTCATCTGTTCCCACCGGTGTGTGTGTGGTGTGTGTGTGTGTGTGTGTGTGTGTGTGTGCGTGTGTGTGTGTGTGTGTGTGTGTGTGTGTGTGCACGCGCGCGCGCGCTCGCACCCGTTTGTTCCATGAGCACAGTGTATGCATGTTGTGTGATTAGCTGTGCCTGAATATGTGTGTGTGTGTGTGTGTGTGTGCATGTGTGTGTGTGTGCAGTGCCGTAGTGCGCGCTCGCACGCGTGCACCCGTGTGTAGGCTATGAGTATGTGTGTGTGTAGTGTGTGTGTGTGTGTGTGTGTGTGTGTGTGTGTGTGTGTGTGTGTGTGTGTGCAGGCCCGTAGTGCGCGCTCGCACGCGTGCACCCGTGTGTAGGCTATGTGTATGTGTGTGTGTATGTATGTGTGTGTTGTGTGTGGTGTGCGTGTGTGTGTGTGTGCAGTGTCGTAGTGCGCGCTCGCACGCGTGCACCCGTGTGTAGGCTATGTGTATGAGTATGTATGTGTGTGTGTGTGTTGTGTGTGTGTGTGTGTGTGCAGTGTTGTAGTGCGCGCTTGCACGCGTTCGTCCGTGTGTAGGCTATGTGTGCGTGTGTGTGTGTGTATGTATGTATGTATATGTGTGTGCGTGCGCGCAAATGCGCGCGATGGGGGGGGGGGGGGGGGGGGGTGAGGGGGAGGGATATTTGGAATTCAAGCACAGGGTATATTATAGGCCTATCGGAGATAAATCGAAATATTGTCCAAAGACAGGAGATGGTCGGAGCACATTGTGGAACATTTGCTGCCATTCTAGTCATTTGCGCTGGGACTTGGGGTCTGTTGATTGGGTGTGTGATTTAAAAGTTAGCGTCTTCGGGGTTTCGGTTTGTTTGGTTGTTGTTGTTGGGTTTGTTTGGTTTTTTTTTGGGAGGAGGGGGAGAGCTGGGTGGGTTTTTTTTCTTTTTATCTTTAAAAGATTTAAGAAGACACACACACAAAAAGAAAAGAAAGAAAGAAATTTGTGCAATCTGCAACACATGTAGATCAATGTCACCATTCTATGTCAAGCTATTTATTTCAGAATCAGCGTTGACTGTAAAAAAATTTTTAAAAAAGGGTGAAAGGGTGGCGCAGCGCTAAGTGGCGACGCGTTCTCCCGCTCTACCCGGGGAGAGCAGCCCGAATTTCACGGAGAGAAATCTGCCGTGACTTAAAGTGGTATGAAATAAAATCTGAGCTTTGATTTGTTGCTTTACAAGATTCAGGCTATATAAATTCCATACATTATTATTATTATTATTAAAAACAAAAACATAGTAAACAAGATTGTAACCAGATTTGGCAAAATTGTGGGCTGTGAGCAAATGAAACTGAATGACTTGTATAAATGCCGTGGGAGAAGAGCTAGACAGTTTGTGAGTGATGACACACATGTGCTTCAAAATATTTTGAACCCCTGCCTTTCGCAAAAGCGCACAGAGTCCCCAAACTAAAACCCCTGCGTTTTAAAAAATAGTTTTTTTTCCAACCTCAATTCTGCTATTAAATAAAAGTTGAAAAAAAAAATCTGAATTGAACGAAGCCCACGACAGAAGAGAGAGAGAGGGGGGGGGGGGGGGGGGGGGGGGGGAGACAAAAAGGCTACCTTTTATTAATGAAACTGTTTTCATTTTCTAATAGAATAAGTATTAACTTACTGTTTTTGTCTTATCATACAGTTATACAAATGATTTTTTTTTTTTTTTTCTTTTTTTAAATACGGCGCGTGTTTTTATTTTAGACTGTTCAATACAAAAGAACATGTATTAATTTAATTAATATTTGTTTTATACAACATGTTATAACTTTTGACTTGTATTTTTAAAAATGCTGAGCATGGGTACGATTTTTACAATGCGCGAGCGTGCGGGGGCGCGAGTGACTGTGAATGTGGGGATGTACGAGTTTATTGTCGCACAGGGTAAAGTGATTTTTTTTGGGGGTTGGTTTGTGGCTGGCTGAGAATTGCTGATTTGTGGGCTTTTTCTCTGATGGGTGCGTGCTGATGTTTACAGGGTGTGTTTTTAAATATATGTTTTTTAAAGTTTTTTGTTTTTATGTTGGGGAGTAACCCCCTGGGAATTTTTTTGTCTTTTAGTAATAAACTTTTGAATTTGAATTTTTAATTTGTTTTTGACAAGCTGTCTTGAAGTGACAACTGTTATTTTTTTGCCGTAAAATTTTAAAATTTAAAAATTTTGGCCCACCTTAGCTCCCCCGCTCCCCCCCCCCCCCCCCCCCCCCCCCCCCTCCCCCCAACCTCCACCCTGTCAAAAACAAAGGGCTAATACTTTATCTCCACCCCCACCCCCCACTTCTTTCCCACAGTTCCCCCCTCCCAGAGCGTTGTGGGCCTAATTCTCCCTACTCATAGGCCTATCAAGAAGTTCCATTTTAACCCGGGGAAACGTTTGGAAAGGAATACAGCCGAAGGAAAGGAGATCAGAATTTTCATTTCAAAAAGTGAACCGTACACAATTCCCTTTAACAGCCCAACCGAATTTTTACATTTTAAAATTTGATAGACCAAAATTAATAGACCTTAGGATGGGTGCCGCCAGTTTTTTGTGTGTTTCGTTTTTGGCAAAATGCACTCTTTTTGGAAAAGACAACTGTCCAAATGTTTTACCAAAAACAAAACAAAAAAAAAAACCCAAAAAAAAAAGAGTTTGAGTACAGATCGTTTGTTTTCAAACCCCTATTTTGTCTTTTTGAGTATTGACTTTAAAATGAAAAAATAGCTTTTCTTTTCCGAGAGTCCAGACCTTTAGCTACTATTTTATTCCGGGAAAAACCCCTCTATTGAATTCATCTTTCGAAGGCTCAGACAGCTATGTTTTTGTCTGTTAATGAGCGAAAAGCGTTCCCACGGGGTGCCGTTAAGGCCTGGCAAGTCAGGACCAACGCATCCGACTCAGCATTTAGAAAAAATTGTTACTTTTAAGTCTTTCAGGGGAAAAAAAAAGACAGGAAATGGACCACCAGGTCCCAGCGAGACCCTTCAGCAAAAGCAGCAGAAGTCACCGCCGAACAGGTTTTAAAAAACAATCCACAGAGAAAGCATAGAGAAAAGAACCCACTAGATTTATTTTTACACCAACCCCTTCATCATCAGATCCTCCATTCAGTCCCAGGAAAATCCGACCATACCTAGTTGTAAAGACCTCGACACAAAACCCCGATCACGTGTAGTTTATACCTAATAAAAAAAGCATGTAGCCTACATAGAATCTGTGCCCTCAACAGAAAATATTAATACAATGCTTCTACTTTCGTGATATAGTATTTGGATGTGTCGCGCACTGAATTTGAGTAGAACATGGGAGTACAGATTTTTGGTTTTTGTGTTGTTTGTTTTTGTTGTGTACCGGGCGCGTTTTTTTTGTTTTTGCATGCGTGTGCATGTGTTTATTTTATTTTATTTTTTTTATATCGAGGATAATGGAATAAGACTTTGTGTTTTTTTTAAAGCCCCCGTGTGTATGGGTTTTGAAAATTGTCATTG
This sequence comes from Rapana venosa, assembly GCA_028751875.1. Taxonomy (NCBI): domain Eukaryota; kingdom Metazoa; phylum Mollusca; class Gastropoda; order Neogastropoda; family Muricidae; genus Rapana; species Rapana venosa. The sequence continues at coordinate 20,865,137 of CM054138.1, read as the reverse complement.
TTCCCCGGTGGTGTGTGTGGTGTGGTGTGTGTGTGTGGTGGTGCGTGTTTGGTGTGTGTGTGTGTGGGGGTGTGCACCGGGGCGCTCGCCCCCTTTTTGTTCATGAGCACAGTTTGCATGTTGTGGATTAGTGTGCCTAAAATATGTGTGTGTGTGTGTGTGTGTGGCGTGTGTGTGTGTGCGTGCGTAGGGCGCTCGCCCGGTGCCCCCCTTTTTGTAGGTATGAGTTTTGTGTGTGTATGTGTGTTGTGTGTGTGTGTGTGTTGTGTGTGTGTGTGTGTGTGTGTGCAGGCCGTAGTGCCGCTCCCCAGTGCCCGTGTGTGGATTGTATGTGTGTGTGTGGAGGTGTGTGTTGTGTGTGGTGTGCGTGTGTGTGTGTGTGCGTGTCGTAGTGCGCGCTCCACGCGTCCCACCCGTGTGTGGCTAGTGTATGAGTATGTATGTGGGGGGTGTTGTTGTGTGGTGTGTGTGCAGTGTTTGTAGTGCGCGTTGCAGGGTTTGTCCGGTGAGGCTTTTTTTGTGCTTTTGTGTGGTTGTATGTATGTATGTATATGTGTGTGCGTGGCGCAAATGCGCGCGGGGGGGGGGGGGGGGGGGGGGGGTGAGGGGGAGGGTTTTTTGGAAAAATTCAAAGAGGGGTTTTTATAGCCATCGGAGATAATTTCGAAATTTGCGGGGGAGGGCGGAGTTTGGAAAATTGGCGGCCTTCTGTTTTGGTGGGTTGGGGGGGGGATTGGGTTTTTTTTTTTTAAAAGTTAGGCCGGGGTTGGTTTGTTTTTTTGGTTTTTTTTGTGGGTTTTTTTTGGTTTTTTTTGGGGGAGGGGGGGAGGGGGGGTTTTTTTTCTTTTATTTAAAAGTTTTGGAAGAAACCCACAAAAAAAAAAAGAAAAAAGAAATTTGTGCTCTAAAACAGGTTAATTCCCATTTTATTAACTTTTTTTTAAAACTTAGTAAAAAAATTTTTAAAAAAGGGTGGAAAGGGTGGGCGGCAAAGGGGCGAGCTTTGTTACCGGGGAGAGCCCCCCGAATTTCACGGAGAAAAAATTGCCTGCTTAAAAGGGGTAGAAATAAAATCTGAGTTTATTTTTGTTTAAAATTTTGGTTTAATAAAATTATACATTATTATTATAAAAAAAAAAAAACATGGAGCGGGGGGGGGGGCGGGTGGTGAGGGGGGGAGGGGGGGGGGGGGGCGGGGGGTGGGGAAAGTGGTTTGGGCGGGGGGGGGGGAAAATTGGGGGAAGGAAAAGGTTTTTGGGGGGGGGCGGGGGGGGGGGGGAGGGGGGGGGGGTGGGGGGGGGGGGGGGGGGACTAAAGGCTACCTTTTATTAATGTAAACTGTGTTCAGTTTTAATAGAATAGAGTATTAACTTAAATGTATTTGTTTATCATACATGTTTTACAAATGATTTTTTTTCTTTTTTTTTCTTTTCTTTAAATACGTGCGCGTGTTATTATTTTAGATTGTTCAATATCTAAAAGAACATAGTTTTTAATTTAATTAATTTGTCTTTTTACAAATGTTATAACAATTTGACTTGTATTATTAAAATGCGTGAGCAGGGGGTACGTTTTGTTTACAATGCGCGAGCGTGCGTGCGGTGCGCGAGTGACTGTGAATGTGCGGATGTACGAGTTTACTTGTGCGCACAGGAGAAAAGTGATTTTTGTTGGGGTGGGTTTGTGGCTGGCTGAGATATTGCTGATTTGTGGTGCATTTTATCTCATGATGGGTGCGTGCTGATGTTGGACAGTGTGTGTGTGTTTTAAATATTATGTTTAAATGTTTATTGTTTTTATGTATGGCGAGTAACCCGCTGGAATTTCTCTGTCTTTGAGATAATAAAGCTTTTGAATTTGAATTTGAATTTGTTGACAAGCTGTCTTGAAGTGACAACTGTTATTTTTTGCACGTTAAATTTAAATTCAAAATTTAGGCTAGCTATAGCTCCCTGCTCCTCCCCCCCCCCCCCCCCCCCCCCCCCCCCCAACTCTCCACCTGTCAATACAATAGGCGCATAATACTTGATCTCCACCCCCACCCCCCACTTCTTCCGTACAGTTCCCTCATGCCCAGAGCGTTGTGGTCCTAATTCTGCCCTACTCATAGGCCTAGTCAAGAATGTTCCATTTAACCTGGTGAAACGTTGGAAAGGAATACAGCCTGAAGGAAGAGGAGAGTCAGAATTCTTCATTTCAAATGTGAACCGTACACAGGTATTCCTTTAACAGGCCTAACCGAAGTCGTACAATTTTAAAATTATGATAGTACCAAAATTAATAGACCTTAGAGGATGGGTGCCGCCATGATTTTTTGTGTGTTTCGTTTTTGGCAACATGTTCACTCTTTCTGCTGAAAAGATCAACTGTCCAAATGTTTCACCAAGAACAAAACAAACAAAAAAACCCAAAATAAAAAGAGTTTGAGTACAGATCGTTTGTTTTCAAACCATATTTAGTCTTTTAGAGTATTGACTTTAAAATGAAAAGATAGCTTAGTCTATTCCGATGAGTCCTAGACCTTGAGCTACTATTTTTATCTCCGGGAAAACCCGTCTATTGAATTCATCTTCTTCGAAGGCTCAGACAGCTACTGTTGTTGTCTGTTATATGAGCGAAAATGCGTCACGCTGCCGTTAAGCGCCTGGCAAGTCAGGACCAGCGCATCCGACTTCAGCATGAGAAAGAATTGTTATCTTTTAAGTCTTTCTAGGGGAGAAAAAAAAAGACAGGAGAATGGACCAAGAAGGCAGAAAAACAGACAATGAGGAGGTGACCAGGAAGAAGAAAAAGGAACAAGACACAAACTTAAATAAGGGATAGGACTAGAGCAGAATTTTCCAGAATGTGGGAGGCTATTTAACTGACAGACACCCCCCCCCTTGCCCTCACCCCCTTTACAAACAACACATGCAATGGGAATTAAATTGTAGAACTTTTAACCCCACCCTTGGCTGTCATCCAAACTGGCAGACACAAGCAGAGGTGTTTGGGATTCGTGGAGTCTTCAGTTTCTGCAGAGAGCACTGACTTTTTATTTCAACCAGGTTTTTTCTGGGGTTTTTTGTTTCCCTTTTTCTCTGAAAGGCTCTTTTTTGTTTCGTTTTATTGTTGGTTTTAATGAATTCAGTTTCTTCTTTTTTCGAGGGCCTGGCTTGGTGATTGGGTGGCCCCATCTTTTGGCAGGATGTATGGTAGTATTGCCCATCAACTCTCACATCCTCATTGGGGGACGGGATAGCCTGGTGGTTACAGGGATGTATTCGTGATCTGCTGACCCGGGTTCGATTCTCGTTCAAAAGGATTTTTCCTCAGGAGTTAACTTCAGTGCCAAATCCACTACCCCCAAAAGTCTTTCGGATGACACTATAAACCGAGGTCCCGTGCGCGAACGCTTGCAGAACATCTTGCGTACACGTTAAAACCCATTCCACTTTTTGGAAGAGTAGGCCATTATGTGCCGGTGGGACCGGATGACAACATTTACAAAACTGTATACACACGGGGACTGGATGAAAAAAAGCACATGAGTGCTTATTCCATTATCCTCGAAATAAAAGAGTAAATAAAAAAGGTCATATCATTTATTCATTATAATCGTTATTATTTTGATGTTGTAGTTGTGTTTATTTATCTATGCATTTTATCTTTCCTTCCTTTTCACAGCAGAATCATTTTTGATGCATTGTTCCTGATGACAGAAAGTGGTTGCCTTTATGGTTAAACTGGTCTGATACTCAAAAATTTGATCTGAGATGAATCATAGAGCTGTAACTAAAAAGCAGAGAAGGAAGCCATGATTGTGCTAGCGACTGTTCAACTAAGCCAGTTACGCTGGTATGAACATAACCCGAACTGTGCAGAAATGTAGCAGACTGGGAAAAAACTTGCCTAGTATAGATGGGTAGCTGAAGATTGAACGTGGCTACCTTAAAAATGATCACATGCATTAAAATCTCCTTAGATTTTTTTAGCCCTAAAAACAAAAAAAGGTCCATATAACAAACGCAAAAAAAAGAAGAATAAAAGTGTTCATCCAAAATTGAAAAATTCTGTAGTTAATGAAGAAAGATGACCAAAAAAACCCCCAACTTTTTTTGGCAAAAAATCTTTCTGTAGGCAGTTACAGAAACATTTTTGTTCCAGATTTCAGGGAAGGGGAAAAAAAAACAAACCTGCAGAATATTTATATATGAGGTGTCCTATCCTTGTTTCTTGCAGACTAGGGTGCCCAGGTAAGAGCGGAAGTTCAGACAGATCATTACGTCACCCTCAGATGGCAGATGGGCAGGGGGAGTGCCCCTCACTCTCCAGCATCGAACCAGCGAGTCTTGGTGCGCCTGAACTGCTGTCTGCTGGAGAGAGTGATCCGGAGTTTGTCAATGATGCCGACCGTCTGCGGTTCCAGTGTCCAGTTCACAAAGGTCTGGTGCGCAACACTCGGCAGACGCCTTGTGGCCACCGGATTTGTCAAGAGTAAGTTGACATATCTCTCTCTCTGTCTCTGTCTCTGTCTGTGTCTCTGTCTCTCTCTCTCTCTCTCTCTGTCCCCACTCTCTCTCTCTCTCTCTCTCTCTCTCTTCTCTCTCTTCTCTCTCTCTCTCTCTCTCTCTCTCTCCCTCCCTCTCTCTCGCTGTCTCTCCCTGCTCTCTCTTTCTCATACAGGATGTATGCTGGGTATGTCTGTGTTTCCCTAGCCCATCATATGCTGACATGAATTACAGGATTTCGAGAATATACTTCTGTCTCAGTTATCCCACTGTCCATATACACTGGACGAGGTTTTTAAAAGAAGAGCAAGTAGCATTTTGTTCATGAAAGAACTGGCCATTGGAACTTTGTTTAAGCGTACGATGACATCAAAGTTGAATCTTGGAATGAAGATCAGCGACTCTTATTGTGATGTATACACGATTGATTGCAGATTCATTTGATTGTGTCTGACTTTTAACAGATTTCTTATGTATCTAAGAATTATGCGAGCAGAAACATCAATGAAAAATTTCACTTGAAGAATATGGCCTTTCTGCGTAAATCACTAAAAGCTTCCTTACTTCTGATATATTCTACTGTTTCCTCAGCTCTTGGGTATTGCTGCTTGTTATTACCAGTCTTTAAAAGACTGCTTCAATTTAACCCAATCTTAAATGACGTACACCATGTTTCTACTGGTTGCTGATGATGATTGCTTTTGTTCTTCTGATTGATTGTCTTCTCCTCCTCTCTTCTCTACGTTCCTGTACTTGGTGGAATGCATAGTGTCTGGTCTTCTCCTGTGCTTGTGGCTCTGCAGGGGCGGTCTGCCCAATGGCCTCAGCTGACACACTCCAACTTCAGAGTAGCTGATTTTTGTGTACAGTATGCATGCTTGGTATGTTTGTGTATGTTTGTGTACGTATGTTTGTGTTTCCTACTACTACACAATGTTTGACATGCTGATTTGATCTTCTGCATGGGTAAAATACATAAAAGGTATTAAGGCACTAACAGGTCTGCTCTCTTAAGTTGACCTGGGAGATTGTAAAAAAAAACCCAACCAATTCTATCAGATGCCACCACCTAGATTCCAATCCACAATTTCACGGACCCATAGGATCGAAGTCAAACTGTTTTAACAATTCAGCTATTGCATCCATCATGCTAATTGATGATATTGATGTTTGTGTGTTTCAAGGTGTGGCTGAATTGATGTGTGTGTGTGTGTGTGTCAAGGTGTGACTGAATTGATGATATTGATGTTTGTCAAGGTGTGTCACTGTGTGGCTGAATTGATGATATTGATGTTTGTGTGTTGTATGTGTGTCTGGTGCGATGAGTATGAGTTGTTGTTTAGTATCATGAATTGATGATATTGATGTTTGAGTGTTTCAAGGTGTGGCTGAATTGATGATATTGATGTTTGTGTGTTTGTCATGGTGTGTCACTGTGTGGCTGAATTGATGATATTGATGTTTGTGTGTTTCAAGGTATCACTGAATTGATTATATTGATGTTTGAGTGTTTCAAGGTGTGGCTGAATTGATGATATTGATGTTGATGTGTTTGTCAAGGTGTGTCACTGTGTGGCTGAATTGATGATATTGATGTTTGTGTGTTTCAAGGTATCACTGAATTGATGTATATTGATGTGTGTGTTTCAAGGTGTGGCTGAATTGAAGATATTGATGTTTGTGTGTTTTTCAAGGTGTGTCTGATTTGATGATATTGATGTTGGTGTGTTTGTCAAGGTGTGACTGAATTGATGATATTGATGTGTGTGTGTTTCAAGGTGTGACTGGATTGATGATATTGATGTGTGTGTGTGTGAGAAGGTGTGACCGATTTGATGATATTGATGTCTGTGTGTCAAGGTGTGACTGAATTGATGATATTGATGTCTGTGTGTTTGTCAAGGTGTGTCTGAATTGATGATATTGATGTCTGTGTGTTTTTGTGTCAGGGTAATAATAATAATAGGGAGGCACCGTGGTCGAGTGGTTTAGGCGGTCAATTTGTGATCCAGAGGTCGCGGGTTCAATCCCCGCTCGGCTCGGTGTTGTGTCCTTGGGAAAGACACTTTACTCCTATTTTCCTCACTCCACCCAGGTGTACAAGTGGGTACCAGCTCTGCTGCGGAAGTATGTGGCGACAGACTAGCATCCTGTCACAGGGGTGGTGAAAAACCATCAGTTCGCTTAACGCTACAGAAACCGGGATAAGCTCCGGCTCTATGGGCCTTCTGGCTCGAAAGAACATACTTTACGTAATAATAATAATAATAAATAATAAATGGAATTTATATAGCGCTATATCTTGTAAAAAAACAACAAATCAAGGTGTGACTGAATTGATGATATTGATGTCTGTGTGTTTGTGTGTCAAGGTGTGACTGAATTGATGATATTGTTATTGATATTGTTTGTCAAGGTGTGTCACCGTGTGGCTGAATGGCGCCACCTCCAGGCGATGCCCAGAGGGAGAAATGGACTGCGAGGAAGTGACTGAAGCAAATGTACTGCCAACTTTTGTCCCTTTTTTGTTTGTGTTTTGTTTTGTATTGTATGGTATTCTAGTGTCATGTTGTTGGGGGGGGGGGGGAAGGGGGGGGGTGTTGTTCCTTGGCTAGAGCTCAAAGGTTTACCAGTGGCGAGGAAGGAGAATCGGACTGCGAAGAAATGACTGAAGCAAATGTACTGTCAACTTTCGTCCCTTTTTTGTGTGTGTTTTGTTTTGTATTGTATGTATTCTAGTGTCATGTTGTTGGGGTGTCATGTGTGGTGGGGGGGGGGGGTTGTTTCCTGGTAGAGCTCAAAGGTTTACCAATGGCAAGGAAGAGAATTGGACTGCGAAGAAATGACTGAAGCAAATGTACTGTCAACTTTCGTCCCTTTTTTGTGTGTGTTTTGTTTTGTATTGTATGGTATTTCTATTGTCATGTTGTTGTTGTTTCTTTGTTGTTGGTGTTGTTGTTTTTATTCCTCAGAGAGAGCTCAAAGGTTCACTCAGTGGCGAGGACAGAGAATTGGACTGCGAGGAAGTGACTGAAGCAAATGTACTGCCAACTTTCGTCCCTTTTTTGTGTGTGTTTTGTTTTGTATTGTATGGTATTTCTATTGTCATGTATGTTGTTGTTGTTGTTTCTTTGTTGTTGGTGTTGTTGTTTTTATTGCTCAGAGAGAGCTCCAAGGTTCACTCAGTGGTGAGGAAGGAGAACTGGACTGTGAAAGTGGGGATTGAAGCAAATGTACTGTCAACTATTGTTCTTTGTTTAGTGTTTGTTTTGTGTTGTAATTGTATTCTATTCTAGGCCATCAGCACCTGGGCTTTACCACAGTTCTTGATTAAACCATTGACGCTGGGGGCAACAGCAAAGTGAGAGGCTGTATGACCAGTGGCTTTCCCACTCATGGAATTCCACTTTACAGCTTAGCCTTTAGTGATCGGCTATGACTCTCTGACTAGGAGGCTTGACTCGCACAATCCTTATGTGCTGCAGCCTTGGGGGCTGGTTGGCCTTTGGAGAACATCTCCAACACTGACTGTCCTTAAGCCCACTTGGCCGAGAGAGTGGGGATGTACTGTGGGCAAGGCATCTCCACTATAATCAAATTTCTGCCCAGTTTCCAAAACAGCAGCTGCCTCCTCTGCTGTTTTGGAGGCCATCGTCGGACACGATGGACAAACATACATACATGTATTCTATTCTATTCTGTTTTAATGTCAATGGGGTGGGGGGAGGGGGGGGGGGTTTGTTCCTCAGCTACAGCTCCAAGGTTCACCAGTGTTGAGATTTTTTTTGGATGTGTCGATTCCTTCCCCCCAGCTATGCAGGTCGCTGCATTCTGACTTTAGGGATGGTGTGTAAATACAACACCTGTGTGCATGCGTTTTAAACAGTTCTGTCATCTGTTCCCTACTGGCTCAAAATGGCCTACTCTTCTGAATAGGTTTTTAACATGTGCGCAAGATGTTCTGCGTGCGTTCGCACGTGAGGCCCAAGTTTATAATCTTTTCCTAAGGACTTTGACATTCAGTTCGATTTTCTCATCAAACTGGGAAGAGAGAGGGCAAGGCTGGGAATGGAACCCAGAACCTCACGGTTTACTTGTTAGGCAGGTGAACCGTCTTAACCATCTTGCCACCTTCCTTCTTGTAATGTTTTCTATCCTGTTGTATTAGTCTACTCATTTCAGTCACAGTCGATTTCTCTGCATGAAATTTGGGCAGCTCATTTCTGAGGAGACTGTGTCATTACAAGAGCAGTACCACACTTTAAAAAAATGTTTTCCTTTTTCCCGTCTGTGTGTGTATTTTGCTTCTCTATGAGAGTGGCTTTTTGTTACAGAATTTTGCCAAGAACCATTTTTATGGTTGTTGTGGTTTGGGTTGGGTTGGGGTTTTATATGCACTTGATGCGTGTTGAACACAGGACCTCGGTTTAAACTCTTATCTGAAAGACTAGCACCCAGACCAACACTGAAAGGGGAAAAGTTTAGGTACAAGTAGGGTTTGCACCAACACAACGCTTTTTGATTTATAGACAGGCATGTTATATGTCGACCAGCAATCCCGTTGTGTGATTAAAGAAACAGGATCTCCTGATGTTGATATTTTCTGAATGTTTTAAACCATCATGAGAACGTGCTCAAGTGTCCACACACGCACAGATGCACGAATGCATGCATGGATGCATGCGTGCACACACACACACACACACACACTCATACACCACACACACACACACACACACACACACACACACACACACACACACACACACACACACACACCACACCATGATAGCAGCTACAGGAGGCATACTTTTATCATCATTGGTTAACAATAGAAACAAAAAGACATGAGGTTATCTCGATAATGACACTAAGCGAGACCAAAAAAACAAAATGAATTTCGTTATCTGTAGTTGTGTTACACCCTTTACACACTGAAGCCATGTTAGCCTAGTCTTGAGATTATTGGACTTTTTATCTCATACACAACACAACAACACAACACAACACAACACAACACAACACAACACAACACAACACACCCCACACACACACCACACACACCACACACACCACACACCACACACCACACACACACACAACACAACGCACACAACACACACACACACCACACAAACCACACACCACACTCACACACCACACCACACCACACCACACACACACACACACACACAACACACACACACACACACACACACACACCCCACACACACACACACACACACACACACTTACACACACACACACACCACACACACACACACACACACACACACACACACAGTAAATTATACCTGGTGACCTAGTTTCAGTATTGTTGCCTTATAGATGTTACACAGAGACAGCATTCATAACTGGAGAATTTTTATACTGAGTGAATGTTGTCAAGGATATGGTTGGCTGGGTAAAAAGAACGTTTTAACATTGATTCACAGGTCACAGGTTTAAATCCTGTTTACAACAGTCAGGTTGGAACAGACTTTAAAGAACCAATATTTATACATATTTCAGGGGGACGGGAATCATTTATTGATGTTATTAATCTTGTTGTTATTGTTATCAGTATTATTATTGTTGTTGTTATCATCATTGTCATCATCATCATCATTGTTTTTGTTATCATTATCATAATTATTACAAGTATTATCATCATCATCTTCCTCTTCTTCCTTTTTTGTCATGTTTCTCCCAAGGGAGGTTTGACATTGATGAGCCTTATCATCATCATCATCATCATCATCATCATCATCATCATCATCATCATTATTGTTTGTTGTCATTGTTATCATTATGATTGTTGTTGTTCTTTTCTTCTTCTTCTTGTTCTTCTTCTTCTTCTTCTTCTTCTTCTTTTTCTTCTTCTTCTTCTTCTTCTTCACATTATCATCACTAGTGGTAGTGGTAGTAGTATCATCACTATTATCATCATTATCATTATGTTCCATTACTCCAAATCAAAGTATCTGTGTGATGTATCAGGACTTACCTCTGTTTACCATCCTAGGTGTCTGTAAAGCAAAGTAGTGGCTTGCGTGATTTCAGGTAACCGTGGACAGAAGCGTTCAGCGCGACATGAAAAGCATGCAGGTGTTTTGCCGGAACAAAAGCGAAGGATGTCCAGTGAAACTGCTTTTCAAAAATCATAAGGTAAGTTCCTGGAGGGAGATAAGGGGTAGGGGGGTGGGATGGGGGAGGGGGGTGGTATTAGCTAACCCAGCCTGATTTTATTTGTCATATGTTACCATTTTTGTTGATGTTAATGTTACCATTATTCCATTCTGCTGGCTACAGATGCAGTGTTTTGTGTCTTGTTTCAGAGTCATCTCGTACGATGTGAGTTCCAACGCGTTCCGTGTGAGCACAAGCCTAGAGGCTGCAATGAGACGGTGCTGCGAGGAAAGTTAAAGGAGCACCACAATCAGTGTCCTTTCAGACCTGTGCGCTGCAAACTGTGCAGTGTAGAGGTCAACCAGAATCAACTGAAGGTAACATCGGCATTTCTTCTTCTTACTTCTTTGTCGAACGCTCGGACAGCAACTATTGTTGTGTCATATAAAGTGTTGCGCTGCTGTTAAGCGCCTAACAAGTTGGGGCCCAGCGCATCCCACTGCAGCGTGGGAGAGAATTGTTATCTCTCAAGTCTTTCTGGGGGAAAAAAGTGCAGGAAAATGGGTCAAGAAGGCTGAAAGTAGACGAGAAGGGAATGACAGGAAGAAAAGGAACAAGGCAGAAATAAAGAGAGAGATGGAAAAGAGGAGATTCCTAGCACAGAATTTCCAGAAGGTGGGGATGCTCTATATATATTGAGAAACCCTCGGTATCCCCAGGGGGAGATAAGCATTTTACTTTGGCATTTTTATTGTCCTTGAAAATTCCGAGAGATAAAATCTTGTTTTTCCTCAGGTGTATATTGAGCACCTTACGAGGAGCCAGGAACACTCGAGTGATCGATACAAGTCTTGCGCTGATAAATGTACAATGTGCCTTTTCATAATTTTTTTTTTTTAAAGAAAGATTCAGTTTCTAGGGAATAGCAGTAAAACACAGACGTGTGTGTGTGTGTGTGTGTGTGTGTGTGTGAAGGAGGGGGGGCATACATTTGCTTGTAAATGGAACATTGTCTTCAACTAAAAACGTTCTGGTTGCAGGACCATGATGCGGATGACTGCCAAGAAGCAGTAACGGGATGTCTGTTTGGCTGTGAAAACAAAAAACTGAAAAGAAAAGAGGTGAGAAACTGTCATGTCAGATTTTGATGGAATGTTAAAGAAGGAGGGTAGCGGGATGGTTAAGATGTTCGCCTGCCAACTTGTAAACTGTGAGGCTCTGGGTTCGATTCCCAGCCTTGCCCTTTCTTCCCTGTTTGACAAAAAAAAAAAAATCGAACTAAATGTCAAAGTCCTTCAAATGAGACTATAAACTGAGGGCTTGTGTATGAACGCACGCAGAATATCTTGCACACATGTTAAAGCCTGTTCGACTTTTTGAAAGAGTAGGCCATTGTGTGCTGGTAGGAATGGATGACCAAAAACTTTGCATGAACACAGGTGTCATGTTTAGACACCCTCTCTGAAATCAGAATGCGCATACACAAACTCTCACCATAAAATGATTGATCAATATTCAGATGTGTCCATTTTCTGTGTCAGTGAAGAAGTCGAGTGTATCCAAAGATTGTCAAATAAAACATTGTGTATGGTTAAAATGATCATGAAAAAATGTAATAATTATGTAACCTGGAAATTACATCAGGGTCTGATGTAAAAATACTACAGCTTGAATGAAAAGAACCACTGTATTTTTTTGAGCCAAATGTTTACGTCTGACCTAAAAGTTTTGTTCAGTCAATTTGTAATTATCAGCTTTAAAAAAAAAGAATAATTCTGTTGGTTAAGTGACGTTTTAATGTAGGCCTTGGCACTCAGCCCACATCAGTAACTGACAAAGCTTTTGGCCTGGGCCATGACAGCTGGGAACGGGGTAGCTCAGTGGTCTGAGCACTCACTTTCCCCAAACCAATGTTCAGCAGCATTGAGCGTGGTTACCAAGTGGATGGGTGACCGTTTGCGCGCCTTGGCTTCAGTACAATCCCCCAGTTCACCCAGCTGTATATGGGTACCTGCCCTCTTTAGAGTCAGGGAAGGTAAAGCAGCAAGGGAGAGGAGATGAGCGCCGCTCTCAAAATGCTGGCCCCTAGAGAAGCTGAGGTCTCAGACGCCTCGCTCACCTATGACCACATGGATTATGGGACACCTTTACCTTTTATCTTTACTTGACAGCTGGTAAGAAAGACCAGGGGGCTGAGCTGAAAAGTCTTTTTCTTGATGTGTACATTGATAGAATCAGGTATTCTCTCTCTCTCTCTCTCTCTCTCTCTCTCTCTCTCTCTCTCAATTTTTTTTAAAAACCAAAATACTAAGCAGATCAGCAACCCCCTTCATGTATGGGCCAATGGCCTTTTTGTCAATAAATCATTCAAGTTCATTCGAGTTCGAGTTCTCTGTATCTCTCTCAAATTCTCATTGGTTTTCACATAACACATCAACAGAAATGATCACTGCTTGCCCCTTGTATACACATAGAAGAAGAATGAACTAACCAGAAGCCAGCAACGTTGCCTGGAAGAGTGTCTTGGCAAGATGTGTGTTGGACAGTCAGCTTTGTGTCATCATTGGTCACATCCAAAAAACAGGGTCAGTTGAAGGGATGATAAGAATGAAGACTTGGTTTGAATGAATAAGAGACATGTATTAATTTTACAGGTACTGGATCACAGAGATGTTTGTCCGGTTCACCCAGTGGATTGCAAATTCAAAGACAAGGGTTGCAAGTTTGTGGTGGGTACATTGGGAAAGTGTAGCTGTAGGTGGTTTGTTTGCATTGGAAGAGTTGATATATATATAGGTGGCACGTGGCATACAAAAACATTTATAGCATATCAGGACTTTATGGCATACAAACGCCTTTATTTCTGTTTCTCAGCTTTCACTTTAGGGACATACATACTTGAAGCCTGGCACACAGTTTTAACACATAACATGAAGTCTTTCACTTTTTTTGTTTTGTTTTCCCTGGAGTGATTCTGACAGGCTGAACAAAAGTTTTAGGACAGTAACCGTTTCGATATATTGAATATAAGGAACACAAGAGCTAATGGGAAAAGAAAAAAAAATAATGGGTGGTGCTGGTGTTGTGGCTACACACTCCTTTCGGGTAGAGCAGCCTCAATTTCACGCAGAGATATCTGCTGTGACTTATAGTGATATACAATGCAATACCAAAGCTTCAATCCATTAGTTTCTACATTTGTCGCAAGTGAAAATGGCTGCTTCAAGTCAAGAAGACATGTTAGATAGCTTTTTTAAGTGCTGTAGTTCTCAAGCTAATTGGAAAAAGCTAACATTTTGTGGCTGGTGAAAACATTTGTCAGATTCAGCTATTGAGCGGATGTAGTAAATCATACTACACCAAAAGTTTGAATTATACTTTAGTGTGTTTTGTGGTCATTTCACTTTGATTCCAAAATAGGAAGTAGTGAACTGAAGCCTAGGCTTGGTAGCATTTGTGTTCTAAATTTTGTGTTCAATGTATTCAAAGAAGTGAACAGTGTCCTATAACTTTTGTTCAGTCAGTCAGAATCATTCAGGACAAAAATGGAAGACTTAAATCATTATGTTCTAACTGTGACTGTGTGCCAAATTTAAGCTGAAAAACCACAAAAATTTTTTACCAAAAATATTTATTAAAAAAAAAAAATAATATATATATATATAATATTTATATGCTGTTTTCCGTTTTAACCCTCTTGTTGTTGGATTCTACGGAGCTAAACTGCCTGTAGATTTTGAATTCTTTGAAGGTTTCCTACCTCCATCTGACTTACTTTACTCCTAAGACAATTGTGTGTGTGCATGACAAGTTATCAAGCTGAAATTTTGTCACAAGCTAGGTATGTCTTTGTACTTGCATTTAGGCGCAAGTTTATGTGTCTGGTCACCAGATGTCTTGTCATTGTCACCTATTTGTCACCAATCACAGGTAAAAATATGGTATATATGATAAACAGCAAGTCCTGCATGGATTTGACAATAGTTCAAGCTTGTTAGTGTCGAATAAGGAAGTGATACCCAGCTGATGTGTTTACCAATGGTTATGTGCAATAGTACTTCAAGGATGTGTCACACAATGTCCCCATAGCATCTGTTGTTTTATGGTATGTCTTGAGGAGACAGAAGTTTTGTTTAACTATTTTTTCTTTTGAAAACAAGTCATATTCAGTCAACATGTGACCTTTATACTGTACTTCATATCTGCGTGTGCTACCACATTGTTTGTTAGTGTACAGAAGTGTATTATGTACATGACTGTCGCACTGTCACCAGTGTCACAGCACAGGTGTGACAAATTCGAAACAACACAAGAACTTCTGTAACCCTACAAAATTTTAATGTTGGTAGTCTCTAAAGTAGTCGTAGTGGTGGCACAGGGTCACATCACATCACAAAAAGCACAAATTATGGATGTTGTGAGTGGAGGGGGGGTGTATACCCATTGCTCTCACCTGTCGAACCTTGGCAGAGACCAGACTATTTTCTTTCCTTCTTGCTATTTTCATTATCGGCAATATCTGTTCGTTTCTGCCATTGCAGTTTCAAAGCAAAAGTGTGGTAATAATGAGAAAACAGTCAAAAGGCATTGTTTTCAGGCGTCTATGCCGCAGACTGGCCAGGAGGTCAAATTTCTCCACAGTCGTGTGTGTAGCACAGGTCAGGAATGTGCCCTGTAGCACATTATTTTCAGGCTCACTCTTCTCCCTAACTGCAGCATTTCCTTCCTCCTCTTCCTCGTAAGTGTTTAATATCGGACTCACTTAACAATTCTCGTTCAAATGTTTCTACTTCCAAGACAATAACATTCAATTTATCGTCTCGCTAATCAGATGAATCGTGTGCTACTAAAGAAAACGCGATTTTTTTTCACCACACTGCACCATTGAAAAGCGTTCCAGTCGCTGACTGTTATTTCTTCCTTCCCTCCCCACTACACGCATGTTTGTGGTCTAAATTTATCACTGGCACCGTCTGACACCCTCCCTGCATCCCCCCACCAATTTTCAGACACACAGTGTGAAAACCACGAGGTCTGTGTGTGATGGAAAAGTACTGCCCACGTGGGCACCACCAACTGTCAGCTGCGGTCGGATTGGAATCTAGCGGTAGCCTCCGTTTCTGTCGGCTGCAGCCGGATCGGGGACTAAAGGGTTAAATGTGTCTTGTCTGAATTGCTGCTGTGAACAAATAACTGGCATCTCTTGCAATGGTTAGAAAAGAAAACTTTATGGGTGTGTGTGTGTGTCTTCAGAATATTTTCACTTAAAAAAACCACTTATATATTATATATATATATATATATATATATATATATATATCATTTATATATATATATCATTATATAATATATATATAATATATTTGTATGTGTGCGTGTGTAGGTGCGTGTGTGGGTGTGTGTGTGCCTTCAGAATATTTTCAATTTAAAAAAAAATCTCTTTAATATGGCAAGATGTGTGTTGGACAGTCAGCTTTGTGTCATCATTGGTCGACATCTAAAAAACAGGGTCAGTTGAAGGGATGGTAAGAATGAAGACCTGGTTTGAATGAATAAGAGATGTGTATTAATTTTACAGGTACTGGATCACAGAGCATATATATGTGTATGTGTGTGTGTGTGTAATATCATCAAAATTATCATCATAATTATTGTGACATTCAGATCAGCATGGTTTCTGCCCCACAGGGAAAAAGAGAAGCCATGGAGAAGCACGAAAAAGAAAAGTTGGGGGAGCACTTGGAGCTGCTTACAAATGAAGTGACGAAGCTACAGAACAACAGTCAGGAGACTTGGACGGAACTCAGAGTAAGATAGAATCTTTTTTTTTCTTTCTTTCTCTCTCTCTTTTGTTTTTGGTTTGTTCCTTGAATAGAACTTCTAAGACTGGTGAGATTTTCAGGATTTGTGATTTTTGTTTTTTTTTGTAAAAGCCCATTATTAAGGTAGCCACATTTTGTTGTTTGGGATAATGTAAAAATACAGTGCTGGTGTGCATTTTTGTTGGTTGGTTTTTTTTTTGGGGGGGGAGATTTTTTTGGGGGGGTGGGGGGCTGGTGTTGAATGGTTTGAGGTTGTTTTTTTAAATGTCATCCGTTTGTTTCCGTATACAAGAGCTTTCTCTTTTTCATGAAATGGAAAAGGATTTTTTGTTGTTGTTACTCAGCTAGAGCTCTGAGGTTCACCAGTGGTCTTCTTCTTCGTTGGACGCTCAGACAGCTACTATTGTTGTCTGTTATATGAGCGAAAATGCGTCACGCTGCCGTTAAGCGCCTGACAAGTCAGGCCCAGCGCATCCGACTTCGGCACAAGAGAGAATAGTTACCTTTTAAGTTCTTTCTGGAAAAAAAGGCAGGAGAATGGACCAAGAAGGCAGAAAATAGACAAGAAGGAGGTGACAGGAAGAAAAGGAACAAGGCAGAAACAAAGAGAGTGATAGAAAAGAGGAAATTTCTAGCACAGAATGTGGGGATGCTATTTATACTGATAGGCCCCCGGCATCCCCTCGGGGAGTCTCTTTTTCATGAAATGGAAAGGGATTTTTTTGTTGTTACTCAGCTAGAGTCTAGCTCTGAGGTTCACCAGTGGTGATATTTGTGTTGTGTACGTGATAGTTTGGGCTCCTCATGTAGGTAGCCACATTCTAACCTTGGAGATGATGATGTCTAATAACACAACACCAGCGTGCATGCTTTTGTAAAAATCCATCTTTTTTTGTCTTTGATTCTTACTGGCATGATTGGCCCGCTCTTTCAAAAGGCGTAACAGGTTTTAACATGTGCGCAAGATGTTCTGCATGTGTTTGCACATGGGGCTTCGGTTTTTACTGTCTCTCATCTGAAGGACTTTCAGGGAAGTGGAGCCAGCACCGACGTTAACTCCAGAAAAAGAGAAAAAAATGGCCATGAACAGCTGTTTCGGTGGTGACTCTGCTTTGATCCCCAGCCCCCAGTGATAGTGTCACCATAGGAAGGAAGGTGGCAGGATGGTTAAGACGTTTGCCTGCCAACAAGTAACCGTGAGGTTCTGGGTTCGATTCCCAGCCTCGCCCTTTCTTCCCAGTTTGACCAAAAAAATCAAACTGAATGTCAAAGTCCTTCGGATGAGACTATAAACCGAGGCCCCATCTTGCGCACATGCTAAACCCTGTTCCGCTTTTCGAAAGAGTAGGCCATTGTGTGCCGGTGGAAACATGACAAAATTTACAAAACCGCATACACGGGGACTGGATGTAAAAAAGCACATGAGCGCTTATTCCATTATCCTCGGAAAAAAAAAAATCATCTGAGCGCTTTGATTTGTTGCTTTACAAATTTCAGCGCTATATAAATTCCATACATTATTATTATTATTACCTAAGCCCAGGTTCAAGGGGATTTTCCTCCCTGAATTCTTCCCCTCCCTTCCCAGAGTTAACATCAGTGCCAACTCCATTCCCCCCAAAAGTCCTTCAGATGAGGCTGTAAACCAACATCCTATGTGAAACAAATGCACACAGAACATCTTGCACGCATGTTAAAACCTGTTCTGCTTTTTGGAAGAGTAGGCCATTGTGTGCCTGTAGAAACAGATGACAAAATTTACAAAACTGCCATACACACAGGGACTGATTGTAAAAAGAAAACCCCACATAAGCGCTTATTCCATTATCCTCAAAACAAAAGAATAAATGGCGACAGACTAGCGTCCTGTCACAGGGGTGGGGAAAAACCATCAGTTCGCTTAACGCTACAGAAACCGGGATAAGCTCCGGCTCTATGGGCCTTCTGGCTCAAAAGAACTTTTTTTTGTTGTTGTGAAAATTGAATTCTTGTAATGATGTCGTTATGAAGTTTGTATGAGCGTTGACTATGTTGAGAAAAGTTTTCTGTGTTGGTATATATATAGAGATATATATATGCATGTATATACCAACACACACACACACACACACACACACACACACACAGTTGTCAGAATCATTGCTATTCATTCCTTTCTTTTTTCTCCGTGCAGTTATACTTAAAACATCGCACGTTTTCTGTCAGCAGACTTTGTCAGCGAAGTATGAACAGTTACAGCAGCTCTTTCGGTCAGCAGAAAGGGAAACAACATCTCAGCAGTTCAAGAAGCTGGACGATCAAATCCAGGATATGAAGGTAAGCTGTAAATCACATCAAGTGCATGGAAAAGAACCCCTGGCAACAAGACAGTTGTTCCTGGCAAAATTCTTTAGAAAAAAAAAGCCATCCATAGGGATACAAATGTAGACAGGATTTTTTTTTTTTAGAGTAATAGTTGGTGCTCTGCTTGTTGCGACATGATCTCCCCAGGGAGAGCAGCCTGATTTTCCTTGCAGAGAACTATGTCATGACTGAAAGTAGTATACAATACAGTATAATACAATACAATGCAGTACAGTATAGTACAGTGCATAACTCTCTTCAAGGGACAAAAATTGAGTTGATCATTAAAAGTTGAAATGTAAGAGTCCAACTGATGGATGCTATAGCTGAGTGGTTAAGACTTTTTGTTTTAAGTCCTGAGGATCCATGACGTCATGGGTTTGAATGTTGGCTTCAGCATCTGGTGAATTAAGGGTGGGGATTTTTTTACAATCTCCCAGATCAGCTTCAAGTGCAGACCTGCCACTGCCTTGATTTCCTTTATGTATATATACACATGCAGAAGATCAAATATGCACATTAACCCTTCCACTGCTGGATATAATTATTGGCACTCACAGGAATTGCACTTAAAACCAAGAATGTTTAGCAGTGGCTACCTTGTTCTGTTTTAGGGTTTTTACACGCTTATGATTAACACTAGATAGGTAAACCTATACATTTTTGGAAAGTAGAGACAATGTAGAATGTGATACAAAAAACAAAAAAGACATTACCTAGTATGTAGCAGGAGATATCCCACAAATTGTATTGAAAAAACTCCCTGACAGGTAAGCCACCTCACCCTCTACTTTTCATCAACTACACCCCTTTCATGGCAGAGACACAGAACAGAATGAACAACAAGGCCAAGCAACATGTGTTAAAGGCATTAGAAGTGTGAGATAAGACTCCACTTCATTCATTGTCTTATGTTGGTCACTAGCCTATGACTTCCACAACTGACTCCTTTAGGGTGGTGTCAACAACATTCCTTTCCAGATCATCATCACTCCTAGTAACCCTAATCACTACAAAGGACTGGAAGTTAGACACTTGAGGGACCCTACCAAGTGAAAAGGAGGCACTTTTCCCTAAAGTTACAATAATATGAACCTGATGTTGAACCTGACTTATGCAAGGCCACGATCATGGCCCATCGCAGTCTACCGGGAAGCCACGATCGATGGCCCCGCCTGTACGGGTTAAAGATCACACAATCCATGTCTGCATTCAATGGATTACGGATATACAAGGATACCCAGCATGCAACATGTACAATGAAATGAGCTGCTTGGAAGTCAGAATGTGTCAGCTGAGGCCAGCGGGCAGGCCTCTTACAGAGTTACAAGCACAGGAGGTAAAGGAACACAGAGAAGAAGGAGTAAGAGTCCGACCAAAGTTTGCTTTAGAAAATGCGTTAAAGTATGTTCCAATAATTATTGTAAACAACAGAGGTTCAATGGTATAATTATATGTTCAGATTGAAGCTTAAATTTACAAGATGTGGAAATGAATCACAGTCTGAACAGGAATTTGTATCATTTTGTTGCTTGAGGATAGGGGGGGGGGGGGGGGGGGGGGGGGGGTAACCCTGAAAGTCAGTATGACTTAAATGATCCAGAATATGGACAGAATGTTGCATGTTATTCTACTAAATTGCATTTTTTTTATCAACTTACAGTGTAGGAAATGAAATGAGGTTTTGCTGTTCAACAGGGAAAGAATTTCATTTGAATCTGTCAGAAAGAAGTACTTTGCTGGCATTACTTGATTTCCTCTTCCCCAGCCCCTAAGTCCACCTCCTCCCCCCACCACCTCCCCCCACCATTTCTTGAAAAAAAGAAAACAGGATAGAGGATAGGAGGTAAGTTATAGGAAAATAGTGGCAGTCAGAATTGAACAGTCACTAAACATGATTGATTATATAATATATATTTGTGTGTTTTGTGTATGTGTGTGTGTTGTAAACATGCATGTATGCACGAGTGCGCACACACACACACACACATTTGTAAGCATTGTTTGTGTGGTTGTTGCGAACCTCCTTTTGCCCCAAATGAAATACACGTGTACCCCATGCATCCGTGCATGTCGTTCTATTTATTGCAGTTGAAGCTAGTAAATACGCTGGAGAAGACCATCACTACAGAACGTCAGATAGCACGACTGGTGGAGCGGCCTCGCGTAGAAGCCATAGAACAGACAATGCAGGGCCTGCAGCTGAGGGTCACCCAGCTAGAGGGACAGAGAGAAAGACAGGCACTGCTAGGAGGCGCTGGAGGCAGTACACAGGTGGCACGACTTGGAACCGTCGGCGATATGGCAGGTAGAGGAAAACACACCACACCCTCTCCTTCTTTCCCCCCTCTGAGCTTTGTGTAGATTTATCTGACCGGTTGTATTCATCATATGTTGGTGGGTAAAAACCCGGTCGATGATGCAAAGTCTCGCTATGGTTGAACCTTGAAGGTCTAACTGAAGAATGAAAAGGGGAAAAAAAAATCATCTTTTTATGACTTTGGTTGGACTTTCTTTGTGATGGAAATTTCTTTTTCTTTTTTTCTATCACTCTCTCTCTCTCTCTCTCTCTCTCTCTCTCCCCATCTCTCTCCTCTCTCTCTCTCTTCCTCTCTCTCTCTTCTGCTCTGCTCTCTCATCTCCTTCTCCTCTCTCTCTCTCCTCTTCTCTCTCTCTCTCTCTCTCTCTCACTCTCTCTCTCTCTCTCTCTCTCTCTCTCTCTCTCTCTCTCTCTCTCTTCATTTTGTTTCTTAAACTATCTCTCTCTCTTGCCTATTTTCTGCCTTCCCAGTCCATTCTGCTGCCTTTTCTTAAGCAAAACTGACAATCATTTACTGGCATTTTTCAGTTGAATTTTCTCACAAGCTGCTCTGAAGTCAGAAAACGTCGGCCAAAGAAAGCAGGCAGACCTCCTGCAGAGTTACCATCACAGGAGAAGACCTGGCACCAGGCATCCCACCCAATGTCACTATGCACGCAGAGAAAGTACTCAGGGAATGTATTTCTGAAAAATAGTCGTCATGACAACTGATCAAAAATCAGGGAAAAAGAATTAGCAGGCGTTGAACATTTACCTATTCCCAAAGTCGGAATGCGACAACCGTCAGGGTGACCAAAAACAGCCGTGTACGCAAAATCTCGCCATTGGTGAACCTCGGACTTCTAGCTGAGGAACAAAAAACCCAAACAAAACAAAAAACACATGTATATTTCCCAAACAAACAAACAAAAATTTACATTTCCCAAACACCCCCTTCCCCCCCCCCCCCCCCCCCCCCCCAAATTGCATTTCCCAGACAAACAAAACACATTAACATTTCCCAAACAAAAACCCCACCACATTAACATTTCCCAAACAAGCAAAAAAAACACATTTATTTTTCCCAAACAAACAATAAAACACATTTACATTTCCCAACAAACCAACACCCCCACTCCCACCCCCACATTTACATTTCCCCAACAAACAAAAAACACATTTACATTTCCCAAACAACACATTTACATTCTCCCCCCTCCCCCCCCCAAAAAAAAAATTTACATTTCACACAAAAAAACAAACACATTTACATTTCCCAAACAAACAAACAAAATACACATTTACATTTCCCAAACAAAAACAAAAAAAACCCACCCACATTCACATTTCCCAAACAAACAACCCAAAAAAAAACCCACCCACATTCACATTTCCCAAACAAACCAAAAAAAACCCCCAACACATTCACATTTTCCCGAACAATCGAAAAGCACACTTCACCTTTGTCTACGTGGCAGAGACGGTCTACACTCAGCTGACGCAGTTCCAGCAAGGGGTAGAGCTGCAGAACACACGCTTCGCGGAAATGGACCTTCGCTTCCAGCTCCTGGAGACCGCGTCCTACAACGGCACCCTCGTCTGGAAGATCAGGGACTTTGCGCAGAGGAGACGAGATGCTGCAAGCTCCAGAACACTGTCGCTGTACAGCCAGCCCTTTTACTCTCACCGCTTCGGGTACAGGATGTGTGGCCGAGTGTATCCCAATGGAGACGGGGAGGGGAAGGGCACCCACTTGTCTGCTTTCTTCACTATTATGAAGGGTTGGTAATTGCTGTCTTCTGATAGCTGCTTTGGGAGGACGGGATAGCCTAGTGGTTAGAGCGTTGAGATCATGGTTCTGACTGCTTGGGTTCGAGTGACCACCGAGTTGCCCATTTTTGGGTGTGTGTGTGGTGTGGGGTTTTTTCTCTCTCTTCCTGGAGTTGTTGTCTCCATTCGCATGAAAGTCGTTCGATTGAGACTATAAACTAAGGTCCTGAGTGCGAATGCACACAAAACATTTTGCACACATGTCGAAATTTACAAAACCGCATACATACACACGGGGACTGGATGTAAAAAAGCGCATGAGTGCTTATTCCATTATCGTCGATATAAAAGAATAAATAAATATATATAAAAAACAAACCTATTGTGCCCTTTAGAAGACTAGATCATTGTGTGCTGGTAGGAACAGATGGGGGAAAAAGTGTGTAAAACACGTGCGCACAAGTCTCGTGTTTAGACAACATTCCCGAAGTTGAAATGCAGCTGCTTTAACGGTGGGCTAAAACGCATATATGCAAAAATCTTACTGTTGGTGAACCTCAAGAGTCCCAGCTGAGGAACAAAAAAGAAAAAATGCTAATGTTTGAGGGTTGTAAGTTGTTGTTGTTGTTGTTTTTATTCCTCGGCTAGAGCTTCAAGGTTCACCCATTGTGAGACTGTTGCATATATGTGACTAGGTTTTTTTCCTCACCATTAAGGTAGCTGCATTCTGACTTCGGGGATGTTTGTTTGATATGATTTGCAGCTTCTGACTTCTCAGTTCACTATTTGTCTGTTATTCCACTTACAAGCAGTTGCTTGTTTGAATATTGAGATTGTCTTTGTTGTTGTTGTTGTTGTTGTTGTGTGAGTATGTGGTGTGGGTAAGTGTGTGGTGTGTATATTTTGTGTGGTGTGTGTACATGTGTGTGTATTTGATGATATATGTGTGTGTGTGCATGTGTGTATGTATATGTGTGTGAGAATATGTGTGTACATGTTTTTATGCACACGCGTTTTGGAGTGCACGCACACACACATGCACATGTATCTCTCTTTCACATCACTTTTTTTTTCCCCTGATAAAACCTCTTTATTTTCCTTCATCTCCTCCTTTCTCTTCCACTGCAGGAGAATATGACGCCTCTTGAATGCCCTTCAAAACGAAGGAGACCAATTTCTGTTCTGGATCAATCGTCACAAAGAAGGCATATGAAGGAAAGCTTCTCGCCCCACACCTCCACGAGTTTCCAGAAGCCTGTGTCGGAGATGAATGCAGCATCTGGATTCCCAAAGTTTATTGCCCACACAGTTTTGGAGAACGAGAACAATCACTATCTGAAGGATGACGCCGTCTTTATTCACATCACTGTCGACCCTGACCCTGACCCGCATTTCTTTTAAGTTTTGGTTCGGGTTGAAAATGCTGTTGTGAGTGGTTTTTCTGTGGTTAGATGTTAAAATGTATATAAGCACGTGTGTGCGTGCACACATGGTCGCACGCATGCACACACGCATGTATGCACAGACACACACATACATGCACACTTGCACGCATGCACACACGCACACAGGGACATACAAATGGGACTCCTTTTTTTCTGTCATTGTAGTATATAGTATATAATAGTATATGAACAGAAAAAATCTATTGTGGTTATTTTGTAGTGGTTTAAGTAACAACAAAATGAAGTTGATATCTTGTTGACTATATTTCATTCTCCGTGTATCTGACGTACACTTTTTGGGCGAAATAACTTAGTTTTTGGTATTTGAAACATTTTATATTAGTAATAAGATTAGTTTGTTTTTAGATTGTTTGGGTTTTTTGGGGTTATTGGGGTGGATTTTTCTTGGTGGTTATTATATTTTGTTGTTGTTGCTTTTGGGGTTTTTGTTTTTGTTTGTTGTTTTTTGTGGGGGTTTTGTGTGCTTTTGGGGGGTCTTACATGCCCTATTTATTGGTTCCCCTTCTTGTATTTATTTATATTTCAACATAAAAATTTTGAATGGTAATGCCTCGAAATGATATAAGATCTCAATACTGCAGTGGAACTGCAGATCTATTGCTATAAATGTTGATTACTTACACCAACATCTTATGCAAATTGTTATCAAGTACTTTTTCCTTCAGTCTTTAAATGTTAAAAAGCAAGCTTCCAAACTGAAGCAGTTTGTCTATCCACCAGTTTGTGAAAAAACAACACCTGATGGAAAAATTAATACTGCAATTTTACTCGTGTTGGTTTACAAAAACTGCATGATACAGTCTCCTGTGCCAGCAAATATAACAAATTTTCATCGTGTGCTATTATGTAAAGTTTTCGGAATCTCTTTACCATCAAATGTGTATCTGTTTTTTTACCTAAGGGCCTGATAATGAAAATACTGGGCTGGCTGAGAACTATAAGTGATCAACAAAAATGGATTGTAGGCGGTGATTTTAACAGCCATCACCTTTTTGGGAAAAAGAGTGTCTTCACATTACTAATAACAGACTTGTTGAAAACATAGTAGACTCGCCCTAGTTTTGCTTAACGATGGTCCTACACCAGAATCCCTGATGTACCCACCCATCGACCAACTGCCATAGATCTTACATTGGTTTCTCCTAAATTAGCATTGTCACACTCATGGAAAAATATGATGAAACATTAGTAGTGATCATGTTCCTATTTCTATAAGATTAATGAAAAGTTTAAAATAGAAAATGCTGATCCTGACTTCATTCCTAAATACAATTATAAAGAGAGCAGACTGCTCACTTTTACAAGCATATTACGGAATTTAGTAGTAACTACATCCAGCCATGACAATATTGACACAATGTACAATTCTTTCTGCAATTCCGTTTTAAATGTAGCCGATGAAACAATTCCAAAACTAAACACAAGTGCTACAAAAAACTACAGTAATTTAGGTAATGTATGGTGGAATGCCGACTGTGAAAAAGCAGTCTCTGAGAAAAAACTAATGTTCAAATTTTACAATAAAGATAAATCGACTGAAAACCACAAGGCCATGAAAAATGCTAATATCAGATGCAGCCGAGTAATAGAGCAAGCTAAGAAAACTTATTGGACAACATTTTGCAATTCAGAAGTATCAAATCACAAGGATACCAAGAAGAATGTGAGACAACTAAACATAAATGAAAAATGGCATAAAATTACCAACTTATCCTATTGAGTTAAATAACAAAGTATTCCCTTCTTTAAGGAAAAAGCCGAATCATTTGCAGATTTTTTTTCCAACACAAGCAGACTCGATGGCTTAACTTCAACACAAAAGCTCTACAGAACCCAAAGAGAAAAATCAGTCAGTTTTTTTCCGACCCTGTTCCTGATAACACCCATTACTTCAATTGCTCCATTAACTGTCCAAGAAATAAAAGATGCAATATCATCATTACCAAACAGGAAAATATCAGTTGGCATTGATGCCATTTCAAATGAAATGATCAAACACTTGCCGGACAAGTGATACACATTCTCTACGATATTTTTCAAAAATGTTGGGAGAGTGGTGTACTACCTCAAGTTTGGAAACAGTCAATTATTGTCCCTGTTCATAAAGACGGTAAACCAAAAACAAATGTGAATAGCTATAGACCCATAGCACTTACGTCTCATGTCTGTAAATTACTAGAAAAAATCGTTTTAAATAGACTTGTATATTATTGTGAAAAGAATAAAATTATTCCTGTGAATCAAGCAGGTTTTAGAAAAGGCAGATCATCTATTGATCATCTAGTTAAGCTGACAACTCAGGTCAAGTATCAGTTTGCCAGGCGGAAATGTCTACTAGCAACATTTTTGATATAACTAAGGCTTACGACCAGTATGCATTCACGGTTTTGTTTAAACTAAAAAATATTGGTTTGTCAGGCAGATGTATGGTTTCATTAAAGGTTTTTTGGAAAACAGACAAATTAAGGCTAAAATAGGGACTACATATTCATCTACAAGATTACTACAAATGGAATCCCACAAGGTTCAGTTATTGCCCCTATACTATTTAATATTTTGATGCATGACTTGCCCAGATAATCTTCAAAAAATGTAAAATTAGCTCAATATGCTGATGATATATGTATGTGGATGAAAGTTACGATGAAAAAGAACACACCTGCTAGGTCTTTAAATTATACTAAAAGGTTGTATCAAAACGATTTAAATACTATAGCTAATTATATGACTGAAAATGGATTACAACTGTCATGTGATAAAACTCATATGATGCTCTTTAATAATGGAGCAAGTCCAATGGAAATGCCTAGTTTTAAAATACATGGTGGAATTTTACAATATAAACAAGTAGTTAAATTCCTTGGAGTTTTCCTAACATCAAAATTAACATGGCATAAACATATTGAATATATTTTGACTAAAGCAAGAAAAAGCTTAAACATTTGAAATTTTTAGTAAACAGCCATGGGCCAAGATATTGTTACCTGTTGCATCTTTCAACTTCTCTCATTCGTTCAAATTTAACCTTTGCCCAGGAAGTATTTTTTCTGTGCCCCAAAATACCTTTTGAAAAAACTTCAAAGCATAGACTGCAGGCATATAAACTTGCCCTAGGTCTACCTATCCATGCTTCATGTTTAAAAACATACAGTGCTTCAGGGGTTTTACCATTGGAAGATTATAGGAGAGTTTCTTGCAGTAAATTTGTGTTTACGAAGCCTGACTGTTCAAAACGGTTTGAAATCAGTGATTAATCTCAAGTCTGACACCGATTTTCAAAGAGAGCTAAATCTATATCATCACAAACTACATTGAGAACATACACATCAAACATTTTTACAAACGCTGGGTTGGAGCCAACAGAAAATGTAGCACAACGGATGTATTACCCCCTATTCCATTCTGGGAACTTAAAACGAGCAAGGTTTGACATCAATTATATTGATCTAGCCAAAAAGGACGACATCAATTTAGTATCTTCTCATGCCAAAATTCACTTGGAAGAAAAAATATCCTAATCACTTAAAAGTATACACAGATGGCTCAGTATTAGATAATAATGCTGGTGCTGCTTATATCATACCAATCTAAAAACTGAAAACCACTTTCATCTTGGAGAAGGTATATCAATATTTCAGCAGAACTAATCGCAATATTGATGGCCCTAAAATTTTCTCACCAGTTTTCCTAAAACAATCTTTCAAATACTTTTTTGTGTAGACTCCAAATCAGTAATTATATGCAATTAATTCTTTGAGAACAAATGTTAGATCTGAAGTCGTCATCGAAATATGCCATTTGATTCATCTTTTATCATTAAACGGCTCAGAAATAACTTTCTGTTGGATTCCACGCACAGTGGTTTTTACTACAATGAAAAAGTTGACATTCTTGCAAAAAAAGAGCGAAGGGTTTATCATAAGTGACACAATTAGTACTCCCCTTTTCATTGCAAGAGTGTTATCATATTGTAATACAATCACAACAAAGTTATTTCAGTGTGAGGAAAGGAGACTTGGTTGTCTAGACACACACAAAGAAGTACGTAAATTTGAGTCTTTCGTCAAAATACGAGAACATGATGTATACTGTTCAAAGCAGATTGTTCCTTAGCTTGTAGATGGAAACTGAATTGCTTCAAGACAAAATATGCTGGAAATGCCTTTTGCATATGCGTAATAATATAACAGCAGATCATATATTAACATGTGCAGTTAAAAGGGCACATTCCCGTTTTGATGGCATCCTCTCCATCAGCAATATTTAGCAGTCTGTCACTTATGTACGACTTTTTTAGATCGCTTATGCATAGTCCAGTGGTTTGTTATTATGATTGCTTTGGACTTTAAAAGACGCTCTAGTCCAGAAATTATTTTTCGAGCTTGTTAGATTTTTAAAAAAAAAATCATTATCCACAGTTGTTGCATTTCTATTGTTTATTTTGTTTGTGTCATAGGAGGGGGCTAGAGAATTGTGGTTGTAATTGGGTTTTTGGCTGTTGTTGGTGTTTCTGGCTCTTGTTTTAAGGGTTGAGCTTCTTTCTTTCCAGGGGTGGGGTGGTGAGGGGGGGGGGGGGGGGTTGCTTCTTGGGTTTCTTTTGAGGGCAGGGAGGGGTTACACACATTAAGATAGGTTTGTGTTTTTTTCATGTAAAATTCAGTAGTTGAAATTTTATGTACATTTTTCATTGGAATTACTGATTTTGTTAGAAATTGTTAGAATTGCATTTTCCTGTTGTTTATTGTATTCAATAGGTTAGTAATGTAACGTGTTGTTTTTGTTTTTTTTCTATAATTTTTGTGGTTGTTTTTCTATAATATATATATATCTTTTGTAATTTTGTTTATCATTTCGCATGCATTGATCCCCTGAAATTCCTTCTCCTGTACAGTACCAACTACAACCCTCCTCCCTTGACACTCATACACCCTCCACCTCCCCTGCTGCCCCCCCCCCCCCCCCCCCCCCCCCCTCCCCCGCCCCGTCTAATATCACAACTGTGAAAAAGACGTTAAATGAATTTGAACACACACACACACACGCACACACATTCAACTAGTTTAAAATAGTTTTTGAGTGTTCTGTTCTGTTGTTGTCGTTTTATTCCTTTTATTTGTGCGTCTATGCTTTGCTTTTGCAGCATATTGTTGTGTATGGTTTTGTTTCTTCTTCTTCTTCATCGTTGAATGCTTAGACAGCAACTATTGTTGTCTGTCATTTGAGCGAAAAATGCATTATGCTGCCGTAAAGAGCCTGACTAGTCAGGCCCAGCACATCCAACTTCAGCATGGGAGAGAAAATATTTTAAGTCTTACAGGGAAAAAGGTAGGAGAATGAACCAAGAAGGCAGAAAATAGACAAGAAAGAAGTAACAAGAAGAAAAGGAACAAGGCGGAAACAAAAAAGTGATAGAAAAAAGGGAATTCCTAGCACAGAATTTCCAGAAGGTGGGGATGCTATTTATACTGACAGGCCCCCGGCATACCCACAGGGAATGGTTTTGTTTTTTAATTAGCATTTCAATGAAAACAAGAATCAACATGCCTCACTTAAAGCCTTCATCATATTATTCCCCCCCCCCTTCCCCGTTCTAATATTACTTAACAAGAACAGACGTAAAATCAAAGACAAACACATGCACGCACACACGCATGCGCGCGCGCACACACTCACACACACACACACACATTATCAATTTTGTTCTATTCAATATGGGCGGGGACTGTAACTAATGGGAAAGAAATCTTTACACTTTCATTGCATTATTTATATATAAAATTATCACATTTGCCTCTCCTTACAGTTTCAGCTGAATGTGATGGTCCACGTATTTTTGTCAAAGAGATTGTCAGTTCAATTCAGGAAGCAAAAGATCTTGTTATAATTACCCAAATTTAGTGTTTATTCATCAATAAACCCGTCCATTTCACCAGGAATTTTGGAGGAGGAGGAGGAGTTGAAACTCTAGTTGCTTTATGCTGCTTGATAAGTGTGTGTTATTCTCTTTTTTTTCTGCTTATATTTTAACACACTGTATCTTCTCTCCAAATTACACATTTTGACTGAATTCCGATGATGGGTTACTTTAGTCTTCAGATATGTGATCTTGTGAAATTGGGGGTGTATAAATACTTTTCCACTCAATGGAATTCCACTTTACAGCTTAGTCTTTAGTGATCGACTATGACTCTCTGACTAGGAGGCTTGACTTGCACAGTTCTTATGTGCTGCAGCCCTGGGGGCTAGTTGGCCTTTGGAGAACATCTCCAACGCTGACTGTCCTTATGCCCACTTGGCCGAGAGAGTGGGGATGTACTGTGGGCAAGGCATCTCCACTATAATCAAATTTCTGCCCAATTTCCGAAACAGCAGCTGCCTCCTCTGCTGTTTTGGAGGTCATCGTCGATAAACGACGGACTAACATACATATATGTATATATATTTTTTTTCTTTCTATTTTTTAAATTTTGAAATACTTTCTTTGTTTTAGCTATATTGGGTGGAATGCATAGTGTCTGGTCTTCTCCTGTGCTTGTAACTCTGCAGGAGGTCTGCCCGCTGGCCTCAGCCGACAGGTTCTAATTTCAGGGCAGCTCATAAGAAAGTTCAGGAGAACACATTTTCAGATTTGCATGAGAAAAGGCTGAAGAGTGGGATGGGTATCCAGAAAATAAGCAAGAAGAGAGAGAGAGAGAGAGAGAGAGAGAGAGAGAGAGAGAGAGAGAGAGAATAAGGGTGGGGGGGAAGGATAAAGACAGAAAGAAAGGGGTTAGTAGAAAAGGGGAAATTTCTAGCCTAGAATTTCCAGAAGGTGGGGATACTATTTATAAACACTGGAAGGGCCCCAGGGCATTCCTGCAGGTGAAATTTTGTTTTGAGGTTTGGTAGGGGTTTTGTTGTTGTTGTTGGACTGTTGATGCGGCTTCATCTTCTGAGATGCAGTACTAGTGATTCTGTTTCTTCGCCACTCTTCCCGATTTCTCCACACACAACCACACTGGTGCTCAGTTCTGCAGCACCTCCCAGAGCCAGCAGTCTTCATGGAGAAAAGTTACCAGCTGGAAGAGGCCCTACATTGTCGCCACACTGCTTTGCTGGTGTTCAGTTGTTTCTTTTCCCATCCAATATACATAGGAAGTCATCTGCTAAGCTCCACACTGAATGACAACAGGGATAGTGTGTTGGTGTGGTCAGGCTCAGCGGTGTCCCTTTGGCTTTACAACAGTTGTTACCCCATCTCTCCAACAGCAGTTCCCTATGAACCTGCAGACTGTGTAGAATTAGGTGTTATATTTAAACAGCTACCCTATCTCTCCAACAGGTATGAGCTTGTAAGCTGTGTAGAACTTGGCGTTAATTTACAACAGTTACCCCATCCCTCCAACAGCTATGAACTTGTAGAATTTGGTGTACATTTACAACAGTTGTTACCCCGTTTCTCCAACAGCTATGAACATGAAGACTATAATAATTATAGAATTAGCGTAAATTTTTTCAACAGTTATTACCCTATCTCTCCAACAGCTATGAACTTGTAGACTTTAGAATTTGGCGTAAATTTACAATTACCCAATCTCTCCAACAGCAGTTCCCTATGAACTTGTATACTATATAGAATTGGTGTAAATTTTATAACATTGTTACCACATTTCTCCAACAGCCATAAACCTGCAGACTATGTAGAATTTGGTGTAAATTTACAACAATCACCCCGTCCCTCCAGCAGCTATGAACAAGAAACTATGTAGAATTTGGCATAAGTTTACCACAGCTAGGTGTGTGTGGGAAGGAAAGCCAAAATTGCTCATCATGAGACCAGGGCACAGAAAAGTCAAAGAATCAGACATCCTTTTTCTTTCTTTTTTTTTTGGTAACACATCAAAATTCTGTGAAACTTGTGAAAGACTAGCACCCAGATCATCACCAGTAGATGAAGGGGAAAAGTCCAGCTTTGAATGGGATTTGAACCATGAACCTCTCGCTTTCTCAATAGGTACATTACCTCATAATTACCAAACACTCTTTCCACACCAGATGTACTCACTGACAGACACAAGAGTGTATAAGAAAAAAAGCAAAAAACAACCCCCCCCCCTACCAAAGACCCTGACAAAGACAGATCTATCCACACAGTTACTGGGCTGGTATGAAAGTTAAGGACCAGGTTAGCCGAGTGGGTAGGATGTTTGATGCTCAGTCCCTAGGTTACTGGTTAAAACCTCACACAGACAACAGCCAGATAAGAAGAGACTTTCTCTTATAAGGGCAAGAATTTATGTTCGTTCCTAGACCTATCGAACCCTTAAGTTAACAACTTTGAAGTCAATATTTTATGCATGAATGTGTGCAGTAGGCAACCATATTCCAACTTCAGAGGAATTTTTTTTAATCCTGTAGAAATTGAGTGGTTATGGTAGAAGCTTGCCACAGATGAAGATAACCCCCCTACAATAATTCAAAGCATAACAACAATATCTTAATGAAGACCTTGGTACTTGTGCTTACATCAGTAATCGACAAAGCTTTTAGCTTAGGCCTGAGAAGTTGAGAAGTGTAAGTATGGGACCATACTCAAAGTCAAAAACAGTCACATACACAAAATTTCACCATTGTTGAACTTGTAACTCTAGCCAAGGTATGAACAAATGTATGGGACAGAAAATGAAAGAATATAAACAAATGAAAAAAATTCCCCTCAGAGCAAAATAGTCAGCCATGCAAGGTCTGTTGTGGTAGTAAATCTAGCATCTATGACATGTCGAAGATTTCTGAGACATATTTTTTTCTTGCCCTTGAACAAATGATATGAGTGTTTTGATATATATGTGGTTTTTGTTTGTGATCTTTTAAAAAATAAATCAGATTTTTTTCATACCAGTCTAGTTTTTCGTGTTCGGTGTGTAGGAGAAGAGACAAAAGCAGTCGTTCGCATCTTTTTAATCTGGTACCATTTTAATCAAACCCTGTTTCTTTTTATTTTTTATTTTTTTTTAGTGTGTTGTGGATGTTTTGTGTGTATGTGTTCTGTTTGGTGTTTTTAAACAAGTGATTTTCAGATTTTCTACCGGTGTGTGTGTGTGTGTGTGTAAGAGAGAGAGAGAAAAGCAATTTGTTTGTCATTCTTTTCTTTTAAAATGTTGTTAAACAATGTCTTTATCAAAACCTGATTTCCTCTTTATCACTGCCATTAATGGTCACAGATCTTAAGATGTGTGTGTGTGCGCGCGTGCGTGCATGTATGTGTGTACATGCATGCATACAAACATGTTTTGGTTTGATTATATTAGAGTCCCAGTGGAGTTATCTGATTGATGGACTGTACCTCAACCACCACCACTATGTGTGTGCATTTGTATGTGCATATATGCACATACAAATGCACACATGCTTATGACGCATGCACATGTGCATGTGTGTGCTTTGTAATTTTTATGTGTTAAGTGGAATACTAGTCATACATATAAATGGATGTAGTAAGGTACCTGTCTCATTTGCTACTAACGTTGGGCGGATCAATACAGTTTATGAAAATGCTTGTTATACTTTTGTAATAGATAAAAAGTGAGTTATATCTGAGTCATTACCCCCTTTAAAATATCATTTAAACACATCATACACAAAAAGAGGGAAAATCCCATTAGTTTCACTTCCAAATTTCATTAAAAGTTGCCATTGTGGAAATCGGTAATATTGTTACAATTTTGAAAGTTTCCATTTTTTCCCCTTATTTGTTTTTCACACTGATTTCTTAGGTGAGATCCTGAAACATATTCATCTCTTCTCCATAGTGGAAAGTTGCTTCATACAGCTATTTAGACATTCTCTGCAAGTGACCTGGCCTGCTACTGTTCTTTAAAAATCCTCAAGATTATAACTTAACAACTTCTTCTCTCATTCGCTTTTTACACCATAAGATGTGTTTGGAATAAATAATGGCATGTTCTTTCCAGCTCCTCTCATGGGCCGTTCAGCTTGGTCTGCAGGGTTATTTCCTTCGGCCACACTATCTTCCTCAGGTCACTGAATAGCGTGCACCTCTGAAGGATGTGCTGCCAGTCTAGTTTTCTTTACTACAGGCACACAAGGGAGAGGGAATGAGTTTCAGCTTTGTGGACATGTGATAACGTTACTGAGGGTGGGGGTGTGCAGGATAGCCTAGTGGTTGAAGCACTGAGCTCACAATTGAACAGCTCACATTCAAGCCACCGCTGAGGTGCCCATTTGAGCTCCACCCCATCCCCTCAAAGTCCTTCAGATGAGATTATCAAGTAAGGTCTTGTGTGCACATGCATGCAGAAACCCATTCCGCCTTTGAAAGGAATAGGCCATTGCACACGAGTAGGAACAGAAGATAAAATCGAAGAAATTGCATGGACATCACAGTCATATTCAGACATCACCACTGAGGTTGGAATGCGGCAAACTTAATGATAGGAAAATGGCTGCATACGCAAAATCTCACCATTTGGTGGACGTTGGAGCTCTTGCTGAAAAAACAAAACAAAAAAAATAAAAGAAGCCTGTTTTTGTTGTTGTTGGTTGATTTTGTTGTTGTTTCCGTCAATATTTTTCTTTGTGAGAGGAGTTTAGATGATGTTGGATATTTGTCAAAATGGTTATTTGTTGTTGTTGTGCGTTCCCCAGCTTAACACTCTGGGGGTTACCCAGAATGTGCACTCTGACTCACTCATCCCACCTGGGAATCACCGTGAGATTGAAATTGCACACTGAATGAGTGACTTGCGTGTATAACTGTTTTTAAGTACCTCGACATATAGGCAGCCATACTCGCACCTCAGAGGAAAATAACTATTTTAAAAGTTGATTCCAAAGCAAACCAAGCTTACAGTTTTAACACATTCAGGCTGGTTGATCTAATAGGTTTTTGGATAGACATGATAGCTTGTGAGATTGACCCAAGACTCTTCTGAACTGTTTTTTTCTCATTTTTTTCTGTGACCTAAGTAAAATGTTTGGAAGTCTTGCACAAGAATGTAATGTCAACTTGCAGTTTGTAATTTCAAGGTACAGAGAATATTATGTCGATGCTGCTTCTTTTGCCGCAAGGAAGGGTATTATTGTGTAAGAATAGGTTAAATGCAAGCGCTTTGATTTGTCTTCGCAAGATATAGCGCTATATAAATTCCATTTATTCTTATGATTATAATTGTCATTTACAAAATAACATTATTCTTCTTATATTATTATCAATGTTATTGTCATTTACAAACTAACATATGAACTACAGCTGTTATGGTTTTTCTCTCCGTTTTATCACATGCATACAACTATGTAAAAACTCACCTAGCTGCTTGAATTAGACATATATAAACAACATCAATACAATTTGCTTAAATGTGTTTGTATCATATTTTTGTAGAAAAAGAGAGAAGACTAGTATTTGATGCTGAAAAAGACAACTGATAGCAATTGACTGCTTATGTATGTGTAGTTTTTTTCTCTATGTCTTTGTTTAATGGCCCTGACGTGATTGTGTTCATAGTGTCTGGTCTTCTTTTGTGCTTGTACCTTTGCTAGTCTGCCTGCTGGCCTCAGCCAACACATTCTAACTTCAAAGCAGCTCGTTTCATTGCACAGGCTGGGTACGCTTGTGTTTCCATAACCCACCAAACGCGGACATGAATTATGAGACCTTTAATGTGTTTATTTAGTCCTCTTCATGTGTATGTACATGAAGAGAATTACACAAAGAGAATGAAGGCACTGGCAGGTCTGTACTTGAAGATGACCTGGGAGATTGTAAAAAATCTCCACCCTTAATTCACCAGATGCTGGCGCGGAGATTCGAACCCACAACTTCATGGACCATGGGGTTAGGACTACCCAAAACAGGTAACTTCTTTGCAAAGAGATTGGGGCAGGCATTGAGTGCAGTGATGTCTCTTGGTCTGTCCCCTGTTTCATTGGGCCTGTCAGTCCTAAACAGCACACTCTCAAGTACAAATGCCAAGTTCCATTGTTTTTACTAAACCCTTTGGCAACAAACATACGAGCTTGGGCCACAGCAGTTTTGGGCGTGTTTTTTAT
Organism: Rapana venosa; assembly: GCA_028751875.1. Taxonomy (NCBI): domain Eukaryota; kingdom Metazoa; phylum Mollusca; class Gastropoda; order Neogastropoda; family Muricidae; genus Rapana; species Rapana venosa. Next base: position 20,828,770 of record CM054138.1, on the reverse strand, counting down.
CACTATAGTATAATCTTGTATGGGATATGTAAATAAAACTTTAATATGGGCAAGTATAGTTTATTCTGGTGAGGAATGGGAAGTAAAAAAAAAAAAAAATCTTATGATTATATATGTTTAATTTTATGAAAAACATGCTTTAAAAAAAAGTCTTCATATTGTGAAAGATTGCTTGAAATCCTTAAAGTTAATCTTTGTCTGAACATGTTCTTAGTCAATTCAGTATGTGTTTATACTTGTTTTTGTCAATTTTTTTTGGGGGGAAAGGGAGGCTGGAGGGCAAACTTTTCCAATTCTTTTGTTTTTTGTGCGCGAGCCCTGGCAAACCCTCGAAGTTAATCTTCGCCTACATATCTTTGTTCAATCAAAGCATGCATTTATAATTATGTACTCTTGATTATGGGGTTTGTGTTTGCTTTTTACTATTCTCTTCAAAGTTGGAGTGGGATTTTTGTTTCCATTGTTACTGTTCATATGTATATTTTCAAAGGCAATGTTTTCTGTTCATTGATTTACTCTATGAGTAATGTTTGGGGAACACTTTGGTCTGATTTTGTGTGTACATATGCACTCATATGTGTTTGAAGTGATGGTTTTCACAACAATACTTCTTTTTTAAGAATTACCTTGTTCAAGGGGTAGGATGGCATAGTGGTCAAAGCGTTGCACTTGCAATTTGATAGCCCAGGATCAAGCCCAGGTTTGAGCCACCACAGAGGCACCTCTGCTCAATGGAATTTTCCCCCAGGAGTTAACATCAGTACTGACTCCATTCCCATGAAGTTCTTCAGATGAGACTATAAACTGAAGCCCCATGTGCAAATGCACGCAGAACATCTTGTGCACACGTTAAAACCCAATCTGCCTTTCAGAAGAGTAGGCTATTTATTTGGGTAAGAACGGAGGAAAAAAGCATAGTGAAAAAAAAAAGTCTGTACATGGTGGTGTGTTTTAGACATCGTCCCCGACATTGGAATGCATTTACCTCTCAGCCGTCAGCGCCTGGGGTTTATCACAGTTCTTGATTAAACCATTGACGCTGGGGGCAACAGCAAAGTGAGAGGCTGTATGACCAGTGGCTTTTCCACTCATGGAATTCCACTTTACAGCTTAGTCTTTAGTGATCGACTATGGCTCTCTGACTAGGAGGCTTGACTTGCACAGTCCTTATGTGCTGCAGCCCTGGGGGCTAGTTGGCCTTTGGAGAACATCTCCAACACTGACTGTCCTTATGCCCACTTGGCCGAGAGAGTGGGGATGTACTGTGGGCAAGGCATCTCCACTATAATCAAATTTCTGCCCAATTTCCGAAACAGCAGCTGCCTCCTCTGCTGTTTCGGAGGTCACGGACTAACATACATACACCTTAATGGTGGGCAAGAACAGCTGCATACACAAAAATCTCACTATTTGTGAACCTTGAAGCTCTGGCTGGGGAACAAAAAAATAAAATAAAATAAAGGCCCAAAAAAAATCCCAATCAGCCCAGGATAAGTATGGCTGTATAAGTTTTTGTTGGTGGCCTATGTGCCATGCAGGATGGGCCAACAAGAATTGAAGATGATAACGGTGTATCTATAACTGCTTTTCAATCTAGCCAGTTCATATTCAAATTATGCAGTTTGCAGTACCATCTATTTGTCATATACAATGTCTATTCAGATTTTGTTTTGAATAGATCTTATCTTTACTTGGACATGTTTAAAAGAAAAGCATAGACAAGATAAGGAATAAAATTGTCACAGATACTGATGAAAAGGGAATAATAAAATATGTGTTTGCCTGTTTTGAAAAGAAAAAAAAGAGTGGATAAGGTAAGATCGAAGTGCAACAAGGATGTTTATGGTTTGGTTATTTTTTGGTTTGGGGGTTTTTTGTTTCATTTTTTGGTGACATTCCTGTTCCCACACTGCACATTTCAATCTCTCCTCTCTAGCCTTAGCCAGGTTTGTTATGTCACATCTTCAGGGTCAGATCTACACAGGGAGCTTATCTATTTCAGGCTGCCGTAGAGCCATCAGTCAAATGGGCCCTGCACTGCTGCTGGCTCACTTTGGTGGTATTCAGTGGTGCCTGTTCTGAGCTTATGTATGCAGCACCCCACCATCCACACCCCCTACTGACAACAGCAATAGCTCAGTTGTAGAGCCAGAGTGTGATGCCCACCCTGGGTGGCAGCCTCTACAACACCCCTCCCATGACCTCTGGTAAACATCCAACCCTAAAGGCTTTGACACAAACTCCTTTCATGCTGTTTTTACAGAAGTGCATTTGCTTTGAGATTTCTGGCAGGTCTGTACTCTGTGCTTCCTATCATAATATATCTCAGCTTCACCTTGGCCTGAGAGATACTGACACATGCTGTGTTGGTAAGGTAATTTGAGCAACACTCTCAAAACTGCATCACAGTGGATGAAGCTTGACTGTGTGGTCCAAGCCTTCTCATTGAGCCCACAGCGCACTCATTCTGGGTAGAAGCCTGCCAGAGTCCAAAAAATCCTTATACCTCCTATGGGATTTAACCCTTGATCTTCCAATCCATAGCCCAAAGTGCAAACCACTGTGCCGTGGTGGCTGGTGCAAGGTGGGGATTTTTGTTGTTGTTTTGTTCAAATCATTTGCAGTCAAGTTGACAAGTGATTAATATTGTTAACTTCTTATCAGATGATATTTGGTTTTGTCAGACAAATCACTTGTGACTTTCATGTCATTGTAATGTATTGTATTGCATATTGTATTGTATACCACTTTAAGCCATGGCAGATTTCTCTGCGTGAAATTCAGGCTGCTCTTCCCTTGGAGAGTGCATTGGCACAAGAGCAGCACCACCCATTATTTTTTCCTTTCCTATCTGCAACTTTATTTGCTTCCCTATCAGAGAGGCTTTTTTTCTACATAATTTTGCCAGGGAGAACTCCCTTGTTGCCGTGGGTTCTTTTATGTATGCTATATAATGAGGTGTAACACACAGGACCACTGTTTACTGTCTCATCCCAAAGACTTAGCACCCAGTCCACCACTCATGTCAGGTGGATGGGGGAAAAATTTCTGGCTGGGATTGAACCTTCACACACCTCCAACCCCAGACTTTTCACTTTCTAGGCAGGTGTGTTACCTCTAGACCTCCGATCCATTCAAGAATTTCTGGTTCTGATTTTAAGCCAGATTCAGTTCTCTGCCTATGGTGCTATGTGTACATGTCAAATAAAGGAATGACCAAAACTGGGTTGTGTTGTGCTTGTTGTAAGTTGTTTTGCTATCGCCACAGTAAAACAAATGCTAAATTGTATTTGTTTTCTATACTATCTACTAGATCATAATTATGTGACGCTCCACCACAAGATGAGTCGGATTGCATCTGACCTCTGTTTCAGTTCCCCTATATACGTTTGTGCCTGAGGTGAGTTTGCGTCAAAGCCTTTGGGATTGGAGGTTCACGGGGGAAGGTTGTTGGAGGGATGTTGTGGTGGTCGCCACCTCAGGTGGGTGACTCACTCAGTCTAGCTCAGTGACTGAGCTAATACTGTTGTTAGTAGGAGGCTTAGTAGGTGATGTCCTGCATATGTTAGCTCAGAACAGGCACAACTTAACTCCCAACAAAGTGACCTAACAGCAGTGCAGGGCCCCTCTGGCCAGTGGCTCCACAGCAGCCTGACATGAATGGGCTGCCTGTGGACTTATTGGTGGGCAAAAATGGTTGTATACACAAAATATGACCGTTGGTGAACTTCAGAGTTCTAGCCAAGGAACAAAACAAAACAAAAAAAATGTACCCTGTTTAAAACTAGACTTTCCACCCTTTCACAAGATCCTTAATGGCAGTTTGTTGGATAAGATGACAAGCTATTTCACATGAATGAAAGGACCCACAGCAAGAAAAATTGTTGAGGCAATATTTTGCAGAGAGAAGTCCATTCAGACTGAAAGATGGGCATGGGCAAGGAATCTAGCTGTACATAACACCACGCTGCACTAATGTGCTCTTCCAGGAGAGAGACATCAAATTTGACACACATAAATCTGCCATACCGACGAATGCTATACAACACAATGTAATATGATACAAGACAATAGATACAATTCAATATATTTGTTTCCTTGCACATTTTGTATACTTCCCTGTGATCTCATGTCGGCACAGAACTCGCTTTGTTACCCAACCATTAGACCCTCAGAAGTGGTATGGGTACAAATCTTTCTGTTGAGAACACTAATAAAGCATTTAGTGCTTGTAAAAGAACCCAGAAAAACCAACATCTTCTGACAAAATTCTATGCGAAAAAATGAATCATAAGGAATCAAACAGACATGCATGTGGGGGAGGGGGGGGGGGGGGGGGGGGGGAGGAGACAAAAAAATAAGTTTAAAAGAAAGGAGGGGGGGTGGGGGGGGGGGGTTGCACAGAACTCTACTGATTGCTCACTACAGCCAAGTGGTTAAGACTTTGACTTCAATCCCATAGCCCCATGAAATTGTGGGTTCGAATCTTGGCGGCATCTGGTGAATTAAGGATGGGGATTTTTACAATCTTCCAGGTCATCTTTACATGCAGACCTGCCAGTGCCTTAATTTCCTTTGTGTATATACACATGCAGAAGATGGGTTACACAAACACAAACCTACCTAGTAAACATCCCTGAAGTTGGAATGCAGCTACTTCCACAGAGGACAAAAACAGTTGCATACACAAAATTGCACTATTGGTGAATCTTGGAGCTTGAGCCAAAGAACAGGAAAAAAGTATATACACATACCCAGCATGCAGCCTGTATTTCAGTGAGTTCATGGCTCCAACAGGTTAATTCGACTTGCCTGAAGACATTGTCTGAAAGTTTTTTCTAGTGCTACCCTAACTTTTTGAATGCTGCCCTAAGTTAAGTAGAAGAGTTTAAGGTAAGTAGACAGGTTTGATAGAAAGATGTGAATGCTTTAAACTGGCCAGGAGAAGAAAAGAATGTGCCCATTTGTTGCATCTTGTTCTGATACAACAATGTATCATCATTATGTGAATTATATGTCTGAAATTCCAGCATTTCTGTCACTTCTTTGCGCACTCTGTTGAAAACAGACAAGATTTCAATAAAGGAACTCTGGATGGGATAATGATAATAATGGCAACAATGATGTTGATGATGATAAAAATGTGATAATGCTTTTTATGATTGTGGGGGTGGAGATCATAACAACATTACCACCACTACTACAACTACTATGAATCATTATTATGATTTTTATTATCATCCTCATTTTATTTTATTTATTTTTGTGGGTGGTGATGGTACCAGTTCTGATGTAGGTTATTGTTTTCATTTAAATTTTTTTTTTTTATCAATTTCAATATTGGTTAGAAACAACACTTTGGATTTGTGGGGGGTTTGTGAGGGCAGTATGTTGTCTGCTAGTCTATTGACCATTCATTTTGTGACAATTATTGAATTAAAAAAAAATTTTTTTGGGTGCCCTTGCAGAGCCTCCTGCAGGTGGCGTTTGGTTTGATTAGCTAATAGGGCTGTTTTATGCCGTATACTTTATACAATATTGCTGCAAGAAAGTGTTCCAGGTTCCAGACATAAAAGTTTGGTCCATACAATCTTCTTCAGACATACAAGCTTGGTCCATGCATTCTCGTACTTTCTTTCCTTTTTATTGCTTTTCTTAAAACAGGAAATGTCTACTTTCGTTTTTCTGCTCGAGCCGGCATCAACTTGCAGCGCGCATGCACGTTAGTATCCATTGAGGTTTTCATTATTTTAATTTTAAATAATGGTTGAAATCAGAGTCATTACAGGTACTATATACACACAATACACGTCTGTTCACATTATAAGCAAAAATATCAACAACAAATGAGATTTCCAACTATTTTGTATGATTGACAACTGCGCATGCCCAGAAATTAGTTCCTCTGTCAACACATCAGCGTGGGTAAGTTCTTTTTGATTATGATTAATTATTACACGAATTTGGTTGATAAACGAATGCATTTGATTAACAACCTTTAAACATGTCTGATGTTTCGAGAAGGTGAATATTTTGACAATGCATTTTGCTTCTAGATCCCTATGAACTTTGCATTCCAGCTTCTTTTTGTCCTCACAATAAAGTAAAAACTGGCCTGTACCTCCCAGTCTGAAACGGACTAGACAACCAGACTAAGCGAAGAACTTCTCTTTATAGAACTGCCTTTCCACGGATATGTGTAAGAAAGTGTAATGAATCGTTACAGATTCGCAGAATAACTGTACTTGTGAATGGAGTGCACGATCGCATGAATAAAGGGAAACGGTTTATATACTAATATAGGCTAGGCTAGTCCTAGACTGAATGGACGACGGGAAAATTTGGGAGCTGGAGAGGGGGTACCAAAAAATCAATATTTCCTCCAAATTCTATTTCTTGATTCGGTAGCATTCACAACAATGACTATATAACTTGATGTTTTTTCTAAGAAGTGTAATGAAAATGTGAAAACAAGTGTAGTTTTGAGGAGTGCCCTGTTAGAAAAATGTACCTTTGGTCAACCAGTAAAATCACACGTGTTGACCTTGCCAGCTGTAGTTCTTGAAGCACACAAAAAGTCATCATCATATCACCAGACCATTTAAAGGTAATTTTTCTTTGCATGCAAAGCTGGAAAAAAAATTCCGCTTGCCTCAGGTTTGTAGAGAAAAGTAGTATAGGTCACTGAAACACAAAAATCAATACATATTTAATGTTTTCACAGATGACCTTTCAATTTAAATTTTTTTTTTTGGACTGGGCACTATCACAAAGCCAGTACTCAATAACCATAGAGAGATTAAAGATGCCATGAGCAAACAACAAAAAGAATCCCCAACAGAAGTTATAAAGAAGATAAAAACACAAAGTTAGGTAAGTCTAGGCTACTTTGCAGACTGTGGACTCAACCATAAATGAAATATTCCAAAAGTGGTCTATTTTATAAACCCCCTGACTACCTTAATGGTGGGCAGAAACAGCTTCATAGGCAGAATCTCACCTTTGGCAATTGTCAGCCTCTTAGCATAGCCGAGGAATGAGGAATGAAAAAAGAAAAAAAAAGAAAAAAAACAATTTCATATTGACAGCTATTGATTTTGTTTTCTACATGTGCATTTTTTAAAGAGGGGTGGAACGTCGGTGTGTACCCTAAGTTTTCGTTTTTCTGCTTTCATATTTTGTTGTTGATGTTTTTTTCAAACAGCTTACTGTCATGCTGACTTCTGCCACTGTTTGTCTTAAAATAGTTAATTATATGTTGAGTTTCTGTGTAGCTGTAATATTAAGTTTATGCACTAAGCTTAACAAGTTAATACTTCTTTTTCTATCATCATTGAACGCTTAGACAGCAACTATTATTGTCTGTCATAAGAGCAAAAAGGTGTTGCACTGCCATTAAGCACCTGACAAGTCAGACCAAGCACATCCAAATTCAGCATGGCCGGGAGAGATTGTTATCTTTTAAATCTTTCTGAAAAACAAAAACTGGCAGGGGAATGGACCAAGATGGCAGAAAAGAGACAAGAAGAAGGTGACAGGAAGAAAAAGAACAAGGCATAAGCAAAGAGAGGGATAGAAAAGAGGGAATTCCTGGCACAGGATTTCCTGAAGGTGGGGATGCTATTTATACTGACAGGCCCCTGGCATACTCAGCTTTGAACTAAACTAGAGACATGACCTTCACCTCAGGCATGTGCTAGTGTTTTAGCTTTGTAATAAATTATTCCAAGCTCAGTCTACCAATGTATTATAGTATTCAATTCATTTTCAATCCCAAATTGCACATGCTCAGTTGGAAAAAAAATCAGATAAACTCATTCAGCTAAAAAACCCCAAACAATTAGGGAATCCATCATGGATTTGAGCTTATTTCTCAGTGTAAAGAAATGAAGATGAATCATTGCACATGATTTGCTTTGTAATTCATTTGCACAAATGATGTACGAGTCAAGTTAAGTTGCTGGATTTTGAGGAAGAAAAGATAAATTTGCAGATTGTCTTCCTTCATTATCTTTTCCCTTGGCCCAAACTGCTGCTTTTCTGCTGAATGTCTCAGAAAGCTTACGTTATAACTATGACAAAATTAAGCAAAGCAAGTGTTAAACAAATTTGTTTCATCTGTATTTGTTTTCTCAGCATTACAATGGTAATACAGCTTTGCTGTTTATGATCAGCACACACCTAATTTTTCCAAAAAATCGGCTTTTCTTACTTTTTAAGGTTTATGATGACCCTGAACTGTTTTGCTTTATTATGTTTCTTTTTTTAATCATCAAATTTCACTTATTGCATTTTGTTTATTCCATAGTTAAGGTCAGAGTCATGTTCCCAATTTAGTCTAGTGCCATGTAGTAGGCCTATAATGTTTACTGTGAAATGAGACTTGTGGGATAAGAATAAGTTATGGACCAGAGAAGCATATTGTATTTAGTCCTTAAGGGCAAATTCCTGACCAGCAAAGCAGTATGGCTCCTGCTGTATGTTTTAATTCGTCACTCCTTAGCTGTAATCTTGCCCTGTGAAGGTCTAACTAGACCACCAGTGAGTTGCGCAAATTATTCACCCTCACCCATCCTTTTCAAGAGTCCCACCCAAAAGGACTGAAAGGGGGTATAAGTTGACACAAATGTTGGTGCTGAAGTATTTTTCAGTCTGGCTGCTGAAAGTATGACTTTTGTTAAACCTTCGCCCCTTGGAGAGGTTGTAAGACTGGTTTAGTACTACTTAGGATTACATATGCTGGGGGCTCTTTCCCAATTTGTTTTGAGCAATATGCTGACCTAAAGAAATTCATGTACCGGTAATGGGAATTAGGGTCTTCTTTTATGCTTTCTTTATATGTCAGCTATTGGTTTTTGTTTGGGGGGTGGGTTTTTGTTCTTGTCGTCATCACTTTCTGGCTTATTATTTTCCGTGTTGCTTTCTTGGCCACCTCGTTTGTGTGTGTGCAAGAGAAAGAGCATGTGCACACACATTTATAAGTGCATGTGTGTGAAAGGCAGAACAGAGAGAGGAATGGAGGGAACTGGTTGTTGAGTCTTTGAGGGTGCCCCCACGGTCGTCAGACTACGGGACAGATAGATAGTGTGTGTGTTAAACAGGGGATGATACTTAGATATGGAAGTGTGATATTCTGAGCACATCTTTATTTTTCTTGCCTTGAAGGTATTAATTTTAGGGATGGGTGTAATTGCTCAGTGATTGTAGTATCAGCCTTGTAATCTGAACCAATCTGGGTGTGTAGGATGGAGTTGCTGCTGCCAAGTTGTCTGTTTGGGGGGATTTTTTTCCTCCCCAGGAATTAGTACTGCTTCAGACTCAATTCACTGCAAGTCTTTCTGATGAGATTATGAACCATGGTCCTATAGCTGAGTGGTTAAGACTGTTGACTTCAATCCCGTGGGTCCATGAAGTGATGGGTTTGAATCTCGGTGTAGGTGTCTGGGGAATTGAGGGAGGGTTTTCTTGTTTTTCAGTCTCCCAGGGTAACTTCAAAGCAGACTTGTTAGTGCCTTCATTCCTTTTGTGTGTATATATATATTATATATATATATATATACACATGCAGAAGATCAAAAATGAATGTTTAAGAACCTGTAATTCATGTCAGCGTTCGGTGGGTTACGGAAACACAAAGCATACCCAGCATGCAACCTGTACTTCAAATAAGTTGGTCTGAGGTCAGAATGTGTCAGCTGATGTCAGTGGGCAGACCTCATGCAAAATTACAAGCGCAGGAGAAAACCAGGCACTATGCACCTGACCTGGCAAGAGAATGGGCACAGAGAAAGAACCACAGTCCCATGTGCAAACATGTAGTATAAACCGTCTTGCACACATATATTGAAAGTCTGTCTTTCCTTTGAAGAAGCCAGCAATGGCCAGTGGTGTGAATGACATAAATATCATTATTTTTAGAGTGCTAATGTGACATGGAGAGGAGTGGACTTTTCCAGGTTTCACTTGCCCTAGAAAAGCGCTACAAGACTCATTGACTGTGTAAACTGTGTGCAACCCTAAAGTCTCATTAGGAGTTGAGAGACATATATAACAGAGTGGTTTTGAGAAGGTTAATCAGATGAAATTTCATTCAAATTTTCCACTGTCATTTTGAAGATTTCTTTAAAGGGATTGTAGTACTTTCAGTAATTGTGCTTTAAAAAAAAAATTCACAAATTCACTGGTATTTATATAAACAAAAGTGAAAGCAGTTGTATGTTCTTGTCTTGATTTATCTCTGTGTGTGTTTGTAAGACTAAGAGGGGATGGAGAGGGGAGAGAGTTTGAATTGGGAAACAATTCAGGTATGGAGACTAGATTCACTTGCTATTTCAGACATTTGAAAGTCGCATTGATTTTAAAATATTTTGTGTTAGTTCCGATTTGTCTTCCTCTCTGTGTTCCCTTACTGGATGGGGTACATGGCAGAAGGTCTACCTGTTGGCCTCAGCTGACACACTGACATTCTGACTTCAGAGCAGCTCATTTTTCTATATCGGATGCATGCTTGGTATGTTCATATTTCTGTAATCCATTGAATGCAGACATAAATCATGGGTTCTAAGATGATCATATTTGATCTTCTGCATGTGTAGGGTATATTATATATTCACAAAAGGAATTAAAGGACTGGCAGGTCTCCACTTGCAGTTGACCTGGGGATCATAAAAAATCCCAACTTTCAATTCACCAGATAACTACAGTTGAAATTCAAACCCATGACTTTATGGAACCACAAGATTGAAGTCAACCTCAGCTTTAGTGTCTGCCACTTCTGATTTATAATTTCAAGCTAGTGACCCACCAGTTTGTACTCGGGTAAATGACAGGTAGAATGGTGCACAAACAGAAACACAAGTAAGGCCCATATATATATATATTAAAAAAAAAAATTTTTTTAATAAAAATAATTCCATTATGCCAGTGGTGACTGGATGTGCTGTTTGGTGGGTGGTGTGAGAATCTCTGCCCAAGTTAGGTGGCTTGTGTGTGTGGTGGGAGGGAGAAACATTACCACTGAGGAAACAATGTCACCTTTCTTGTTCATTACATAATACTATTGTGATATTATTCCTCTTGGGTGCCACCATAGACATGGAATGTTTGCTCCAAGAGATAATGGAGACCAGCCCTGTTGACACTTTGTGCTAAGGGTTCTTCAGGTTTGAATAACAGTTGATTCTACGAAGTAGGGGTCTTCACATTTGAATAATAGTTGATTCTATGAAATTCAATGCAAACCATAACTTTTACTAGTTCCTGCCCTGTTTATTGTATCCATGTGTGACAAAATGGTGGGGTCTGCTTTATTTAACACTCGGGTCAGAGGACTAAAGTAAATCCTGAAAAGGAGACATGTACAATATTCATAGCCAAGTTGGTGATAAACTTGATGTGTTTAGGAAATTGAGAAGTACATTTGGATTTTTTTTTTTTTTGGGGGGGGGAGTGGTGGTGTTGCCTTATCTTTTGTGACATTCTGATGCCAGTTTTGCTGTTATCATTCTGTTTATCTATATCTCTCCACCCCAGTCATACCTAGATTTGTAACTTGAATTCTCAGGGTCGGAAGTCCATGGGGAGTCTATCATTGTGTGTCAATATATGGCCACCTTGGGGCCACCAGCCAGCGGGGCCCTGCACTGCTGCCGGGTCACTTTGGTGGTGTTAAGTGGTGCCTTCTCTGAGCTAATAATTATGCAGGGCACTACCAACTAAGCCCCCTGCTGATGACATTAATAGCTTAGCTGCAGAACCAGACTGAATGAGACATACTAGAGGTGGTGACCAACAAACATCCCTCCAACATTCCCCCATGAGCCACCAGCCCTGAAAGCTTTGATTTACTCACCATAAGAACAGAAGTGTACAGTAAACCAAAACTGAGACCAGAGCAACCAGGACCACCAAATTAGAGACAGTTTTCTTTTATTGTATGATGATCAGTGGCAGTGAAACTGATATAATGCTGCTGCTACAGAACTGCATTTGCCTTGAGACTGCTCGGCAGGGCTGTACCCATCCACTTCTAGTCAGCTAATAAATTGCACACATTCGCAATTTTGTTCTTTAAACTCTACATTCGTTCAAATCCTTTAACTTTACTTTAAGTTGGGAGCATGGCTGCCTATATTACATTATTAGTAAATGTTGAGGTACTTAAAACCAGCCATATTTAAACAGTGTGCAATTTCAGTCTCACAGTTATTCCCAGGTGGGCTGAGCGAGTCAGAGTGGATATTCTGGGGACCTCCAGGGCATTAAACTGGGGACGCACAACAGCAAAATCATGGGTAAAGGGTAGCATACACAAAATTTCACGGTTGGTGAACTTCGGAAAATGTCTCTAGGCTACCAATAAAAAGTAGAGGTACCAGAAGCTGACCAGTGGTAATGGATACAGCCTATCTACGTCACATCCAAAAATCTTTGCCATGTGTGTGTGTGTTTAAGAGAGAGAGAGAGAGAGAGAGAGAGAGAGAGAGAGAGAGAGAGAGAGAGAGAGCGAGCTTGTTGTCTCCCAAGGTATGGTTTTTAATTACAATCTTTGGACTTCAATTTTTCCTTCATTTACTCAAAACGGCCGCATTGAGGGATCATCATTAACCATTACACCCAGTGGTGTGTAGGGCAGCAACAAAGCGCTTCCACTCCTGCCTATCCTTGGCCAACCTAGTCACTGATCCCCAAGAGTGCTGCATGGCCTTCATCTCACTTTCTACAGTCCTCCTCCACGTTGCTTTTGGTCTTCCTTTCTTTCTCCTTCCTTCTGGGGTCCAGTGCAATGCTGTTCTTGTGATTGACTGTGGGTCTCTTCGGAGGATGTGCCCAGTCCACTTCAGTCGTCGTCTGGTGATGATGGTTCCCATGTCTTCTTGCCTGCATCTCCGCAGTAGGTCTTCAGTGGAGATCTTCTCTGGCCAAAAGATCCAGAGAATTCTTCGGAGGCATATGGTGTGAAAGGATCGAAGTTTGGTAAGATCTGCTTCCGTCATCCTCCAGCACTCAGAACCGTACAGGAGCGTAGACACAACACAGCTTTGGTATAGCTTCAGCTTGGTGTTGGTGCTGAACTGAGTTGATCTCCAGATATTGTTCATCTCCCTAAACATACTCCTGGTCTTGCCCAGTCTGTTGTGGATGTTGTCTTTTGAGCCGCCCTCTGGTTTGATGATGTACATTTTAGTGTAGGCATTGGCAGTTGAATTAGCTGACATCAGTAACCAACACAGCTTTTGGCCTGGGCCACAGTCCTTTGGATGAGACTGATAAAACAGAGGTCCCAAGTGGTATAGTAGTTCATCATTGAGGAAATAAACACAAATGCCTTTTGGACAAGGAGGTAGGCCAGCATCCCCTAGGCTATGTCAGAATGCCGCTACCTTTAAAATTGTGGGCAGGTCCAAGCCAAAATCTTTGTCATTTATCGATGTAAGCTAAGTGCAAAGGCCTATATGAAAATGTTTTGTTGAGGTTACCTGGCAGACGCCATGACAAGCTCTTAAGACTTAACAACTTGCTTTCTCCTTTAGGCCTATATCAATATATGTCGAGGTACTTAAAAACAATCACACACACAGACTTCTTATCAAGTGTGCAATTTCAGTCTCACAGTTATTCCCAGGTGGGATGAGTGAGTCTGAGGACCCCCAGGGTATTCAGCTGGGGAATGCACAACAGCAAAATCGTGGGTGAAGGGTAGCATACACAAAATTTCACAACCTAGGAAAATGTCTCTAGGCTACCAATAAAAAGTAGAGGTACCAGAAGCTTACCAGTGGTAATGGATACAGCCTATCTATGTCACATCCAAAAATCTTTGCCATGTGTGTGTGTGACTGTGTGAGAGAGAGAGAGAGAGAGAGAGAGAGAGATGGAGGGGAGAGAGAGAGATGGAGGGGGGGGGGGGAGAGAGTGGGGAGAGAGAGAGAGAGAGAGAGAGAGAGAGCTTGTTGCCTCCCAAGGTACAGTTTATAATTATGATTTTTAACAACTTTTTTGGGGGGTGGGGTAGCGGTTTGACTTGCAGTACACTCTTAACCTGAGCTCATGTAGCTTATTGAAGTTTCTGGAGAGGTTTTAACTTTATTTTGATTTTAAGTTATATATGGGAATACCTTTACCTTAACAGTGTGCAAGTAAGACAGGAGTGTTTGCTCTCAACATCTCCCCCCTAAAAAAAACAAAAAAACCCAACCAACCAAACAAAAAACATTGGGTTATGTTTGAAACTGAACACTTTGTTAAATGTTAATGTGTTTGCTGAAAATACTTCAAGTTATAGCATAGCACTATAGTTAAATGTTAGTGTGTTTGCTGAAACATTTCAAGTTTTAGTATAGCACTATATGATTTTTTTTTTTTGAATGTGTAAGGGCTTATGTAGGCTATTTTTGTGGTAAAAATGTAAATTTTGGATTAAAAAAAAAAAGAATCGGCAGCTTAAAACAAACAGGTTTAATGACATTCCAGTATCAGTGGAGGAAAAAACCCATAATGTGGTTTTAAGATAAAGCAAAATTCTTTTACTAATGCTAGTAGGATGGACACAGGTGTCGAACACATGCAGAACACCTTGCGCACATGTTTATACCTCTTCTGCCTTTTGGGAAAGTATGCCATTGATGCCACTAGGAAGAGATGACAAATTTTTTTTAATGCATGCACACTGGTGGTGTGTTGATTTTTTTCTTCATTCTTCAGCTAGAGTTCAGGAGGTTCACCAGTGGTGTAATGTCTGCATATGCAACTATTTTTGCTCACCATTAAAAGTAGTTGCATTCAAGCTTCAGGGATAATGTGTTTCATAATCTCTAACTGTAAGAATGGTTATCAGATTAAATTTTTATTTTTATTTTTTTAAAGAGATCCAGATTTTAAGTTAGGTTGGTTTTTTGGGGATGGCATATTGTTCCTTGACTACTGTGACTAGTCTGAGGTTAACCAAAGGTGAGATTTTTGCGTGTGCTGCCTTTTTGCCCACCATTAAGGTAGCTGCATTCCAACTTCAGGTTTGAGACTATAGGACAGGATGAAGTCTACATGTATGTATGTACAGGCACCATCCTGTTCTGAGAGATCTAGCTCTGAAGTGTAAAGTTATGCAAGAAAGACTTTCAGATCTGCATAAATTTGTTAATACTTGGAGGATATGTATTTTTCTATGTAACTCTTATTGTCTCAGTCTTTGTTCAGAGCCCATGCCACTATCAACTTTGAGTAGGAGTTAGTTGGAGCATGGAAAATCCTACAATATAATACTAATAGCTATTGGGGGGTTGAACTCGGAACTTCTTTATTAATCCACAGTTTATTGCAGAATGGGTACTGGTATAATATTGTTAATCTTATCTTTCTAGTGGTATCATAGGAAAATGGACATTTTACATTCAGCTTTATGATCACACCAATGGGTGGGAAGATTTTGATGACCTACACAAGTCACTCACTCATTCAGTCAGTCAATGAGATCTTGTGAAACATTTTCACTTTTTTATTTATTTTGCATTGTTCCAAATGACATTGTTTCTCCTTGAAAAATGCATGTGCACAAATCTCATAAGATGTTTTTACATTGCTTTATGTAGGCATCACCATTATTTCGTTGTTTTAATAATTGGTTTAAAAAAACCACATTTAATATCTGGTTTTGTTAGGGGACATTTTTTCCCTTCTTATATATATATATCAATTCATGGTTAAAAGAAACTGCCCTGGGGACATTTTTTCCCTTCTTATAAATTATATCAACTGTATGGTTAAAAGAAACTGCCCTATTAATTTGGCAGAACACTAACTTGCAGGCATATATGAAGTTACAGAACATAAAAGTAATGATTACAATAGCATTTAAGACAGATTTAGAAAACAGTAAATTCTGTATAAAATTACAGTAATTAATACAAATTATTTGAAAAAAAAACTTTAAAAAATAGCAAAAAGAAGTAATTTTTTTAGTCAAAGGGGGGTTAATAATACAGAAAGATACTCAACAATTTATCGAGGGTTCCTCACTTCCTGGGTGCATTACATTTTTTACCTATTGGGAACACTGACTGGAAGAAGTATCAGTCACACACACACATTTTGCTTAAGAAGAAATAAAAATGAGGTCTGAAATAGATTTTCCCAAAAGAGCCTGAAACATAAGCTCTTTGATGACAATAAGTACCAACACATCAGATCTTTATGAGCGTTCTGAAATTTTTAAATGTAATGTAGACCTACAAAGGGCAATTCCAGTTTGTCCTGTTTGGGAAATGAAGCAAGCTCACTTCGATTAAAAAGAAAGAATCCAAGTATAATGGCAGTTAATGTTCATTCACATAATATACAACATAATTACTATCATTGCCTTAAATATACAGATGGCTTGCTTTGATTCGTTTACTTTACAAGATTCAGTGCTATATAAATCCCATACATCATTATTATTATTATTTTAGACGATCATCAAGCAGGTTCAGCATTCGTCATACCAGCACTAAAAATAGAAAAGTCATATCATGTTGGTAAAAATCAATCTGTTTTTAGAGCTGAAGTGATCGCTATTCTCGTGGCTTTGAATTTCATTTTAGGTCATCCATACTCTTTCTTTCATATATTACTTTGTGTGAATTCAAAATCAGTATTACATGCCTTAAAGTCTAAACTTATAAGCAATCAGCTAAACTTGTACTAGACAAATACTTCATAAATCTTCTACGTTTAAGAGGAATTCTTGTTTCCTTTTGCTGGATTCCTTCACATATAGGATTATTTTCTAATAAGTGGGCTGATCAGGCTGTGAAGAAAGGTGCACGTAATGAAAAGGGGTCTACAGTACTGCATGTTCCTCTATTCATTGCAGAGGCTTATCAGTTGTTAGAAGCATTATTGCTGGGAAGACAACCTTCAGATATATTATGTCTTAGTGTATATAATCAAGTGTCTTATGGTTGCTTAATACTATGTAGTTATTGGAATGGCAGTTAAAGTGTGTGATATGTGAATGTTCACATTCTATGAAACAATAGAAAAGGGTGATTGTTGCCATATTGGGACCAAAAAATCTTATCAAATTTTCTCATAAATGAAACAATAGAAAGAGAGATTTGAAAAGAGAACACAAAACTTTTTGGAGATCTATTACATTGATAAATTTCAATCACACAGACTACAAAATCCTGGCTTCAGTTCTTGCAGAGAGATTGAATTAAATGTTAGATTATTTAGTCAGAGATGATCAGGTAAGCTATATCAGTATATATTAATGGTAAAAACATAGTAAGGCAATTCCAAAGTAACTGACGTGTCATTCAGACAAAAATTACAACAAATACTTGTGTAAAAAAAATATTCAAGTAGTTTTTTGTTATTAACTCAAAACAGGATTTTGCAAAACAAAGTCATTTAACTATTCAAAACAATAAAAAGGTCAAACTTGACAAAATTTAGGATTTAAATGCATTTTGGACTAGTGTAACTGACGAGTCAAAAATGTTCCCCATTTTTTTTTCACTCATTCAGTTCCAACTTCATTTCCTCTTAATTGGCCATGGTTACAAAATAACAAATTTTTTTATTGCAAAAGTGAGATATTCCTTTTGTATTTAAGATAATAACATAACAAAATCATTCGGTAGATTTTTCTACAGAAAAAAAAAAATCAGTGTAACTGACGTGGCACTTGAGTGTAACTGATGTGGCATGCATGCACTCCAGACATGACTTCCACTACAAATCGGTCAAAATCTCTATCATATTTATCAAATCAGGACAAAATGTTTACAAATTAGTTGGATGTTTTTTCTGCAAAATACTCCCAATTACTGAATTACAGGATTCTTCTACACTTACTTTACAGTCTTTTACTTTTTTTCAGTTTTGCCAACTGATGATGAATTTCTTTTATGGCCATGGTGTATTCACAGCCATGCAGCTGGATAGGTCCATAAAACTGTTCTCATGAAACACTTCATAGTCATCTGTATTTGGCCAGAAGAAATGTGTCTCTCCACCCCTTGAGGCTTTAAAACTTTGATGCAGAAACTTCATGGAAAAAATCCTTTCCCCCCCCTTCCTTTTCTCAAAACCCTACCGACATAGAACCTGTCAACATAATAAATCAACAGCATAATGCTGCTCAATCTGTATTGCTGCTCAATCTGTATTGGTGACATTTCTGTTTGATTCAGCATCACCACTCGTGCTTTGGCCAGGCTCTATGGATACATAATGTTCCATGTTAGCAACGTATCCCAAATAAATCATAGGTTTTTCAGGATCTTGCTGTCCAATCATGATATGGGAAGGTTCTCTCACGACTGATTTTGTTGGCCTGCTAACATCCTACTCTATTTTTCAACAATGATGTGGTCAACGTATGTCCCATTTTTACACATCTTTTTCACATACTCTTTCAGGTCCTTATCTGGCAAGAACTCTGACTGTTCATCTAATGATAATTTGAACTCAGGGTAGCTGCATATCATTTGCTGCAGTTCATGATGAGTATATAATATATATAAATATATACCAAGCCCAGCCTTTTCCAGCTGGCTTTTTATTGCCCAGAAAAAGCAGTTTCTATCTCCTGGTGTTTCACCATAAACCTTGAAATGTCTTTTAAGTTAAAAATACAATGGAGATTGACATGTTTGAGCTGTGTGTTGTCATGTCTTGATCATTTGATGGGGCAGCAGCAGGTGGTGTTTCTTCTGTATCTGATGGTGCAGCATCAGTCTTTATACAATAATTAATCAAAATTTTCAAACTTGCAACAGCACACATATATAAAGTATTAAAAATCTGATGTTTTCAACTATGTTAATAAAACTAGTAAAGCAGGTTGCTGGCACTGGACTTTTCCAAGGCCTTCGTCTTGATTGGATTTTTAAAAAACCCCACCAACAACAGATACATATACTTATTTCATATTTGAATGCTTCACAGTTTAAAAATTGGGTTTAAACTGTCCTTTCTAAGAGTAATCAAAAGTTCAATATATACCATGGTGGCTGGCTACCTGAACCTTTTGACCGCATTTGCAGTATAACTATAAGGCAAGTTACCTTTAGCTTCAGTCCTTGCAGTAATCATTTTCAGCTATAGAAATTAAAAAGTCTGACCGTTACCCCCCAGTATCAACTAAGACACCGCCATCAATTGACAGAAGAAGTATTCATTTTAAATATAAAAGAATTTACGGCTAACATTGACACAACACGGTTTCTCAGCAGCAAACCAGACATGAATCCTCCCCTCAGTCTAATCTGAATTCCTTTACACTGTTTTCGAGACTTAAAATAAATTACACTTGCTGAAAACTAAAGCACTGAAAAGTGAAAATAGCAAATCAAATAGAAGGGGGAAAAAATCTACTTTCTCTCTTACTGACAAAATACTAACTCTGGGCATTGTATGTTTTCAAGAACAAGCATAAAACAGGAACAGATTTATTTTTTGATTTTTTTTTTTTTTTTTTGGGGGGGGGGGAGTAACAAGGACAGGCAGAAATGACAAAATTAATACAAACACAGATAAAGGACCAGAGGAAGAGAGAATTCTTCATGAAATTCTCATTAAAGCGTTGCTGATCTGTACACTTTTGTCATGCATGCCATTGCTTTTTGCTTTACCAGTTCTAAACAGTATTGAACCAAATGTATAGTACTAGTAGAGCTCTGCAAATTTGTTTGGCAAAAGATGTAAAGAAATTGTAAGGAATCTGACAAAGAAGAAAATGGCGGAAAGTGAAAGCAATACAGGATGATTCAGATTAAAAACAATATGCTGAAATATTAAAAATATTTAATTGGCGGGTAAAACATAAAAAAAGAGGAAAACGATGCAAGGCACCCCCATATTGCACCTAAGTAAACTGGGGGGTCATAAAATTTTTTTGTGACAAGCCGCAAAGTAAAAGTAGTTTTTACAAGTAAAGGAGACTGACGCCTGGTTTTGGAAAGATGTAACACAACATACTACATAGCTTCTTCTTCTTCTTCGAATGCTCTGACAGAAACTATTGTCTGTTATATGAGCGAAAATGCGTCACACTGCCATTAAGTGCCTGACAAGTCGGGCCCAGCGCATCCGACTTTGGCATAAGAGAACTGTTATCTTTTTAGTATTTCTGGAAAAAGCAGGAGAATGGTCCAAGAAGGCAGAAAATAGACGAGGAGGTAACAGGAAGAAAAAGAATAAGGCAGAAACAAAGTGATAGAAAAGAGGAAATTTCTATCACAGAATTTCCAGAATATGGGGATAGTATTTATACTGACACTGTGATAGGCCCCTGGCATCCCCACGGGAGAACTACATTACTAGGTAGGCAGTAATTTAACAGAAAAAGATATGTGTAGTTAGAAAACATTTTTAAATATCTTTAATAATCAAATGTTAATTAAATATTTTTATAACAACTGTGTAATATATCAACAGAGAGTGATTTACGCAATGGATCTAAACCAAAGGAATAGATTGATTACATGACAATACACAATCAGTAAAAAATTGATAAGGCTAAAGAAAGTGAATTAAACACTTTTGAGCAAGATACAAAGCAATTCCAAAACAATTCATTTCTCAAATAAATGGTAAACATGGATGCAGTCTGCCCATCTACTGCAAGTCAGTGATGTGGGCTTCAGCTCTTGATGCAAAAGCTTTCCACACAGACACACACACACAGACACACACACTTATTCAAGCAGTGAATTTATAAAATCACCTAAACTTATCATTCATTTTAAATGTAGAGAGCACATAACTGAAACAACATAGACATATTTTAAGAGGGTTTTTTCCCCCCACCAGAATCATGAGAATGGTAAATTTCAAGCAGCTCAGAAACATGACTTTAAATAGGAAGATGAAGTTAACAAAGCAGCATACCCCTTCAAAAGATCCATTCCTGGGCAAAATAAAGCAGCACACGCCTTCAAAGGTGCAATTCATTGGAAAAATTTAAAGACTAATAAAGTAATAGTAATAATACATTTGCTAAATTTTGTTTTCAAGATCAATCAATAACCCCTATTTTAGCCTATGGAGCAGAAATTTTGTATCCTTTTTGCTTCAATAGAATTCCATATTAATACATTATAACTATTAATTCATAATAATGAAATGTTAAAAGCATGCTTATGAGATGTTGTCAAATCTGTTTCTGTATGAAAATTGTCAACATAAAATTTTATAAGCAAATGCTGGGAGTTCAAGCATTATTAGTACTTCTGACCTTAGAGGAATAAGATTTCCACTTACTCTTAAAATTATAAGCCAGATGATATTATTTTGGATAGATTTGATACTTGTTGACACAATCAACTTTTGCATATATCAGATTAGTTTGCAATAATTTACAACAGAACAATAAAAATGATCCCTGCATCAAAACATTAAAAATATTCTAAATCTAATAGTAATATATCAATTTGGATAAAAAATAAAATAATAAATTACCAAAATTGTATAAAAAAATATATATATAATGGGAGGGAGGTGCTCTGTTTTTGCTAATTAAGCTAACAAATCCGGATTGACATTGAGTGACAATGACATAGAGATGAGTGGAGGAAAGACGGAGAAAGGGAGAGAGGGAGGGGGGTGGGGGGTTGTTAACAGGAAGAGACTAAAAAAAGGAGAGAGAGGGTAGGCGGTAAGAAAAGGAAAGGGGGGTGGGGGGCTTGGAACTGGAGCATACTGTAGGTTATATTATATAGAGGGGATAAAACAGAGAGTGCACAGTAACTGACCCCCCCCCCCCCCCCCCCCCCCCCCCCCACACAAATTATTGAAATATTCTTTTGTTTTAATAACCCTTTTGAACCTTACGACTATATGAGAAGTATCAGATCTTTCAGCAGATATTCTGGATAAAAATTAAAATACCATGAATGAATCATTAACACTGAAAATAAGCAGCTTGAGACAGAGACAGAGAGATAGACAGAGAGAGAGACAGACAGAGAGAGAGACAGACAGAGAGAGATCCTGAAGATTGGAAATTTCTATTACTAGTCTTAGACTATTACTATTACTAGTATTAGTGATTTTTCCAATTTTCTGCTTACGAAAAAAAATCATAGACACAGAGTCAATTTACCAATTTTACCATGCATATTAATAGCAGATTCCTACTTTATTACTGCCTACTTTTTATGTTCATTTATATTCAATAAAAATGGTGCATTCACATACACACACTGTGTGCACACACACACTAACCTTCAGAGAGAATGGCAAATACATGCCAAAAATAGGTATTTCAAGCTTAGCTTCTTAAGTTGGACTTTTTGCTGGGGTACAGACTTTTTGGGGGGTAAGAATTGAGTATGATTATAGTTCACAATTTCAGTATGTGTAAACAAGGGTGAAGGGGGTGATGAGCAATTTCCCACCTCAGGTTTTCAGTGAGTGACTGGGTGAGCTATGGAATTTAACAGAAAAGAATGCAGAAGATTTTAGGCAGGGCATATGTTAGGGTTAAGGACACACTTGAGACAAATCATAATGTGGGCTGTGAGAGTGACACATTGGAAAATTTTATTCTTTAAGTGACATTACAATACATTATGAAACACACAGACTGACTACTGGTATGTGCATAAAAAGAAAGATTATGCTTGCTGGAAGGGGCAAGTCTGGATGGAAATAATTTAGAGAGAAGGGGTAAATTTATGTGGGTATGTGAATGTACATGTCTAGACTATGTTACTAAATATATGCCACCAATGCATGCATGAGTGCTGTTTAAGGGGAGACCAAAATCCCAATATATTATTATATTTTTATAGCAAGCATTTAATTCAGGGCTTGCATGAATTCCATTCGCAATGATGAGTAATGTGGTTGATAATGCAGCCACGACCATATTATCTTTTTCTTTAAAAAAAAAATCAGTTTAGTGGATTATCTTGTACAAGCTGAAGAGGTACCTTACGCATAATATTTAATCCATTGCCTGCCCATCCAACCTCCTTTATTTCAACCCTACTCACTCACACACGCATGCACACGCGTGCGCACACACACACATTCACACACAGAGTTAACTTTATGGAGGCATGCAAACATACACGCACAAAGGGAAAAGGAAAGGATTCACACACATACAAAAATGATACATAAATTTTCAGTGGCACACATAGCCTACAGATATTTTAACACATTTGCTTAATACCAACAGTATTTTATTTATTTATTATTTTATATTGAGGATAATGGAATAAGCACTCATGTGCTTTTTTACATCCAGTCCCCGTGTGTATGCGGATTTGTAAATTTTGTCATCTGTTTCCACTGGCACACAATGGCTTACTCTTCCGAAAAGCGGAACAGGATTTAACATGTGCGCAAGATGTTCTGCATGCGTTCGAACACAGGGCCTCGGTTTAGACTCATCCGAAGGATGCACACACACACATGCATGCACACATGTACACACACACTTTACATTATAACCATCATCTCCAACAATGTTACCCCCCCCCCCCCCTTCTCTATCTCTCACACATAGAGAGACATGGTTTTTATTTGATTTTGTGCTGTTGTTGGGGATTCCCCATCTCAACACCCAGCAACTAGTGGATATTCCCAGAATATATCCATTACATGGTTTCACTGTTTCAGTCTCACTTATCACATCTGGGAATCACTATGAGACTACATGTGCACAAAAAGCAAGAAATTTGCGTACTGTAGTGTATGGCTGCAAGTACCTCACTAGATACTGCCATTTTCTGACAACGGATTTTTTCCCTTTAACCACTAGACTGCCTTACCCCTGAAATTTTCCAGGGCTAAACATGCACCCTATATGCCTACAACCTGGAAAATTTCCGGGGTGTCAAACCGAGGTAAACAAGCCTGCTTCCTTGACTACAGTTAAAGGGAAAAAACTCCAAAATTAATGGAGATCACTCTCCTGTTGCTTGGCAACATCCAGCTGCAAAACGATCATTTTTTAGCTCGTATTTTGTGTTTTTATGCATGACTGCTTGGGAAGTTCTTGTTCAAAATGGCTGACACTTCTTGTTGAAGGCATCAATAACTTTACACAGCTGTAAAAGTGGCAAATAAAACTGTAGATTTACCTAACAGTGATGAAAACGATCGCGTATGATTCGGGAGATCGTGTAGTTAAAAAACAATGAATGAGATTTGGCCTAGACTTATGTTTGACGTTATTGAGATGGGGGGTACTCAGAATGACAGTGGTGATGAAGAAATTGTATTTTTGGTTGATTTTTACATTTTAAATATATTTTCGCAGTGAAATATCATGCTAACTAATTTGAGCTTGCCTCGAAGTAATCTACGATATATATACTGTCATTGGGTAGACTATCAGGAATATTCATGTAGTAGTTTCTGAGTAAGAGGGATATGAACATAGCAGTGGTACATAAGAATTTTATTCCCCGGCATATAGGGTGCACTTGCACTGGGCAGTTAAGAGGTTAATGGAGAGTACAGGTTGTTATGCTAAGACTAAGAGAACTTTACAGGATGTTATGCTAAGACTAAGAGAAGTTTACAGGATGTTATGCTTGTCATGGCTTAAGATAATCTCAACATTTAATAGCATTTTAATGTGGGCCATAGCATTTTGCTTTGAGCCAAAAAGACAAGTTTCAATAAATGTGATCAAAAAAAAAATTCAAGTGCCTACACATTGAGTGTGTGTGCCTTCACACATGCACGCCCATGTGTGTGTGTGTGTGTGTGTGTAAGGGGGGTGGTGGTGGTGGTAAAATGTCTAAGAGTTTACCAATGTCCAAGATTTTACCAATGTGTTTATTCACTTTATTGTGTGGGTTAAGAGCTAATTTTCCCTCCCTTACATCCTATGAAAATGATTTTGATAGGTTTACCCTATCTCTTGGTCTATATCAAATTTTTATTCAGCAAATAAATTTTTATCAAAGAAAAATATTTGGTTTTCTTCCCCAACTACAATGTCATTTTTACTCTCAAGTTCCAAGTTTTGAAAAAAAAGAGAAAAAAAAGAATAAAGATAAACATGGGCAGCAAGGCCTATATTATAGTATACAAATCGTAATTACTTCTCTTTTCTTAAAATAAAATAAGTGTACATATTAGTGACAGTAATACATTTGACACAAACAGCTGCTAAAATTGATTAAGAAAAGGAAGCGTTGGTTTAGAGACTGCTTGTCCGGACAGTTTAACAGGGCTTTTCAGGTCAACGAAGGTGTGTAGGGCTAGTCCTGTGCCAAAAACGTGTAGCTCAGTGCCACCTGGTGGCAAATCAAATAAGTTCCCGGATGTCCTTGAAAATTACACATTTGTAATTTCAGTACCAATTTCTGAAAGAAATCAAAGTAAAATCCATCTTTATAAGAATGAATACTACACAATGCAATATCATAATTGTGTTAGACAAGTATAAAAGGATAATTTGGTTGAATACACTCACAATTTCACAAAAACTGGAGGTACATCCACACGCAAAACAGTGGAGGTTACAACACCAACGCGCATGCCAAAGGCGCAATTCACGTACCACGTGACCTGCAGCCAATGAGGGATCGGCATGTTCAGGACAAGTTGTTGTTTAGCAGAAGTGTATTGCTAGCATTCATCTGGAGTTGCTTAGAAAAATACTAATTGAAAACGCTCGATCACCTGTCATGAAAACTTGACATTGATCTGCTACATCACGGGAATAATTGGAGACACAAATTTTGCCATGGTAAGTACATATACTAGTCGGTATAATCTTTGGTCTCCCGGGGATGTTGCTGCCGTCCCACACACAGCCTTAATGCCTTAAGACTCAACGTGTAACATTGTCTTTTCTCTTTATGATTATCCCTGGAGTACATTGTGTAATTTATATATGTCCACTTATGAATACAATGTTAAGTAAATTGAAAGTAATACTCCAGTGTATTTCTATGGAAGTATCTAGGCGAGACAAGGTGTTAGACTGGTGGGTAAACGATCAAATTGCTAGGACGCCATACTAACGCAGCTGATTCCAGCAAGGCGCGCCAACGTTCGCTAATAGGCATCAGCAAGTATTTATTGAAGCGCTTACAGCTTTACGATCGTAAAGAAGCTGGGGTGTGTTTGATTAGGGTGATAGTTGTGATGGCCTCCTTCGAACAGTTTACACGTATTTTTACTAGAGAGTTTGGAAGGTAAACGATTGAATTGGTTTTCTTTTTTTTTTAATCTGTCGTCTTATTGTGATTCTTGATAGGTTTTTTTTTTAACAGACCACAAAAAGAACAGTTACTTTGACAAGTCATTGTGTAGACCAATATATTGCTACAATACAACAATGTGCACTTAGGCTAAGCGATCAGCCAGGCATTTCACATTCACAGAGTGCTGTGTGTGTGTGTGTGTGTATTTATTATATACAATTCATGAAATTGATAAATAAACTCATACATTTCCCCCTCACTGACATTGTGTGAGAACAGATGATACTACTAGTTTGAACACAACTTGTGATTATTGCTCCATTGATGTAACATGATGATCCTGTAAAATGTCTTCAGCTGGTAAATTACTTTGAAAGTCAAGTGCAGAATTGTGCACAAGACTGGTCTGGAAATCTGAGAGCAAACTTAACTTGTAAACAGTGCATTAAAAAAAAAAGTGACTAGTAGTACAAAAAATATTTTTTAAAAAAGTGACTAGTAGTACAAAAAATATTCACTTCATGTAATGATAATGAACCTCTTGACTGCCGAGTGCAGGTACACCCTATATGCTGGAGAATAAAATCCTATGTACCATTTGTTATGTTCATGCCCCTCTTACTCAGAAATTACTAAATGAATAATTCTGATAGTTTGGCCAATGACAGTATATATATATATAGATTACTTTGAGGTAAGCTCAAATTAGTTAGCTTGATATTTCACTACGAAAATATATTTAAACTGTAAAATATCGACAAAAAATACATTCATCACCACTGTCGTTCTGAGTACCCCCCATCTCATTAATGTCAAACATAAACCCAGGCAAAATCTCGTTCATTTTTTTTAAAACGCACTATCTCCTGAATCATACACTATAATTTTCATGACTGTCAGATATATCTTAAGTTTTATTTGCCACTTTTTCAGCTGTGTAAAGTTATTGATACCTTCAGCGAGAAGTGTCGACCATTTTGAACAAGAACTGCCTAAGCAGTCATGCATAATAACACAAAATACAAGCTAAAAAACGATCGTTTTTGCCACAATTTTTGCAGCTGGATGTTGCCAAGCAACAGGAGAGTGGTCTCTGCTAGTTTTGGAGTTCTTTCCCTTTAATTGTAGTCAAGGAAGCTGGCTTGTTTACCTCGGTTCGAAACCCTGGAAATTTTCTGGGTTGTAGGCGTATAGAGTGCACATTTAGCCCCAGAAAATTTCCAGGGTGGGGCAGTCTAGTGGTTAATATTGTGGACACACACATTTACTTACTAAACCTATCTGTTTAAATTTGGTTTTTTACCTTAATATTGGCCTATATATAGGAGGCACCGTGGTTGAGTGGTTTAGGCGGTCAACTCGTGATCCAGAGGTCGCGGGTTCGATCCCCGCTCGGCTCTGTGTTGTGTCCTTGGGAAAGACACTTTACTCCCATTTTCCTCACTCCACCCAGGTGTACAAGTGGGTACCAGCTCTGCTGGGGAAGTATCTGGCGACAGACTAGCGTCCTGTCACAGGGGTGGTGAAAAACCATCAGTTCGCTTAACGCTACAGAAACCGGGATAAGCTCTGGCTCTATGGGCCTTCTGGCTCGAAAGAACATACTACTTATTGGCCTATAGCCAGTATAGGCTAGTTTTCAGTTTATTTACTGACATATCGTTGTACATATTTTCTCTTAACACAGCATTTTTTCCACATATTTATGGTTTTGCTTCAATAATATGCTTGCTAGTCGTGCTGTTGGTCAATCAGCTGTACTTTTGTACTGTTACTAAGTTTCTTATGCCATGGGCCAGCTGACTTAGCTCATCAATAATGAGCGACAGCATACTAGGCTTACTAGTGTGATGTTTATTGTTAATGTTATGGTGGTTTGATTTATTAACTACTCAGGTAGATAATACATACACAAACTCCGCTGTGAGTTTCTTAAGATTGATGATGTAATTGTTTGTTTGATTGAATACCATGGTAACAGTACAAAGGAATCTGAATACAAATTATGATAATATCATAAATATGACAGTTCCCTTAAATAGTGTAACTCTAGTCTATTGATTTTGAAACTCTGCGTCGCCTTCCTTGGCTGCGATTTGATAAAGAAATTGAATGGAGGTAAGCAGACCATTTTCCAATGACATTTGGTGTAATATATATATTTTTAAAATTGAATCATATGTTGATACTAAAAATAAATTGTTCATTTATTTAATTTATTAACTAGGCCTATACTGGCTATAGGTGTACAGTATAAAATTTTTTTCCTTCTCAGCAAGATGAATGTGATGTTAGCAAATTAAATACACACCTATTAATCATTATTGTTCAAATAAAGTTTGGTGCACAAAATTTAAAGATTAATACTGTATCAGTGTATGAAGACATTAAAAAGTACTAGTGTTGATACCCAAAGTAAAACCATTTTGAAAAGAACTAACAGTTCAACAGGAAAACAAAACAGATCATCTGGAACTCTTGATCCTAACATTAACTAAGCATGATTATGAATTGTCTGCGAAATTCTAATACTAATAGATTCATGATATTTTGCTTCTGTCTGATACAGTGATAGTGATAACTAGCATTCTCACATGACAAAATCATCAAATTTCTTGGGTAGTCAGATGGTTGGTTGGATCCTCTGCGTTCAGTCACTGATGTATTCATGAAAGAATGAGTTGTGTGAGCGATTGCAGGGTGTGGTATGTGTATGTGGTCTGTATCATAGAGGTGCACTGTTCTCAGCTTCATCTTCATCCAGCTCAGAAGTGGAATCAGACTCAGTTTCAGTAGCAGAAGGCTGAGGTGGAGACTTCTAATTCTTGTAGAAACTTCTGTTTCTTGTGGCAGTCTGTTGTCCCCTCTGGGCTGTGATCATTGATCCTTTCTTGCTGGTGACCACAAGAGGGGCTGGCTGGTATGGTGTGCCAGCATTGAAAGGCTGGGGATTCTTCAGGAGTACAGCATCACTCATGGTGAAGGAAGAGGGTTTGATGTAGCCTAGGCCATACCGTCAGCATAACATTTCATGTTGGCTTTGTATGGGGTGTCTGCTGCACATGTTGTAGTCAGCATCAGGACGCTGTGCTGGGAGCTGGGGCAGTTATGTCCTCAGTTTACAACCAAATAGGGCAGTGGCAGGATAAACACAAGTGGTGCTGTGAGGAGTAGTGTGGTAGTCCTGGAGAAATTTGTACATTCCCTGCTTGAAGTTGGGAAGGGTGGAAGATCGCTTTCTTGATGGTGTGTATGAAGCGTTCAGTTTGTGCATTGGCATGGGGCCACAGAGGGGTTATTTTGTTATGTTTACTGCCCATGTGTTCACAGAGTTGAGCACACTTCTGTAAAGAATTAAAAGGGGGTCCGTTTTCAGGATTTCAGAAATGCCAAACTTGGCACAAATTTTGCCCAGGTGGGGAGTAATGGTGTTTGCTGATGAATCCAGCACATCCACTTTGAGGTAACTGGGGTACTCGTCAGTAATGACAAGGATATATTTTCCATTGGGAAAATGTCTGAAGTCACAGAACAGTTCGGGCCATGGAGCATTGGGTAGTTCAGATATCTGGAGAGGTTCACAGGTTGTTTTGGGTGTTGCCTCTTGGCAAGTCATAATAGTAATAGTATACTCATATAGTTCCTTATTGTGTTTTCAACAAGAAGGTACATGCCTTTTAACCAGTCTTTTTCACATGTGTAAGAATGCAGTTGTTTTGACAACACCTTTAGGACTAGTGCATGTGTGATATTCACAGCTTTCTGGTGGAGTGAAGTAGGAGGACAATGTGATGGCTTTCGAGAATAATTGTGATCCAGTGTATGTTACTGGAGTCTCTCAAGTAAGTTGTTAAATTGTCATGATCTACCTGTGAATCACTGAATGTGATGAACCAAAGCACAGGATATCATCACTAATGTTAACTCTCTGGAGGCCTGAGAGTGCTTGGTGAATGGATCCTTGGAAGATCTTGCTTGCAAAGTTCACACTAAAGAAGAGACGATGGTATTGGCAGAGACCAAGATGTGTGGCAAATGTGGTTATATAGCGATATTCTTTGTCCAGCTCTAGTTTATTATAACACTTGGTTCAGATTTCATGTACTGAATACTTAAGCCCCTGAAAGCATAGTCTTCAGTTCAAGTATTTGAGTTGCATGACGTTCATGATGAATAGCACTGTTATTTTCACATTTTAGTTTTGATTTAAAATTCATTTTGTTCATTTTTAAGATAAACTTTTTACTAACAATGTTGAAGATGGCCTTTAAAGTCTTATGACTTGTTTTTCAGGCAACATTCGGTCCAGCATACTTGACAATAGGGACTGAAGTGAGCGCAAAATACCGAGGTGCATTTTGTGAGGCGAAGGTGAAGAAGGCCATAAAGTTGGTTAAACTTCGGGTAAGTAATTTGTTTTAGTGTTGACATTGATGTGCATGCTTTTTGTTTTGTTTTTGTTTTTTCAACTTTCAAAGAATAAATCAGACATTGTTTAAGGAACAGAAGTATGTTAGAAATATGTGATGATGTAACCTGGGCAAGTTAGATTCTAGAACTTCAGCAGAAAAATCTGGGAAATAATGATCAGTGTCTGAGATTGAAACTTGAGATTTTACAATGGAACTAACTCCTTATTTTACAAGGGATCTAACTCTTTTTGTGCAATAAGATTGATCTCAGACAGTCATTTCTTTCTGAGCAGTGGGGCAAAGACTCTTCGAGTCTGATGTTCCCCATTAAGGTATGGTTATCTTTTTAAGCTAAATTCAGCTTAATTCAAAATAGTTTTGAAAGGTTTAGGAGATACATGTTTAACTTCTTTTAAGAAGTTTTTAAGCTATGTGAACTTAATAGTGAGTTTTAAGTGATTATTCTGAATAAGAAAGCCTGTGGAAGATTTGAGCTTAGTCGTTATTTTTTATAGTACTTGTTTTAACTTTTGGCAGAATATTGTTCAGCTAATAAAATGAAGAAGATATTCAGATTATGGCTAATCACTTTATATATAAATTAGGTAGCGGCAGCCCCAGGCGAATTCTGTCATCACTGCTGAAAAGTGGCAAATTTTCAGTCTTTTCACTTCCTTATTACTCCGCTTCTGTTTTACTGATTAAAAAACACTGTATATCCGAAAAAAGTTCAATCTTTCTTCTTTTCATTGAATGCATTTTTATTTCTGTGGCTTGTGTATCGTCAATACGCAAAGCGTGTGAATGAGGTGTGCGTTCCGCTAAAAATCGCTGCGCGGCCGCCATTTTCGGGCACATGGACAAATCTTCAAAGAGACATGACCACTTTGAATCCGATGCGTATTCGCGACAGACAACTATTGTCACTATATTTGGTATCATTGTGTTCAGATTTTATTGTAGAATACCAAGATGGGTGAAAGTTTTTTCATAACTGGCTAATTTTCGCGAAAAAAACGGGATTTTTGGCTGTACACGATCTCCAACGGCGAACTCCGAAGAACCTGTAGCTTAAAATAGCCAATACTCAAGGTGAAATTCAAACTAGACGACCTATTTGTACTAATTTGGGAATGGGTTAATGTATTCATGGACTGTCCTCCACCCGCAAACCAATAAAAGCAAAGTGTTCAAACTGCGGAAAGTTCGTTAACGCAAGGGCAAGGACGAACGGACATCGCGAACCGATCTTGAACCGATCTTGTCAAGGATCGACGAATTTTTTTTCGATTTACGGGGTAAATTTCATAAATGTTTCAATATAGATCATCGATATAACAGTTTATTTAAACAAAGATCGCGTGGTTTGCGTAATAATTCGTGCGATCGTTGAAAACGAAGACTTAGTAAAGGACTTTTACGATCGTTGTCGATCTTCCGACATGTGCGAACCGGAAAGAAAAAAGCATGCCTGATTTCGTCAGATATTTCCACAAAATCACTTCACAAATTTACGATGATTGCAAAATAAGATAGTTTGAACGTATCTCTATACAATGTATTTTTTTGGTAAGGTTACATGGTGAAATAGCGATCGTATTTAACGATTTACCGAATGACCAGCCTAACAAAGAGAAGATAATCCGAGATCGTCGTGACTCAGTGATTTCATGAAGCAAACGTCGTCCCCGTTTTTTTGTTTTTGTTTTGACCAATTCACACTTTAGTATCATTTTTGGTGAATTGAAAGTGGAGTTTAGTTTATTTTCTTTGTTTAGGTTGTGCCGGGGATTTTTGAGTTACGCAATCTTTCCATAAATTAATGTGATATCAATGAGTTTCTTCTCCGGCAACATATACAAGGTAGAGTTACATGTCAGTGCAGTAATACTCAATAGTGAGCTTATTATTATCTTTTGTATTATTATTACCATACACAATACATCTTAGTACAGTGTCTATCAGCCTAGCAACCCCCTCCCCCCCCCCACCCCCATCCCATTCATTTCCCTTTTCCATTATTTTGGGGTTGATTGGCTTCCAGTGCTAGCATAAACACACACACACACACACACACACACACACAACACACACACACACACACACACACACACACAACACACACACACACACACACACACATATGTTATAATAAAAGAAGTTTAACACAGATGTGCTTCAGGTAAATAATTCTTTATTTCAACCTTTATCAATCTGTGACACATTTGTACTGCAGTCATTACCAGCAGTTATAGCACCAATGGAATGAAGACTTTGTTGGATTTCTTATGTGTGTCATAGTGTGTCTCCCCTATTATTTTCTTTGTCTATGCATAACAGTTTCTATAAACCTTTTAGTTTTTCATTTCTTTAAATGCTGACATAGAAATGGAAATTAACTAAACAAGCTGAGGTATATTTTTCTGGCAACTCTAAACAGTTGTCATCCAAGGTGTGTTGCAGAGATTTGCAAGCATCTGCTGATTCAGTTATTGGTACTAAAGCAAGAAGGTGAGAAGACATTTGATGAAACAGCCACATTTCTCTGTCAACTCAATTGTATACTGAGCTTCCAGGGTTGCAGTGTCTTCTGACTAAGTTGAAAGAAAATGTACTACAGGATACACCAATAGAACGACATTTTTGTCCAAGCCAGTTCATATAGGACAGCTGTGTCCATTTAAGGATTGTGTGAAAATGTTGTAACCAGCCAACATGGACATCATCTGGAGACTTATGCATCCCCTTCATGTGGACTTTTGAAAGCTGTTATTGCTTTTGAAAACAGGCATAGGAAAACACATAATGATATTATATGTACCAGTGGTGGGAGCAACTGACAGGAAATTCTGTGGAAGAGGCAGCCTTGTACACAACAGTGGGAAAAAATTACAAATAAGACATCAAAGCTGGCTTCAACTGCCTACAGAGAAAAATTATAAAAAGACTGGAATAAATTTTTGCTTTTGTGGTCTTTTCTCCTTCAAATGTGTGTTTCATCATTAGTAGGTTGAGTGGCTTTGGCTGATTAAAGTGATTTGGCTTCTTGCGCTTCTGCATCCTCAGTGTCCTCTAACACTGTAGCATCAAATTTACACCAGCCTAGTTCTCTGACATCAGAGGTTTACAAGTTTAGTAGGGAGCACTGAGCTGCCCCATACTGGCATGAACCTGTCCTCTCCTTTACCACCTGTAATTAGGCATTAGTGAAGCTGGTTCTCAGAATGATATATCACAACATATGAAATGCATGCAAAGTGATTGATCATTAAAATAGGGATTATTCATCTCATTAATCATTAAAATATGAGTTAAAATGATTTTTGTTTCTTTTCTTAGCATGTTTTCACAAAAACTAGTGTTTCACAACATTTCACTTAAATGTTCACCACATATTTAGCCACTTGGTGGCCATTTTGAATCTGAAAACACATTATGTAATTGATGAAAAAAATCAATAAATGTATTTTTAAATAGCATATACAACCATATTTTACACCACCAAATTTCAAGTCAATATCTATACAGGTACAAAAGTTATTAATGAAAATCTACCATGTACTGTCTTTTTGGTCCATCGCAGGGCATTTTAGGGTTTTCGGCAAAATTAGACCCCAATATTTAAAACATTTGGTCTAGGATAGCCCTAGAAAAAATTGGACATAATCTATGTATGCATATCTTTTAAGCAATGTAAAAATGTAGCCATAAGATGCTATCTTATCCAACCTGTTGGACCTCAAACATGGCTTATCGTGCTAATTGAGTGAACCGCCAATCACATGATGAGGCAATTTTAACAAAGTATATCATTTTTCCCCTTCAAGATAGAGAGCTGATTCTTTTTGTAGGTATTATTAGTATTATAGACATTGTATGTGGAAATTTTTATGGGTGTGATTGTAGTGTTTTCCGCTACAGGTCCTTTCCAAATAAGGCTTCCATACAGTTAAAATGGCCGAAAAATGTACCGCCATCTTTAGACACCCATAACTTTTGAAAAAATAGAGATAGAGACATAATTCTTTTTTTGTTGTGTTTGTTTTAAAAAGTTCTTTTCAAAAAGACCATTTTTATGTACACAAATACTATATAAAATTTTGGCTGCCGCTACCTAATATAAATAGATGTATAATGTGTGTGAAGGCCTAATGTGGTCTTTGTAATTATTTTTATCATTAAGAATGTCAACATTTTTATCTTTGTCAGGAATCACAGCAATTCTTAAACAGGTTCAATGCCGTTTGAATGTCATTGGGGATTATTTGAATTAGGTTTATGTTCATGTTTACACAGTTTCATAGGATGGGCCATCATCTGTTCTCAAGTAAACGAAACATTTGTAAGACTAGTTACTATAGTATGTGTATATCATATGTGGCAATTTTAGTGGATATGTTAGATTTGCTTTGAGAATAATTATTCTCATAAGAGTTGGGAACTGGGTAAAGTGAGAGTACACTTTTAATATTTGTTTTATTGTGGCAAACTCGGTTAGTGTTTCAGTGTTGGCTAAGAAAAAGTAGGTATTCATATTAAGTAATTAATATTATGTTACACTTGAAAATGTTGGTCTTGTGGTGATTTGCACCCCTGACCTGTGATAATGTTTGATTTATTGATTGTATGTTCCTTTCCATTTCATTTTCAGGGACAATGTTTTTGTTCTTTACATCATTTTATCTTTTCGTCTCGGATCTCACTCTCAGATTGATTCTTGATTCTATTTGTGGTTTGAGGACTGGACAGATGTAACTTGACAAAAGTAACAAAATATGTTGTGTTTGAATTGTACTTGTAGTACAATTGATCTGTAATTTCTGTGTTTTAGTTGAGTAGTAGTTTGTTGGGTGAAATATAGGTTGTGAACCCAACTTGCTTGGACTGGAGAGTTGCATTGAATGACATTGTTCATCACATTCATGGTGCATATGTATGCATTATGGCTGCTGAGTGAGTTGAGGTGACATAACACATAATTAATATTCACAACTACTTTCTTTTATATTTCTTTTCTATTTAAAAAAAAATAAATTTTTATTCTTTTATATCAAGGATAATGGAATAAGCACTTATGTGCTTTTTTTATATTTTTTACATCCAGTCCCCATGTGTATGTGGTTTTGTAAATTGTCATCACTTCCCTTCTGTACACAATGGCCTACTCTTAAAAAAAGCAGGACAGGGTTTTAACGTGTGCGCAAGATGTTCTGCGTGCGTTCGCACATGGGGCCTCGGTTTATAGTCTCATCCGAAGGACTTTTGGGAGTTTGGACGAAGGATTTTTCTTCTATCCTCTTCCTACCCCCCTTTATTACAACCAGCCCAATAAGTAGACAGCCCTAATCCTCTTTTGGGAAACAAAAGACAATAGGAAAAAGTCTAGGATTCCATTTCTGGTGCCAAATCAGGTTGGGGTTAGGAATTGGAGTGGCGATCTAGAGTTTCCTGTTTAGGACTCTCTACAATAAGGTTAGTACCCTCTTCTTCAAATGTCTCCACAAATCTGCACCTTCTTATAACTGTCTTCTCCTGTACACTCCATGCCATTCCCTTTGTTCAGCTGTGGAAACTGTACTTTCAAACATACAAATTAAAACAAACCACTGTTGGCCGATGCTGTTTCTCTACCTGAAATGACTTCCCTCTATCCCTTTGCCAAAAGCCTGATAACTTCAAATCCAGCCTCAAAATACATTCATTTCTTTACTAAGATCTACCCCCTCATAATCTATCCATATTCTTCAACAGCTACCCTGGTCTCTGTGACCCTGTCTAAGGGTACTCTGTGTGTGTGTGCGCGCGTGTATGTAAATTTAATATCTTTTTATCTGATTCATGGGCAATTGCATGCAAGTAATTGATTTGAATGTGAGCTCTTTGATTTGTTGCTTTACAAGATTCAATGCTATAAATTCCATTATTATTATTACGTTAATTTTTATAATATACTGACAGGCTCCCAGAAGTTTTTCATTTGACTGGCAACCTTTGTACAGCTTTACTCCTTGCAACACACTGTTGTGTTTTGGGAAAAGAATTTCACAGTCTTAGGAAGAACACTTCTCCGCATTTTCTAAAAGTCAAATTTATTGTGGACACCACAGGCTTGAGTAGACGTGATATAATAGTGCTGATAATGAATTTTATTGTGAATCGCTCGTCATTCAGTTATTCAACTTATTGTGTGCATAGCGGTGGGACATGGGGGTTGAAATTGATAAAGTTTGTTTACAGGCTCATATCAGATAGTGAAACTGAAAGGGCATCACTTTGACACTTGTAAAGCCTAAAAATCCATGAATTACTCAGCTTTTTGCACTGTTGCCATGAAAACAATCCAATTTGGCTACCAAAACTAAATGTTTCCAACATATATATATATACCTTTTTATCTGTAACAAAATTACAAGAAACTTCTATTTACAGACATGTTCTGATTTGAATGACATGTTTACAGTACTTAAATTCATGATATTATAACAAATACCAACCCCAGTGCGAGCTATTGTAGAAAAAAACCCTGTGTATACATGTCCAAATCTTTTGCTCCTCTCTGCTCCTTTTTTGTCTGTTTCTTTCTTACTTTCTGCCTGCCTGTTGCATTCACACCAGTTATTGTTTGCATATATCCTAGTTTGTTAAATAGATTCATCTGAAAAATTGCCATCTGGGAGTTAACGATTTGGCACTATAGCTTTTTATTTTTGTTGACCCCATCTGCGCCTTATGTTTTGGTTTGTGTTTTGTTTTTTGGTGGGAGGGGGCTTTTTATGTATACTTAGAGAATTTATCATACTTTTTTGTCCTGACATGAAAAACTTGACCCCCAAAAAACCCCAACCAAACTGTAGGATCCTTGCAGATCTTTAATAATGGTTTTGGAATAGGAGATGGAAGGGCAAAATGCCTTGTTCATCTGTTGGTGATTTTGAGGTGCCAGAAAAGAAAAGGAAAAAAAGGGTTGTATCTATTTAACAAACTAGGATATATGCAAACAATAACTGGTGTGAATGCAACAGGCAGGCAGAAAGTAAGAAAGAAACAGACAAAAAAGGAGCAGAGAGGAGCAAAAGATTTGGACATGTATACACAGGTTTTTTTTCTACAATAGCTCGCACTGGGGTTGGTATTTGTTATAATATCATGAATTTAAGTACTGTAAACATGTCATTCAAATCAGAACATGTCTGTAAATAGAAGTTTCTTGTAATTTTGTTACAGATAAAAAGGTATATATATATGTTGGAAACATTTAGTTTTGGCTATTACAGTACTTAAATTCATGATATTATAACAAATACCAACCCCAGTGCGAGCTATTGTAGAAAAAAACCTGTGTATACATGTCCAAATCTTTTGCTCCTCTCTGCTCCTTTTTTGTCTGTTTCTTTCTTACTTTCTGCCTGCCTGTTGCATTCACACCAGTTATTGTTTGCATATATCCTAGTTTGTTAAATAGATTCATCTGAAAAATTGCCATCTGGGAGTTAACGATTTGGCACTATAGCTTTTTATTTTTGTTGACCCCATCTGCGCCTTATGTTTTGGTTTGTGTTTTGTTTTTTGGTGGGAGGGGGCTTTTTATGTATACTTAGAGAATTTATCATACTTTTTTGTCCTGACATGAAAAACTTGACCCCCAAAAAACCCCAACCAAACTGTAGGATCCTTGCAGATCTTTAATAATGGTTTTGGAATAGGAGATGGAAGGGCAAAATGCCTTGTTCATCTGTTGGTGATTTTGAGGTGCCAGAAAAGAAAAGGAAAAAAAGGGTTGTCAGGGACTAAAGGGTATTTGTGAGAACTGTTTTTCACAGTATCTAGCTGTGCTTGACAATGCCCCACATAGACCCAATAACCACTTTTTTGTTTATTTTTTTAAGGAGCTGGAAAGGACTTGCCACTGTTTCTCCCAGACATATCTTACAGGGTAAAAAGGGAATAAGAAAAGGTTTTTTTCTGTTTGTAAAAAACCCAACTATCTTTGTAAACTTGTGTCTTTGTAAATGTTAAAAGGTCCTTGAATAATGGAAAGGCCCTTGTTTTTCATCCCCAGGGTTTCTGTGAACCTAGAACTCAAGACAGAAGCATATGTTCTATCTTGGGTATTTGGCTAAACAAAAATGTTTCCATAGCCATGGCTCAAACCCCCCCCCCCCCCCCCCCCCCGCATCCTCTCATTTTCAGCATATAAATATAATCTGCTTCTACTGACCCACAAATATCTGGGGCTAGATTGTTGTTGACCAATCTCTTTCTGTGATTGCAGGTTACAGGGAAGGACTCACAGACGTCTGTGTGGATTACAGATGATCAGATTGTTGCTGGAACAATGAAGGTACAGTATGACTCTATTCTTCTTCTTCTTCCTTTTTTTGTCATGTTTCTCCCAGGGGAGGTTTGACATTGATGAGCCTTCTCCATCTCTCTCTGTCTTGAGCTTCTTCCTTATTTATGCCGCCCCTTTCTCTAAGATCATCTGCAATACAGGCAGACCAGGTCTTGCTAGGTTTTCCCTTTGATCTCTTTCCATCCACTACGAAGTTCATTGCTCTTTTTATGATGTGGTGGTCTGCTTTCTGTTGAATGTGCCCAAACCAGTCTATTGGTACTAGCTACAGACTTCAGATCATCAACTTTGCACATTCTCCATAGTTCTTCATTCGTGATCCTGTCTTCCCATTTGATCTTTGTCATGTAGCGTAGCATTCGGTTTTCACAGCTCTTCAACAAATGTTCGACGTTTTTTGTGAAAACCCACGTCTCCGAACCATACAGGAGAACAGGTCTGATGCAGGCATATATCAGACAGCGTCTCTCCAATGGCTTTTTATGATTTCCGAGCAGACTTGCCAATTCTTTCCATTTCTTCCAAGCACCCACAATCCTGGTTCTGACAGCTAACTCAGATTTTGCTTCGCAGCTCATCATCTCTCCTAGGTAGCAGAATTCGTCTACCACTTCTATCTTCCCTTATTCGAATTCTAGCTCCTCCTTTCCTGCATTGGTATTGTCTTCACCCTTCTTATTCATACAACTGGGGCAGACAAATACTCTGTCCTCCTTCTTCAGACTTTTGAGCTTTGAGCATCTTTAGTGACATCAATATTGACATTTGGAGCATTTGATCAAATTGTTCCCTACACCTTTGTGGCAGACACCACATGGGTATTTGCCTTGCCCTCTATGTGTTCTGCGGTGTTTTCCAACTGTCAATGCTTTGGTCTTGTCAACATTTACCTTCATTCCTCTGCGTTCTAATCTCTGTTTCTAATTGCCAAATCTTTGAGTAGCGTCATCAGTGTTCTCAGCTACCAGTACTAAGTCATCAGCATACAGCAGTTCCCAGATCTCTTCTGGCCTCTCCACTTCCTTGGATATTTCATTCATCATGAGGATAAAGAGCAGAGGGCTCAATGCGGATCCTTGGTGCACTCCTACTTTTATCTCGAAGTTTTCTGACGTCCCAATTATTGTTTTCACTTTTAATCTGGAGTTCTTGTACAAAGTCATAACCATGAGATGGTGTGCTCCGGTACACCTTGTTTCCTCAAGGCCCATACAGTATGACTCTATTCATGAGGAATATTCATTGTTCTTCCTGCTATGTAGCCAATATAATTTCATCGTGTTACTCATCTTCAGCTTCATCATTTCATGCTTCTGTTGCTTCAGTATGGCAATACATTATCGCCACACCACCACCATATTATTAGATCTCATGTTCCCAAAATTTAGAGAGAAAACACTGAAGTAATTTCCTCTGTATCTCTTGCCATGTGATGCCATATGGTAAACTGTTGTTTTAGCCAATGGGTCACAGCTTTGGGCTTATTTTTTTTAATAATTGATCATACTACACTTAACTGGAAATTGATTTACATTTTATATTATTCATGTGTTTGCTGTTTGTTTTTTGCTGCCATTGTCATTGCCATTGCTACCATCATGAACATTATCATGGTTTTGGCCATAGTTATTGTCATCTGTCATTGTCACTATTGCCTTTATAGCCATCAGTATGTGCTTGTGTTATGAATTTATCAACTTAGCTGTTGCCATTTCAATTATCTTCAATGAAACAGTTGTCATCATTACTTGTCATCTTTGTCAGTGCCACCATCACAGTTGTTATCATCAATATAAAAATTATCCTTGTTTTGAGCAGTGTCTTCATCTTCATTACTGTGTCACAGTTACCATCTTTGCCATATTTAGTATCAACGTGATGAGTGCTGCTATTAGCTGTGATGTTTTCATCATAACCTGATAGTTGCTCAGTTTAGTCACTCACTATCATTAGTGGGGGGGGGGAGGGTTGCAGTTGTGTCAGTAAGAAGGAACAACCTTTTTTTTTTTTTTTTTTTTTTTTTTTTTTTTTGAGTGCATGCACTTTTCTTTAGGCTTTTATTTATAAAGTATAGACATGTTTAAACATTCCCGAAGTCAGAATGCAGCGACCTTAATGGTGAGCAAATACGCATACGCCAAAATTTTACCATTGGTGAACCTTGGGGCTCTTAGCTGAGGATCACTTTTGGAGGATCTGAAATGTGCCGTAGCATTAGTTATGTCACAGCATTTTGTGTTTTCAGACTGCCATAGCTCTAGCTATAGCACAACTCCATTGAGTTAAACTCGCCACTTTCACATTTTAGGAAGGGATTCTAAGTTAGGGACCAGATTGTAAGTGTTTATTTTGACTGGCATTTTTACAGCAAGTAATTGCCTATTCTTCTTTAAGAAGTGAAATAATGTTTATTTTAACTTGCCTGCTGGGGTGGGGAGAATTTGGGGATGGATTACATCATCAGAGTTGATTGGTAGGTTTCTGTTTTGTTGTTGTGAAGGGGGTTTTGTTTTGGTTTCTTTTTGGTTGTTTTGGGTGTTGTTGTTTGTTGTTGGCTTTTTTTTTTTTGGGGGGGGGGGGGGGTGTTTCTTGCTTTGTTTTCTTTATTTATTTTTTTAAGTATAAGTTATAGACGGTGAAAAGGTGTAAATGATGAGAGCAGAATCACTAACCTCGACAGTGCAAGCACAGTGAAAGTCTGTTGAGCTTTTCTGTTTTCCTTCTATTTTCTTGTAATAGATGTTTTGTGTACAACAGGTGGGAAGTGTGGTAGAGTACAAACACTCAGACACCGGCCAGGTCGTTGAAGGTGTCGTAAACAAGGTGAATGACAACAGCACCTATACTGTGGGTAAGTGTGATAACCTGAAATATGTTTTATAAAGAACAAAACTGTTTAGGCAGTTTACTGAATTGGCTTTAAAAAGAATGAAATGCTAGGCAATTTACTTTTTACAAACATGGAAACTGCTACTTGGCAATAGATATATTGTACAATCTTTTTATACAGTGATGCACACATACACACGCACGCGCACACACATATTTGTGTGTTGTTTGTTTATTTTGTTATTTTAACCAGAAAACACTCCGTGTGTTTGTTCACATCTTTCTTTTACAAAGGTCATGTTACAATCTCTGCTGTTGATGTTAGTGGAAAGTCAGCTATGCTATGGCTTGTAGATGTTCAGTTCTGTATCACATTGTCACAGTAGCGTTTGAATTATTTTTTAAAATTTGTTAAAACTTCTTCAGAATGAAGGTTTTAAAAACGATGTACTTTTTGTGAAAAATGGTGGTAAAATGTTACAGTTGTTGAATAAACACATTGAAGTATTCTGAATGAGTTTGAATGATTTTTCCTTTTTATTTCAGTCTTCGATGATGGTGATGAACGCACGTTGCGAAGAAATCAGTTATGCTTGAAGGGAGATAAACATTTTGATGTCAGTGAGGTAAGTTGTTGGGGGGTTTTGTTGTTGTTTTTTTTAAAGATGTTTTCTCTATATTTTATATTGTATAATAATTTAAAGAACAGACGTTACAGCTATTTCTGAGGGCTTGCAGAGTTTCTAATTTGTATTTGTGTTTATTCCATAGTTTTATGAGTTTTGTTGTAGGCTTTTATTTTTTTAGCCTTATGAATTTCAATATAGTCATACTGCTTTTGAAAATAATCATACTGCATGGGAAACTAGGATGCAAAGTTACTAGAACATTGCAGTTTTTGTTGTATGCAAATTTTATTTCCCAATAGCACAAAAAAAAGCAACTGGATTTTTTGAGAGAAAAAACAAAGAGGTATGTTTGACAAAATAGATACAGAAGTTCTTCTGTCAGAAAATGCAAAAATCTAATGTCACACTCGCTCATTCACTCACTCATTCACTTGCTTACTCATTCACTCGCTTACTCATTCACACACACTCACACTCACACACACAACACACACACACACACACACCTACACACCTACACACACACACACACACACACACACACCAGGATTTGGGCTGCCATGTCGGGCCATACCATGTGTGGGTGTGTATTATGTAAGAAACCTGCATGATGTGTCTTTCTTTTTTTTTTATTTTTTTTTTTTAAGTTATGAATCTTTAGGTCCCTGTAAATGTTTTCTGCATATCATTTTTATACATGAATTTTTATGTTTACAGACATTGGATACCCTGCCCTTGTCCCATCCTGA
Organism: Rapana venosa; assembly: GCA_028751875.1. Lineage (NCBI taxonomy): Eukaryota > Metazoa > Mollusca > Gastropoda > Neogastropoda > Muricidae > Rapana > Rapana venosa. Next base: position 20,785,636 of record CM054138.1, on the reverse strand, counting down.
GCACTTTGGGACACCAGTTCTCAAGAGTAAAAAGACAGCCCGTGGCCGAGCAGGGTAATTTTAGTTTCCTTTCCTTCCTCCTCCTTACCCCCCCCCCCCCCCCCCAAAAAAAAGGGGTGTTGATGGATTTGATTAAGATATGCTCAGACAAATCTCACCTGTGGTTGAATGTTTCAACAATGGAAGAGTAGCAAAATATTGGTGTGGATTATTTTCTTGTGTTTTGACAATTCTTTTTGCCAGATAGGTTGTTTTTTTTTTAAAAGAAGCAAAATATAGGCTTCGGACACCTTGTGTGCTCACAAGCTGGTAAACAGACAATTGCACACATGCACATATGGTTTACATGTGCAAACACACATACACACAAGTTTCTTGTCTCCATTCTCTCCTACTTTGAGGAAAGGACTACGGGGGAAACAAATTTAGGAAATTCACTGTGAAGAAGTGTTTGTTGTTTTGTCATAAGTAAAGTGGCTACATTTTTTAAAAAAAATCAATGAAGTGTACTTAACTCCTCTGATATAAGAACAAACGTTTTTGTCCTGTCCTCACACCCTTAACCCTAGTAGCGCTAAATAAACAGCAACAAGCCTCACTTCTATTGGCTGAATTAACATTGGCTAGCATTGTTTTGGAGCAGGGTGGGCTCAAACAACCCTTGATATTGATATATAAAACTGAATTAAATGTGTTAAGCTATAGATCACTGGAAAGAAGAGATAATATGCTTTTAAATGAGTATAATTTTATAATAGTGTGTAGTGTTTATGATTATGTACAAAAAAATCAACAACAAAAAATCATGTTCGCACTACCGATCACTGTTCTACTGTCAGGGCCCCGGATCGATTTTAACACGATAAGCAAAGTTCTTGCGGTGCATAAATGTCATGATTAGGTAAACACTATTTCTTGACATTAGTTTTAAAAAAATAAGGAGTTTGTATCGCTTTATCGGTCACCAAATACTCGGAAAAGTTCAGCGACATGATCGACGCCATCGCGACCGTCATGGCAGAATGTGCGAAGTGGTGGCTTTCTATGACAAAAATACAAAGATCGCTTGATTTCATGTGATGCAAAGTACTCAGCAGCATAGCAATTTGACTCAACAACAGTTATTTCGAAGCCTCCTTGCGTCAAAATAAAGTAAAACAATCTGTGACGTCGAAATCGCCGAGTAGCGAAAAAGTCCATCCAGCAAAACTAGCACCGCTCGATTCAGTCCGATCGCGATCGATTTTTACCAAGTTTTTCAAAAATATTCCACAATCCTTACCTCATCGTCTCTCTCATTGTTTATTTCAACCAAATCCAGCCTCTAAAACTCCTCCTCGCTGTCAATTTTGTAAAAAAGCTCGAAAAACGCTGGAAGAAATTCTAGTGCAAACGCTGGCCGCCATTTTTGTTGAAGACGATCTCGGCTGGTCCGAAAAAAAATTAAAATACTCTTAACCAATCAGATTCTTCGTTGCTTGTGTGTGTCAAACGACCTTCACCCCTTTCTGCGGGCCTACAACGGCCTTAACATTCATTGGCTGACCTTTGAAAGCGAAAGTAAGCTTTCAACTATGACGACCCACGTCATCCCGGAATATTCCGGGATCCGCCACACAGCCTAGACCCGCCTTTACCGGAATATTCCGGGAACCGCGCCACTAGGGTTAAGAATAAGATTATTTATTACTATGTTGATAAAGCTAGATGAAAGTAACAGCCACTTTTACATCTATTCTGTGGGTAGATAGATAAGGTGAACAAATGCTTTTAGAAAACTGTCGTGAAGCTGTTGTGAAAAACAGGATACTTCTCACTGGATTTGTGGGCAGGTCTGGTTTGGTTCTTTGCAGTAGGTGTTTTTATGAAGGTTTTAGGCGGTGTTGGTTTTGAATTTGAAGTGAAAGTTACTGGAGCGACAGAAACTGGTTGAGGTGACAGCCCTATATGGCTTTCATGGTCGGTAGGGCTGTAAACAGTATGGAATGAATGAATGAAAAGAAATTTATGAGCATGACAGTAATTTTATGTTCATGATTTTTTTTGTTGATTTTTTTTTAACCAAGGTCTCTTGACTCAGAAAAAAGGGTGACATCATAACATGGCTACCTTAATGGCAGGCAAAAACGGTTGCATAGGCAAACATCTCACCATTGGTGAACCTTTGAGCTCTAGCTGAGGAACAAAAAAGATGAAATAATTTATAATGATACATAGAAAAAAAGAAGATGATATGATTGTTTCTTTACTTGGTACTCTAACTGGGAAAAGGATAGCAACATCGGGATTGTTTTTGGTGCAGGGACTCTGAGTCTGAGAAAGAGGACAGCTGTTCTGAAGATGAATCCCCCAAACGGGCTTGCTACAAAAACCGTCATCAGGAGTTGGTGGGCAAGGTGATGCTGGCTGAGGTGGCAGACAAGCGCAAAGGGGGTACGCCAACTCCGGTGCTGGTGGTGCTGCCAGATGCCCATCCAGTGGAACTGAAGAACCGTGACCATCTCCTCGTCCGTTCCTTCAGGGATACCAAGTTGTGAGTTGTTTTTATTACCCCATAGCTTGCCTACCCCCCCCCCCCCCTCCCCTTTACACCACATTACTTAAATAAGGTCGGAATATGGTTGATATATTGAGTGGTGGGTGGGGAATAAAAATGCAGAGGTTGTGCCAAACCTTATAGTATCAAGAGTTGTTTTTGACAAAATTCTATAGAAAAAAGTCTTTCTCGTAGGGAAACAAGTACATATGCAAACTGGCGGGAAAACATGCACACAAGAAAACAGCAGAGCAGTCAAAATTTAGTGCAGAAAAGTCCTCCCATGTTTGAAAGAGGCATACAATACAGTACAATACAATTCAGTACAAAACAATTCAAGGCAACGTTCACGCCAAAATATTTCTTTTACTTTCTTTAAAATAATATGGTTGCGTTCTTTTCCCATTTTTCTTTATTATATTGTTTCAGTAATGTGTTTCGTTTCTTCTTTTCAGTATGGCTGTGAACCGCAAAGACCTCAAAGAGTTTTCTCGTGAAGCAGCAATCAAAAATGAGGACAAGGCTTTGAAAGCTGGTAAGTTCTGATCATTTGAAAAATAACTTAAGTTGTGTGTTGTTGTTTTTTATAACAGTTTTTACATAGATTGTTATTTACTCCAGTATAAACCAAAGCAATTTGCTTGTAAGTGTTATTCAGTTGTTAAATCATATCTGTTTATCATTTTTTTCTTCAAGAATTTGATTAACTTTCTTTTTTTAAAGTTTTATTGGCTGTTTATGTGTGTGTGTATAAATTAACTTGTTAAAAAAGAAGTTTTATTGGCTGTTTATGTGTGTATGTATATAAAATCTGTTCCTTTTTTCATGGTATTTACCAAGCCATTCATTTGGTGGAAACTCTGGTAAGAGGAAAATAGAAGAAATTGATCTACTAAGGACTGTAACAGTACGTGTACATTACATTTAAATGTTTGACTGAGAATACCATACAAGACCCGACCATTATGCGTATCTTTTCAGCCTTTGAGAAAGCTCTGCTGTACTACGATAACTGTGAACTGCCCTCCAACTGGAACCGTGAGGAGCTGTTGGGACCTGATGATGGGGAGGGAGATGAGGCAGATGAGGTGAGGCACATAGAGCAGTAGCTAGCTTTTTGTACACTTCCTGGCAGAGTGATACTTTGTAGAAGCGTGTCTTTTCTTGCATGAAGTCTTCAGTTTTACTCGCAGCCATTGTTGCTTAAGGGTAATAACAGAGTCCTGTGAACAGCTTTTATGGATGTGTGGATGATACAATCACTGTGTGGTTTAGCTATAAGGGTTTCAAACATTTATACCAGTCATTTTCTTGAGATTATTAAGTCATTTCAGACACTGCCGCCTGGACTGAAATATCTGATGGGGAGGATGTATTAGCTCATTTTAGTTGTTGATTGTGAACATTTTTTAAAATTATTTTATTTTAATTTTTAAATCATGACTTTGTGTATTTCGGCCTGTGTCGTTCATGGCAGGTGATTTCTGCATTGTCATTGTAGTGTGATTGATAACGCAGCATGAGCTCCTTTTTTAAAAAAAGGGTTTGGGTTGTTGTTGTTTTTTTTTGGGGGGGGTAATGCATAAAGCATGTTTGATGTATTTACTTTGTTGTATGCTTAGTCATAATTACAAAGAAAATAAAACAAATAACTTTGATACATGACAAGATGATGTAAGAAAAACTATGGAACATATGTCACAATAATTTACCAGCATTATTCTCAAAACTACATGCAACTCTACCCATTTCAGCTCATTTTGGCCGCATCCTTTCAGGAACAGGAAGTTGATAATATCAGTTCTCTGTATGAGAATAAGCATTAATTTGAGAAGTTTACTTGTTGTTCAAAGTACGTGTAGTATGCTTTGTTCTTTCTTTTGACACTTGAGCAGCTTGAGTCGAGAAGGAAATTTCAAAACCAAAACTATAATACAAACTTAACTATGATATGGTCTCTACTTGAAGACTGAAACATCTCTACTTGAAGACTGAAACATTTGAGGACCATATTGTAGTTTATAAAGACCATTTTATAGTTAGTATATAGTTTTGGTTTGGAAATTTGATAGCATCTTCCTTCTTGACTAAAGCTGGTTGTTATTTTGATGTAGCTTATAATAATGTCTTTGTCTTTGGTTTTTTCCCAGTCATCTGATGATGAAGAGCAGTGTGAAGAAAGAGATCGCTTTGTGGCTCAGCTGTACAAGTTCATGGATGACAGAGGTAAGATTTTCAGTCTGTGCATACACATACACATTTTATGTTTTATGCAACACTACATTTTAGGCAACAACAGTTTCCTCTACTAAAATAGTGAAGTGTCAGAAATCTCATAAAAGGTAGCACAATTTTTTTTTAAAAGTAACATTTCTAACAAATGTTTGCTTGAAAGTAATGGGGTAAAAAAAACTTGCAGAGAGTGAAAATAAAGGTGATGTATTTGTTACAAAACATCGTTGGCAAGTAAAGAAAATCTTTTTGTTTGGACAGTAATGGACAGAAAATAGAGGATGGGGAGTATATTTGAGAATATGTTTATTGATCACACAGTTTTTGCTTTAATTAATAACATTCTCTTCTGTTTATACAGGTACTCCAATCAACAAGGGTCCTTGCGTTGGCAACAAGGATCTCAACCTGTATCGCCTCTTTAGGGTGGTGCAGAATATTGGTGGATACAATAAGGTATGATGGGTTTTGTTTTTCTCTTCTTTGTATGTGAGTTGGATTTGAGTAATTTGTGATGTGATTTATTGTAAAGTATCTGTTTGGTTTAAATCATGCCATACACTTTTGACAAGTTTATAATGTACTTAAACTGTAACAAAGAAAAGTACATTGATCAAAAATTTATTTGTTGTTTTAAAAAAAAAAAATTTATTTTTTTTTATACATTTGGAAACTTTCTTTTGTTTTTCTGCTTTTTGTGTGTTGTCTTCTCCAGACAGAAATTAGTCAGATAACTTTATACTGGAAGGTTTGGTCATATTTGGGGGAGTAAGGGTTAGAGATTGGATCTTATAGGTGGACATTCCTAAAAGAAATTTATTTTCCTGAAAAACAGGGGGGGGGGAACTAAGCAAACTTAGACTTCTGCAACCACTTTCACCAGGTTGTTAGTAGGTACCTAGAGGATGTATTGACCAAACCACATTCATTCAGCTGTTGTGTCTCGTACACAGTGACTGCTGTCTCAAATAATTCTTCTGTATACTGCCAGATAAAAGCTCTCCTTCATGCTCCAGTGAAATGAAAGTTGACGTGTTTTTTTTGTTTTTTATCTCTGCAGGCAACCAATCAAATGAAATGGAGGCTGGTCTACTCCAAGATGGGTCTGCCGCCATCCAACACAGCTGCTCATCAAATAAAGAATGCGTATAAAAAGTAAGTCTGTTCATGTTGCTTCAGAACTGATTGATTTTTTTTTTGTTCTGATATTCGTGTAGAATAATGAGCACTTTGATTTGTTGCTTTACAAGATTAAGCGCTATATAAATTCCATACATTATTATTATTATTATTAATAAATAAATTGTTTGTAGTGAGATGGTTCCACAGTATTTCTGAATTTGTGCAAGATAGATTATTCTTTATTAGGTAGATAGATTATTCTTTATTAGGTCTTTTCTGTCATTATCAATAGCAAATACTCATTGGGGGTTCTTTGGCTTGCTATGAGTGTCCATGGGTCTTTACACTTGCACTGTCTACTGCCTGTAGGTTTACGCACATCAGGTGGAAGACTTTTCATAACATTTTTTCCTATGGAGAAAAGATATTTTTCAAGCACACAAGAAAGCAAAGAACATTACACTCTGCAGTTCGTTCATAGATAACGGAAGATCATCCTCAGACTGCTTTACCAAGGTTGTTCCTAGGTTGGCCACTGAGATAGCCAAAGAATGTCGGGTAATATTTTTTCAATGGTCGAAAGGGAAAAATCAAGATGCCGTCACAAATGGAAATGATGGCAAACATATCTTGTGTCATGGTTGAAATTTTTAGGCAGTAGCTGAGAAGATCAATGTAAAGGCTTTTCAGCTGGTAAGTGTGGACCCAAGAACACATTGCTGGAGTTGATTTTTTTTCATTTTTTTCATTTTATTCTTTTATATCGAGGATAATGGAATAAGCACATATGTGCTTTTTTACATCCAGTCCCCGTGTGTATGTGGTTTTGTAAATTCTGTCATCTGTTCCCACCGGCACACAATGGCCTACTCTTACGAAAAGCGGAACAGGATTTAACGTGTACGCAAGATGTTCTGCGTGCGTTCGCACACGGGACCTCGGTTTATAGTCTCATCCGAAGGACTATCTTTGAATATAGCATGATACCATTGATCACAGTTTTACCTGATAATCAAGCTTTATCGCAATCAACCTTACAACATTTTATTTTCTCTTGGTGTGTATGTGAGCTTGTGCGGGGCTGTACAACAAATTAACGTACGAGGGTTGTACATGGATGTACCTGGATGCACATTGAATTTGCATTTCTGCGAAGCAAAAGAGTAATTTCTTTTAAGCAAGAATATTAATCCCTAAAATAGACTGAATACTTGGCTGGGCTGTATGTTTAATGATTAGAAAGTGAACAAATCTTGCTGACTTGGTGCATTTACAGGTACCTGCATGCCTTTGAAGACTTCTACCGGAAACTGGGTAGTATCATGGGCACCATCAGCCGACCAGGACGGCAGAGTCGACAGACGCCCAGCAGAGGAATATTATCGTTTCGAGGCCGTGAGAAAGATTCTTCTCCAAGGTCCCCTCGTACTGACAAAGCAGCAGCAGCAGCAGCAGCGAAAGAGGAGAAGGTACGTTTGTTAAATTCCATTCCTTCTGCTCTACAGATAATTATTTTAGAAAGTTATTTTCTTTTCTGTTTGCTGTATCAACCAGGTTTTGAAGTCTGGTGTGGTTAGCTATCGCTTGGCTTGAAAGATATAAATTCGTACTAGATATTTGCCTTCTCTAACTCTGTGTCAGCCTCATTGTGGCCTTCATGGTCAGCTAGACTGTAAACTTAATAATTCTCTAAATTTTGAGCTCCCAAAGCTCACTTGCATTGATGTAGCAGTTAACATCTGTAATCGACAGGGTTGTAAACAATATGAATGGGTTGGATTGGATTGGAACAGTTCTACTTTGTGTAGTTTGACGGTTTACCAAGTGCTGTAAAGTGAAAGGGATATCCATAATCAGGGTTGTTTTCTTCAATCAGATCTCAGCTACTGTAGCGATCGTTGTGGTTGATAATGTTTTAATGCTGATGTATAATTCAATACAATACAGAACTACACAACAAGTATAAATAAAAATGGTGTGTTTTTCCTGAACAGAACAAAGAAGACGAAAAGGCGAAAGCAAAGCCTGAAGAAAGCAGTACTGTTGAAGCGACAGAAGATGCCAAAGAACCTACCCCTCCTGAGGAGGCAGACGACACCGTGCGTCGTTCCACTCCACGCAGAGAAAAGGCTCAGAATCAGAAGGAAGACTCCAAGTCTGACAAGAAAGAAGATCCAAAAGTGCGAAAAGAAGAGGAGAAGAAAGAAGAAGCACCAAAGGAAGAAAAGAAGAAGGAAGACAAACGAGAGGAAAGAAAGTCACTGCGACAGAGCCAGAAGGAAAAAGAAGAAGAGAAGAAAGAGGCTGTGAAAACAAAGGAAGAGGACAAGAAAGAAGTGAAAAAGGAGGAAGGCAAGACAGATCGGGTTCTGAGGAAAGACCTCAACGACAAGGAAGAAGAGGAGAAGAAAGAACCAGAAGATTCCAAGGAGGCACAGAAAAAGAGGGTAGGATATTTTATTCCTATTCCCCCCTATTTATTGCCCTCTCTCTCTCTCTCTCTCTCTCTCTTTCTCTCTCTCTCTCTCCTCTCTCTCTCTCTTTCTCTCTCTCTCTGCAGGCTACCTTTTAAATCCTACAAGATGCTTTATGATCTAAATGTCAAAGGGAAAAACAACTGGGCAACACAGATACGTACCCGTTTGTGTGAACTCGGGTTTGAATTTGTTTGGCTCAATCAAGGAGTCGGAAATTGTAGAGAGTTTATTAACGCTTTCAGGCAAAGATTGATTGACTGCCGTTGGCAGCAATGGAGTGACCATATACAAAACAGTGAAAGATTTCAAATGTACAGACAATTTATAAGTTTGCATGATGTCAAACCTTATCTAAAACTTGATATGGATATACATTTGAAAAGAATTATGTCTAAGTTTAGACTTGGTGTATCAGATATAAACGTTCATAAATTCAGATACAGAGAACATGATATTGACGACCTCAGGCTGCTATGCCCATTATGTAAGCAAGCACCGGAGGATGAAGTACATTTTGTGTTGTGCTGTCCAGTATTTGAGGATGTTAGGCAGAACTACATTCCTGTTAAATATAGTAGACAGCCTAATTTATTTAGACTCTGTTTACTCCTGGCATCAAGTCATCCTGAGGTTGTGTGCAGCCTCACTTTATATTTGTGTAAAGCTTTCAGAATAAAAGAGATAATGTTATCCTAAATGATATTTTTTGTAGCTGACCTTTTGTTATACAGTAACATGTGTGTGTGTGTGTGTGTTTGTTTTTTATTGTTTTTTTTTAACCAAAATACTAAGCAGTTCGGCAACCCCCCTTCATGTATGGGCCAATGGCCTTTTTGTGAATAAATCGTTCAAGTTCTCTCTCTCTCTCTCTCTCTCTCTCTCTTTCTTTCATTTTTGCATTCTGAAATGCGATCCATGATGCTGTGTGTATAATCACTGTGCATGTAATAGTATGTCAGTTTTATAATTTTGGTTTTCATATGATAAGACATAGTCCTGGCTGTTACCTCCACAAACAACTCTTTTGCCTGGGCTGTCTCACATGCAGTCGATTCCATATGCATGGTAAAGATCACGTTATTTATTTCAGCATTTGGTGGGCTATGGAAGCACGAATATACTCAACATGCAACCTGTACAATGGAATGAGCTGCTGTCAAGTCGGAATGTGACGGGTGACTCATTCTAGAAATGATGTTAATTCCTTCAGCAAGTCCATTTGATCATAACTGCACTTTCAGTGCTTTGCTATTTTGTTAATTCTAGACTTGTGACTTCTTTTGGACAGCATTTACCGAATTTGGCCATGACTGCATTGTCGGTATATCATTATTTTATTAATTGTAGAGACGGTGTTTCTGTCAGCATTTATTGCATTTGGCCATGACTGCATTTTCAGTGCGTTACTATTTAGTTTGTTTCGCCACAGGTCTCACGCCGAAAGTTAGTGCGTGTGGAAGAAGAGAAGAAGGAGGGAGACGATAAAGACGAAGATGAGGAGAAAGCAGATGAGAAAAAGGATAAGAAGAAGCCCCCTCCAAGTGCAAAGAAGGAGAAGGCAGCCCCGAAAAAGAAAGCTGAAGAGGAGGAGATTGAAACAAAAGACAAAGAGTAAGTATTTTTGTCACTGTCTTATTTCCTTTGTCTTCATTTTTAAAAGGTGTCCAGGTATCTAATTTTACAATTAGTATAAATGGTGGTAAACCAGTGCACAATGTTTTCTAAACATTTGAAGTCTACGTTAATTTTTTTAAAAAATTATATATTAGTATGTGCAATATTTTAAATGTAAAACATAAATATATAATTCATTTGCGTGATTTGTTATAGACAGAAATGTCATGGTTTAGTTTAACCGACACATACTTAAGTTATGCCTATACAATCATTTGTGTACAACGGTAATGTGTGAACTATTGTGTGGATTATTCAACAGGTCTGACAATGAAAGTGAAGACGACAGCCCCCCCGGTGCAAGCCAGGATCAGGAGGTCTTGTCTGTGGGAACCAGACTGAGAGTTCGCTACGGCCGTGGAAGGAACCATAAGATTTATGAAGCCAAGGTATGTCAACGTTCAGATGCAGTGTTTGTCTGTTGCAAAATCATTGATATTCTGGTACAAGCACACATGAGCAGACATACGTACATGCTTTTGTGCATTTCATCATTGCTTTTATCCTGTTTGTTCACTCCGAAAAATTGATGTCTGGTTCATGTGTTCCTTTTTCATTTTGCCATTTATCAAGTTCTTTGAAGTAGTTTGTAGAATTTTTTCATGAAGTAAGGTATCGGTGATAGAAGTCGAATCTCTCTCTCTCTCTCTTTCGCATGTACACACACACACTCACTCACACGCGCGCGCGCACACACACACACACCTCTTATGTGCAAAATGTCAGTCATTTAGTAAATATGTGCTGTAATGGATTGTCCTAGAGAAAAAGTTGAAATAATAATGATGCACTTGTCTTAATATTCCTGTGATTTTTCAGGTGATCGAGTACAAGAACAATGACCCGCATAAAAAGTACCGGGTGCATTATGCTGGATGGAATACAAGGTAATGCCTTTGTTGTAACTCTCTATGAGGCGATTATTTGGTTGTGAGTTTTTATAGCATTTTAACCCTAGTAGCGCCAAATAAACAGCAACAAGCCTCACTTCTATTGGCTGAATTAACATTGGCTAGCATTGTTTTGGAGCATGGTGGGCTCAAACAACCCTTGATATTGATATATAAAACTGAATTAAATGTGTTAAGCTATAGATCACTGGAAAGAAGAGATAATATGCTTTTAAATGAGTATAATTTTATAATAGTGTGTAGTGTTTATGATTATGTAAAAAAAAAATCCAAAAAAAAAATCATGTTCGCACTACCGATCACTGTTCCACTGTCAGGGCCCCGGATCGATTTTAACACGATAAGCAAAGTTCTTGCGGTGCATAAATGTCATGATTAGGTAAACACTATTTCTTGACATTAGTTTTCAAAAAATAAGGAGTTTGTATCGCTTTATCGGTCACCAAATACTCGGAAAAGTTCAGCGACAGGATCGACGCCATCGCGACCGTCATGGCGGAATGTGCGAAGTGGTGGCTTTCTATGACAAAAATACAAAGATCGCTTGATTTCATGTGATGCAAAGTACTCAGCAGCATAGCGATTTGACTCAACAACAGTTATTTCGAAGCCTCGTTGCGTCAAAATAAAGTAAAACAATCTGTGACGTCGAAATCGCCGAGTAGCGAAAAAGTCCATCCAGCAAAACTAGCACCGCTCGATTCAGTCTGATCGCGATCGATTTTTACCAAGTTTTTCAAAAATATTCCACAATCCTTACCTCATCGTCTCTCTCATTGTTTATTTCAACCAAATCCAGCCTCTAAAACTCCTCCTCGCTGTCAATTTTGTAAAAAAGCTAGAAAAACGCTTGAAGAAATTCTAGTGCAAACGCTGGCCGCCATTTTTGTTGAAGACAATCTCGGCTGGTCCGAAAAAAAATTAAAATACACTCTTAACCAATCAGATTCTTCGTTGCTTGTGTGTGTCAAACGACCTTCACCCCTTTCTGCGGGCCTACAACGGCCTTAACATTCATTGGCTGACCTTTGAAAGCGAAAGTAAGCTTTCAACTATGACCACCCACGTCATCCCGGAATATTCCGGGATCCGCCACACAGCCTAGACCCGCCTTTCCCGGAATATTCCGGGAACCGCGCCACTAGGGTTAAGAAAAACAAAGAGGTTTATATTCTAAAGAGGATAGGTAAATGTGGAAAGTAGTTACTACGTTTCATCAGGTCTATGAAAATGAACCATCAAAGTTTTATGGGGGGGGGGGGTATAACAGGACACTATCAGAACAAACAAGGTGTGATTTAACCCCAAAATTCTAAAAATTGAATGTAGTCACCTCAACATGTGTATAAACTAACAAAATTGTCTGGTTAAAAAAAAAAAAGTATGAGAGTATGTTTGTGCGCTGATTTAAAAAAAAAGAAGTATGAGAGTATGTTTGTATGTGCCAAAAAGACAGGGAAAGATGAGATGGAAAAAAGTTACCCTTTCTTAGCTGATTTGTTCATAATTTTTGGTCTGGTCAAAAGCATTAAACTTTTTTTGGCTCTATGAATCACCCATTGCAATCTGGGTAAAAAAATTTTTAAAAATCGTTTATTTCTTTGACATATTGTTTTTATTTCGGTATGTGGTATTATGATTGATTTCAGCTGCTTTTAGATCTTAATTAATATTGAATCATTTTGCTCACCAGATATGACGAGTGGGTGGAGAGGGAACGCATCGTTAAAGTGATGGATCGGCCAGAACTGACCAAGCTGAAAAAGAAACCACTGACTGCCAAGTCACTGAAGGTAAGGAGCCCTGTTACCGTTCTTCACTTCATTTCTTTACATCTGCAAAGCATTCACGACATTCTCAAAGATAATTTGTAACATTTTGGCGAAATAAATATCAGAAAGTGAACATGATTGTGCAAAATCTCCAGTATAATGGATGAGTGGAGTGACTAAGAATTGCGACTTGATCTATTTCAGGCCCCCACTCCACAGGCTGCAGGTAAAACCGAGATTCCTTTCATCAAGAAACGTGGGCGGCAACCCTCCACACAACAGGTTCCCTCACCAGGAGGCAGCAGTACCAAATCCTCTCCCGCATCTTCAGCAAACGAAGCCAAGACGCCAAAGAGTAAAGCCTCCACTGCGCCAGTCTCTGCCGTTTCCAAAACCAGGTCCATGCGTTCCAGCAGCACAGAGATCAAGCCAGACACTGTCACAGCCGGTGAGTGTCTTTCGCTGTCTTGAACAGTACATGCTGGTGGTATTTAATGATCAGTGGTAGTTTTGAGGGGAAAGGTAGGGGTGTTTGGGTACATATTGTGATAATCTCCCACCTAAAAGTGGTGTGCAAGTGTGCGTGTGAGTGAACACTCTCATGCATATGCGCGCACACTGACTCTAACATTCACACATTTCATAAAAAGGCCAATAACAACTGGTAAAATGTTAACTGATAAAATGTTAACTGTAGGTGCAATAGCATTGTTTAAAAATAAAAAATAATTATTAAAAAAAAAAGCCTGTGTGTGCGAATTTGTTCTGGAATAATGGAATGTTGCACCTAACAGAGCTGTCCCCACCCACTCGTCATAGTACTTATATCCATAAAAATGATGGCCGCTTGTTGGAGAGAGAGTAGAGTCAAGAAATATTTTTATGATACTTTTAAATTCAGGAGTGGGTGGGGTTTGGGCTTTTTTTCAGTTTGGTTTTTGTGTGTGTTATGGAGTTTTAATGGTGGGGTTGTTTGTTTGGTTTTTTTTTGGGGGGGGGGGGGGGAGGGTAGTCTTTTGGAATTATTTTTTTAAATGTCTTTTTTTAAGGATTTAGTTGTGACAAAAGTCTAAGTGAACTTTTCAGAGATTTGGCATGTCATCCAATTTTTTCTTTACCTTTACCACAGTCATGCACAGAGCAGAAATGCTTTTATTAATAAACTTACTCCCTTTACTTAAATTTGATAGTTTTGAATGGAATTGCTGAGATTAATTTTTTTTTTTAAAAGGATTAAATATCATCTCATTCTGGTACTTCATCAACCTTTCAAGGTCTTCACTGACATACAACTAAAGACAATGTCAATAGCAAAACAGTGTCAACAGCAACAAGAAGCAAAAATAGAGAATCCACACTAACTGAAAATTATGTTCTTTAGGTACTGCAAAGCAGAGGATCACAAGACGAAGTTCAGGTATCAACGAATCAACTGATGAACCAGTAACTGGTAAGAAACCATTTCTTTCTGAACTTTTAAGGTTAGGGTGGAGTGGCGATTTCTAATTGATTTGCTGGGCAGTTTTGTATGTAAATATTTTGTGCAAATGGGATTTAGAGACAGTTGGAAGCAGGCAAGTTTGGACTGATTCAGTTTTGTTCTTGCCTTCTTTACTTTAAAATGACAAAGTGGTGGGTAGTTTCAGGGCATGTTCCCTCTTGATCTTGCTAGACAAGACCCCATTTCTTTGATATTCAGATCTTCCTTATTCTCCTTTCTTTCAAGTTGTATATCTGGGGGGAAAAAAAACAATTTTCAAGACTGTAATGTCCCGGTTGTTTGCCTATGTTCTTATACAGAAATACTTCTTTCCTCATTTACAGGTGACCCAGAAGACGGACATGAATCGGACGGGGAAGTGGAGCCTGCCCCAGCTGTTCCTGGTGAAGCAGACATCCCTGCAGAGCAGCCAAAGGAAGAGGACACCAAGGACCCAGTCCAGGACTCTAGGACAGAAGAGAAGGAGGAAGTCCCACCTCCTGTGGAATCTGCTGTGGAGTTTAAACCTGTTGTTCCAAAAGAAGAAGATTCTGCTGTGGTGAAAACAGAGGATTCAAAATCAAAGCAGCCTGATGCGGAGAATGAACCCCTCCCACCCGTAACCTCCGTGACGGAAACAAATTCAGCAAAAGAAGTAGAACCTCTGCTACCACCACCATCCGCACAGTCTCAATCAACCACTGATGAGAAAGTTGTTGTCCAGAAAGACACGAGTGAATCTCTTCCAGTCACACCTAAACAGCAACCAGAAATGGAAGAGCCTGTGCCCACTGCCGTGATAAAGGAAGTGAAGGAGGAGCAGAAGACTGAAGAGACAGCTCCACAACTCGTCAGTGCCCAAGAAGAAGCTGCTGCTAAGGAAGACACAAAAGCAGAAGAGGAGAAAGAGGTGCAGCCAAGTCATGTGGAAGCCCCAGCAGCAGTGAACAGGCAAGAAGCTGAAAAAGCTGCTGCTCCATTGCACGACCCCATGATACCCCAGTTGAAGAAGATTGAACTTGACCTCCCCCCAGTGGATGACAAAAAAGAGGTCAAAGAAAAGGAACGACTGAAACCAGGGAAGAAGCTGGGTCGAGACTTCAAGAAAAGTCGGCAGAACGATATGAGAACCTCCTTTTCAGAAATCCCAACCTTGGAGCCTATGACTACGCCAGGTGAAGGAAAGCCTGCCCCAGTGGACGTCAAACCCTCTCCCTACGATTTCAATGACACTGAGGCAGATTCCCCTTCACCGTGGCAGCCGGAGATCACCAAGAAGTGGGAACCCAGCAACAGACCCCTTCCTTTCTTTCGGGATGTGAAAATGGAACTGAAGAAAAGTCTGGAGACGGAGAAGAAGAAAGTGAAGAAAAAGAACAAAAAGGCGGTGGACGAACAGAGTGGGGAAAGCGAGTCTTCATCTCCTACCAAACCCAGTGAGAAGAAGACAAAAGACCCGTCTGCTGTCAAGAAAAGCCGGAGAAAAAGGACAGCAGATGGTGAACTGAAAGTGGATACTAGTTCCTATGAAGAAACTGTGAACAGTGTGGTAGAATCTTGTAAAAATGACGACTTCACCACTTGTCTTCCTGTTCCTCCTTTGTTAGAGCCCAAAGAGGAAAAGCCAACGAAGAAAAGGAAAAAGATGCTGCACTGTAATGCTACTCCAGAGTCAGAAACTGGACAGGAAGGGGACAAGGAACCAGCAAAACAGGCCAAAGCTCTGAAAGGAAAAGTAGGCCGTAAGAAAAAGGAAGCGAAAGCCCCAGAGACTGTGACAGATCAAAATGCAAACTCCAGCCCCTTAGCAGTCCCTTGCCCCGATGTGCATATCCCTTCCTCTAGCTCACACCCTGAAAAGCAGGCCCCTGCAGAACCCAGTGAGTCAGTCCCCACTAAACCGCCTTGTTCAGAGGCTGTCTTGCCACCAGCCTCCTTACCTGCTCCTTGTGGCCAAGGACTGGCAGCAGTGCCTGTGGCAGGGGTGGGCCCGTCTGGTTTGCAGATATTAAGTATGGCCTCTATCCGCCCAGTGCCCAGCACATCTGGTGCTGCTGGTGCTGGACCGAGTGACAGGTTTGCGCCCTTGATGGAAGGAATGCATCGAGAGCTGGGCAAACAGGTGGGGGTGGAGCCTCCCAGGGTGGACTGTGCAGGGGACATGCCTAAAGCTGCCTGTTCTGTTGGCAATACGGTGCTAGACAATACTCCCCCTACCACACCAGAAAACGATTTAGATGAAGCCAATTCGGCTTCTTCATCTTCTGAAGGCCATGACAATCTAAAAGAAGACTTGGACAGTTTAGACTCTGTCGAAAGAACTTGTAAAGGTGGGAGCGAGTCTCCCCCAGGTTGTGACTTTAGCTTGAGTAGCACTTCAAGTGAAAATCTCCCATCAAGCAGCAGTGGTGCACAGTCCAACGGTCAGCCTTCACAGTCCTCAGAAGCAGTTTCTTCCAAGAGGAAAAAGAAAGAGGACGCATCTGCAGCCCCTGTGAAGAAGAAGAGGTGTCTTGCCAGCCGGTCAACCCGAGAACGCAACAAAAAGTCTCCAAAGTGTAAGTAGACGCTGTTGATACATCTCTTTGTAGGATTACAGCCTTGTGTTGTTTTTTCTGCTATGTTCTGTTTCATACGTTGCTCGTCCTGACCTGTTGACAGTAAGTTTTGTGTGTGAAGTAGTGCACATAAAGGCACGTACATGTATTTTGTCTGAAAAGAAAATACTTGGTATCAGGACACTTCCAGGGGGGGGGGGGGGGATTGCTTTTGTTATTGTGGGGGTTTTTTATTGCTTTTTTTTAAAAGATATTTATTTTGTTCTTTTATATCAATAATGAAATAAGCACTTAAGTGCTTTTTTACATCCAGTCCCCATGTGTATGCAGTTTTGTAAATTCTGTCATCTGTTCCCACCAGCACACAATGGCCTACTCTTATGAAAAGCGGAACAGGATTTAACGAGTGGGCAAGATGTTCTGCGTGCGTTCACTCTCGGGGTCTCGGTTTAGAGTCTCATCAGAAGGACTTGAGGAAAGTGGAGTCTGCACTGATATTACCTCCAGGGGAAAATGTCCCCTTAAATAGGAATCGAACCTGGGTCGTCAGATTGCGAGGGCAATGTTCTAACCACTAGGCTATCCCATCCCCCAATTTGATGGTTAAAATTTGTACTGATTTTTTTATGTGGTACAAACATGTTGTAACCCACCTGAATTTTTCAATTTTTAGATAAAAATTTTGTGTTCATAGAGTATTACAGAGCTACTTGAGATGTGATCATTTAGTTGTGCCTGGTCTTGTGCTTTCCCCAGCTTAACACTCTGGGAGTCCCCCAGAATGTGCACTCTTGACTCACTCATCCCTCCTGGGGATCACTGGGAGATCGAACTTGCACACTGGATGAGAGGTTTCCTTGTATGACCGTTTTTAAGTACCTTGCCACATAGACCCCCATAATATGACTTTAGAGGGTTTTTCTCCTTTTGAAGAGAGTGCAGGTTGTTATGTGAAGAACTTGTCATGGCTGAAGGCAGTCTCAACATAACACTTTCATGTAGGCCTTGGCCTCTCAGCTTCCATAAGTTTTGTCAAAGCTTTTGTTCTGAGCCAGTGCCTGATCTGATACAGCATGTAGGACATTACTCATTTATGTGACAAAAGAAAGAAACAGTATGGGGCAGGGTGTGTGGAATAGGAAAGAGGGGACAACACATTGACCAACAAAACTTCCACCCTCGGCTGCAATGACTGCAGTGTGTTCCGAGGCATTGTTGTGATGTGGCATCGAGAGTCGTCAGGTACCCCTGTGTGAATGGTGGTGGTGCCAAGCTTCAAAACACAGGTGGGAGGCATTGGTAGATGGACGCTGAGGTAACTGTGTATTTCTTCATGTGGAACTGAGGTGATGTGACCTGTGATGTCCCAGATGGTTTTGTTGTTTCTGTCTTGGTCTGGAGAGCATTTTCATGCACAGGTCAAGCATATGATTTGCCCTTATTTGGTCATAAAAAGAATGTGGTGCACAACTTTGCACAATGTTTTGTGTACCTGAAGATGGTTGCGTAAGATATAGATCATACCTATCCCAGAAGTTGGAATGTGGCTACCTTAATGGTGGGTCAGAAAAAGGTCACGTGCACAAATATTCCACTTTTGGTGAACCTTGGTGCTATAGCTAAGGAATGAAAGAAGAAAATGATCACATCTATTGCCCAGCTGAACCAGTGCCCTTTGTGTTAGTGTTATTCTCTTTGTTGTTAACAAATAATGCACTAGATTAAATGAATGGTTTGGCATCACACTAGATTAAATGAATGGTTTGTGATTTTAATGCCATTTCAGTAACATATATAATACACTAATCTAACGATGTTTCTTACCATTTCCAGATGGTGATGAGGATTCTCAGAGTCGGTCTCCATTACATAACAACTCCGACAGTGGCCTGGTGTCAGCAACGAATAATGATGCCATTAAGAGCAGAGTTCGTCGCCAGCCCAAGTTTCATTTCACAGATGGTGAGTTGATATATATGTGTTTCCTACTTTGCCTCCTGTTGAATTAAGATTTCAAACAGTGTGAGTCTGTTGCTATTCCAGAAATCCAGTTCATACACTATACATTGTTAGCATATTGCAACCTTAACCCTAGTAGCGCTAAATAGACAGCAACAAGCCTCACTTCTATTGGCTGAATTAACATTGGCTAGCATTGTTTTGGAGCAGGGTGGGCTCAAACAACCCTTGATATTGATATATAAAACTGAATTAAATGTGTTAAGCTATAAATCACTGGAAAGAACAGATAATATGCTTTTAAATGAGTGTAATTTTATAATAGTGTGTAGTGTTTATGATTATGTAAAAAAAATAAACAAAAAATCGTGTGCGCACTACCGATCACTGTTCCACCGTCAGGACCCCGGATCGATTTTAACACGATAAGCAAAGTTCTTGCGGTGCATAAATGTCATGATTAGGTAAACACTATTTCTTGACATTAGTTTTGAAAAAATAAGGAGTTTGTATCGCTTTATCGGTCACCAAATACTCGGAAAAGTTCAGTGACAGGATCAACGCCATCGCGACCGTCATGGAGGAATGTGTGAAGTGGTGGCTTTCTATGACAAAAATACAAAGATCGCTTGATTTCATGTGATGCAAAGTACTCAGCAGCATAGCGATTTGACTCAACAACAGTTATTTCGAAGCCTCGTTGCGTCAAAATAAAGTAAAACAATCTGTGACGTCGAAATCGCGAGTAGCGAAGAAGTCCATCCAGCAAAACTAGCACCGCTTGATTCAGTCCGATCGCGATCGATTTTTACCAAGTTTTTCAAAAATATTCCACAATCCTTACCTCATCGTCTCTCTCATTGTTTATTTCAACCAAATCCAGCCTCTAAAACTCCTCCTCGCGGTCAATTTTGTAAAAAAGCTCGAAAAACGCTGGAAGAAATTCTGGTGCAAACGCTGGGTGCCATTTTTGTTGAAGACGATCTCGGCTGGTCCGAAAGAAAATTGAAATACACTCTTAACCAATCAGATTCTTCGTTGCTTGTGTGTGTCAAACGACCTTCACCCCTTTCTGCAGGCCTACAACGGCCTTAACATTCATTGGCTGACCTTTGAAAGCGAAAGTAAGCTTTCAACTATGATCACCCACGTCATCCCGGAATATTCCGGGATCCGCCACACAGCTTAGACCCGCCTTTACCGGAATATTCCGGGAACCGCGCTACTAGGGTTAAAATGAGTTTTACCCTTGAAGAAACTTGTGTACTGTTAGGTTCTTTTTGCTCTTGACTTGGGTTCTGTATTGTAAAATGTTTGCCCCTGCCATTCATTTAGTGGCGATGTGTGTTTATAATTGATTCTAATCAAATTAAGGGGGACCACGGCATAGACTTTCACAAAAATTTTGTAAAAAATGACTTTTGGGATAATGGTTGTATTTGGTCAAGTAATGTCTCAACTTCACATTTTTGTTACTTATATTGTTTGTTTTGACCGATATCATACCAAATAAAATCATTTTCTGATGTGGGTGTGTGTGAAATTTGAGCGAATGTGGCCAAAAAACGCAAAAATTGCATCGGTTTTGAGATCGTCGCGCTCGCTGACCTAATTCTCTAACCCCCCCCCTTCCATGGTATCAATGTGAAGGTCATTCACTGACCTACTTTCTGACAACACTTGTCAGTGGATAACCTCACTCACGGAAACACACGAAGAGCGAATCCGAAGGAACCCGAAAGGCATTTACTGATCGCATATGGTTGAGTCGAAGTCTGTGATTGGCTTGTGGCCGTAAAAAAATAGCTGATTGGTTCTAAGGGTCACGTGACTGTTATCCAAGATGGCGGGTGTTTTCTTCCTGAGTTCGATCGACGCACAAGTCGGACCAGTTTTTTAGCCAAAGTGTTTTACTGAAAGTCTCAAAAATGCCAAAATATGCTGAAAACAAGTGTTGGACTATCAGTGCCATCAGCAGAAGGAATAGAAAACGGACGAAACAGAAAATAGGCTGACGATCATCAGCTGAAATGGTGACCGACTTTCGCCGTGCTGTGCACATCAACTCGCGATGTCGCTTGCCAGCCACTCTGACGTGATAATTGGAAAATTTTCTCCATGAAACGTGTGTCAGTGGCTGGCATTGACACTAGTTCTGATAAAGGCTGATTGCGCAAGAAAAATAAACCGATCCGTGAGCCGCAACTTTTCAAACGATCGCAGAATATCGTCATTGATGTGTCAACCTTAGAAAGTTTGGTGACAACGTAAAAGTGCACTAAATGTTAAAAACTCCAAGCTAAAGGTACACAAAGTTGAATAGCTACATTTTCCACCAATTTACATTTGTTTTGGGAACGTAGCTGACGATTTTTTTTCTTATCAAGTCAAGTGTTGTTGGAACTTAGCAAGCTTACAGTAGTGTCTTTATTTCTGTTTTGCAGTTTGCTCTTTGATCAGGGCTATTCACTGTATTCACATGTCTGCTCACATACACAAATATTGCATTAAAAAAATCACACATTTCTGATGTTTTCACATCATAAGTCCCATCAGCATGCATTCTTTTAATTGGCTGCAGAAAGAGGCCAAGGACTGAATTCTTTGTTTTGTCTTCAGAAGTCCTGTTCCACCATCTCTTTCCACATCCATTTTTTCTTCTCTTTGCCTCTTTTTTTTTTCTTCTTTTCTTTCCTCACTTTCTCTCTTGTATTTTCCATTCTCACACAGTTTATTGTTTTGCATACTCACACACATTATTACAAATTTTAATGTATAGATCTACATTCAAAGCTGAGATGAAGATTGATCAGCATGCAGTCTGTCTGGAGGCGAGGTACTTTTCCTGCAACACTATGCTTGCTGGGCTTGATTTTGTGGCAGGGAGCAATGCAGAAGTGTTTGTAGAGAAATCAGACATTCTCAGAGTGAAAACAGCCACTAGAAAATCATCTGCCATGGCCACAGAGACGAGGGGGAAAAAAACCACCTGTAAGGCATGCGGAAGGCAAACATAGCCAGGCAGGCATAGGGGGGTGTATGCCCCAGGAGCCTCCTGAAAATTTTATTTTATAAGAAAAACTATCTCTAATCACTCAGTATTGTTGGCCTATTGTTATTTTACCATGCATAATTTTTAAAATGTTTAATCATGAGTTTCATTGATTTAATTATCAACTGGTGGATCGGTGGTCTAGAGGTAACGCGCCTGTCTAGAAAGCGAAAAGTCCAGGTCTGAAGTGTGCGGCGGTTCGTACCCCGTTTGGACCGGAAATTTTTCCCCCATCCATTAGACCATGAGTGGTGGCCTGGGCGCTAGTCTTTCGGATGAGACGATAAACCGAGGTCCCGTGTGTTACACGTAATTATTTAGCGCACGTAAAAAAACCCACGGCAACAAGAGAGTTGTCCCTGGCAAAATTCTTAGAAAAAAGCCACTCTGATAGGGAAACAAATACAGCTGCAGGGAAAAAAAAAAAAAAAAAAAAGGGTGAAAGGGTGGCGCAGCGCTAAGTGGCGACGCATTCTCCCGCTCTCCCCGGGGAGAGCAGCCCGAATTTCACGGAGAGAAATCTGCCGTGACTTAAAGTGGTATGAAATAAAATCTGAGCGCTTTGATTTGTTGCTTTACAAGATTCAGCGCTATATAAATTCCATACATTATTATTATTATTATTAAATCTTTACCGGCGTTTTTCTCAAAAGTGGGTTTTTCAGCTGGGTCAGTCGTTTGGCCCCTCTGTAACTTCTGACCTAATGGAAATAATCCAATGAAATTTGGCATACTGGTGTAGAAACATATGCTGAGTGCAATGGTGCAGTTTCAGCTCTGTAGCTGTTATAGTTTTTCAATACCAGGTGATTTAAAATAAAAAAAAGGATGAAAATTTTTTCGTGTTTTTGGAGATGACAGAAATCAATACTTTATTAACTAAAACATCTTTTTTTGGTGATCATTGCACAAAGTGACATCAAATCAAGCTAGAAAAATTATCAACACCATTATGTAATGCATATTTTGAAAGCAGCAGAGGGGCTAAACAGCGACCCATATTTTTTTGGAAAAATTACCACATTATATCTGTTTGACCTACATACTTCAAACTTGGCACAGATAGCCATATTAATACACTTAGTATGTATACCAAATTTCATGAAGATATCTTTACTAGTTCCTGAGAAACAACAATTTGTAAAAAGTGACGCAGTGGTCCCCCTTAAGTAGGGGTCATTCTGTATAGTTGTATACTATGATGGTACTGTTAATAATAATAATAATAATATATGGAATTTATATAGCGCCGAATCTTGTAAAACAAACAAATCGAAGCGCTTGCACTCATATCATTTACGCGCATGCAACTTTCCTCAAATATAATAAAGAACATATTTCAAATTTATGCACGTGTATGTACACACACACACACACACCGAACACACTTAGGAGATGAAGGATGCTGTTGAAAAAGTAGAGACGGATATGAGGGAAAAGTGTCAGGTAGGAAATAAGTGTGTTTTGAGGCTGGATTTGAAGGTATCAAGTGAAGGTTTTTGGCGAAGAGAAAGAGGGAGGTCATTCCACGTGGACGGACCAGAAACAGAAAAAGATCGACAGCTGTTCTGTAAGGAAGCATTACTGTTCTGTAAGGAAGCATTGCACAGAAAGTATAATTTTTTTCACTGCTGAAAACTAATCATTTTCAGAGTTGGTTTGTGGGTTACGTGAAATTGTGCTTGAATACTTCCAGTGAAGTTTATTATTGGTTTCTGTGTTACATAGGACACAACAACAACAAAAGTGATGTTTGGTACTAACATATATTGCCAGTGACTTCCGAGATATGTGTGTGGGAGTTGTGATCTCATCACGACCTATGACATTTTTGTTCATAATCAGTCAGTTGCTGCAAATGCTTTGGTTAATGAGGGGAAAGGGGACAAAGCTTTCCTGAGTGACGAGACACTGGTGCAGTTTGACGGAAGGAGATCATTTACATTTATTGCACAGATATAATGTTTAACATATTTTATACTTTGATTGCTTTTATCTCTCAAGTCTGGTAACAAATAAGACAACGCTTTGTTTGGTCTCATTTGATTTCCATGTTACGTTGGGCATTTCAAGAATTGCGTACAATCTCTTGTACGCAAACAAAATAAAAAGTGATGTAACAACGCTTTGTTTGGTCTCATTTGATTTCCATGTTACGTTGGGCATTTCAAGAATTGCGTACAATCTCTTGTACGCAAACAAAATAAAAAGTGATGTTTTGAACCGGGTGGTATTATAAATTTCATTGCTATCTTTCATACAAGTCGGGAAAGGGTCTGGAGTACTGTTTTTTTCCATGTCACACAAGCGGTACATAGATAGCTCTGTATAGAGGCCCATAGAGTTGTCTTGAAACAAATTTGGTACGTCTGATACCTCACTGTGCTTTTATTTGAAGGCACGTTTTTCTTTGTATCTGTTTTAAAGATGAACATGATTAGCAAACTGAAAAGCAGCATGTAGAATGATTGCCTCACATTGTACACACATTTATACAAAGCTAAAAGGGTGCACCTGATTATTTCATAATATGGGCGTTGCTGTATTTTATCATGATTTGTTAAAATACCTATGTTGTTTCAGACCTTGGTGAGTACTTGGAAGGAGAGCAGCGTATCCAGTTCCTGTTGGATAAAATGAAGGAAATTCGCAGGATATACCAGGTTACTAAATCTCGCATGGCAGCCATTGATCGGAAGCGTAAACGAGCCCGACGAATGGAAAAAGAGCGTGAACGTGAGTAATAATAGAATGTCATTTTTTATTTCTGTGTGTGATGTATAAAGCCTGGTACAGTGAAATAAGTTTGGGTTTCTCATGTTTATTACTGGTATTTACACATTTTTCCTGGATGTTAAGATGTTTTGTTTTGTGCTTTTGGTTTTCATTTTAGTTTTTTTAGGAGCAATTCATACACTGTCACTGTAAGGCATAATTTCAGACTGCAGATTTGTTTGACAAATAATAGTGGTGATAACAGTATAAATCTTGTGGAAATGGCCGATTTGTTTGACAAATAATACTGGTGATAACGGTATAAAGTCTAGTGGAAATGGCAGATTTGTTTGGAAACCTTTTTTATTGGGGTATTAGAATGTGTTGATGCTTGCTCTTTGGGGGCGATCCCAAGCAAAAACTTCTCTGTGAGGTTTCAAAAGCTAGTTAATACTAGGACAACACATCACTTTGGCATTGTTGCTCTTATTGCGAATGCCTTGTGTACAGTGTTACACAATTCTTAGTCTAGAAAAGAAAATATGTGGTCCTATAGATTTTATTAAATGTGATCTGGTGTTAAGATACTGTCTAATAATCAAGTAGTGGATGGATATTTATATTACTGTTTTGACAACTTATTTCAGTGTCAGTTACTAAAACTAACGTTCTAACTTCCAAGACATATTTGTGTTTGTGGATGTTTAGGGGCTTTACCAAAATCTAGTATTGTTTTTATCTATAGCTGGTTTTCTGATATTGATAATTTCCTCTTGTGTGTTTTCTACAGATTCTCAAGTGTCCTGTGGGGACAAAGAGGCCTCCTGAAAATCGGCTTATTTCGAACCTGGCAATAGCGTCTCCCTGCCTGCATTAGTATTTAAACAATGAAAGATCATCTCAACCACGTTTCCTGTGTTTTTACAGTGACTTATGCTGGGCAGGGCAGCAGAGCATGTTTGTAACAGATGAAAATGATCATGTTAGTGTGTGCGTGTGTGAGAGCGGTTGAAGAAAGCGAGTGATACAGGGTGAGTTTCGAAGGGATTGAAGAAGAGTATGGTGATACAGAACAGTGGCAGCAGTCTTGGTGGGAAAGCATGGTAGGGGGTACTCATCTCGCTTTAAGAGAAAGAAAAAAAAAGGTTTTTAAATGTGTGCACTTCTGTGTGTTATGTTGCAGTTTCTCTCAAGAACAACCAACCAAAAAAAGATTTTGATTAATGCTGTTCACATGTATAAGTCTAAGCTGTATGTGTAGACCTGCCGGGTACTGGGGTTTTGAGTTGAATCGTTACACTTGTCTTTCAGTGCAAACAAGCTAAGCTTGTGCAGAAGAAAGGAAACAACGGCAACTATGAAAATTCCCTAGTTTGATGAAGAGTATCTGTACTTTTGGTTTTATTTTGAGAAAATATTACTCAAACATTCAAGAAAGTTGATAATCATTTAATTATGAATCTGTTGATAATACATCGAGGGGTGACGTATAACTTTTTTTTTTAATCTAAAAACCACACACGGTTTGGGAGGAAGTTGTCCTTTTTTTCTGTTAAAAATTTTGTGGGAGATACTAGAAAAGATGGAAAAGAAGTGGTTTGAATGATGTTAACTTTTCTGTGGTATGCCAACTGTATTTGTAGGGAGCTGTTGTCATTCCCTACAAGTAATCAGTTGAAAAATCTGTAGTTATCAACTGAGGGCTAAATGTTCAAGACAACCAAAGTTATGTCATCACATGTGGTTTTTTTCTTTCTTGTGAAAACAAAAGTAATGTTTTAGAACATGTTGGCCAACAAGTCTTTTTGCCTTTTTATGGCAAATTAAGGGATTAAAAAGCCATAGCCCAAAATAAATCACCAAAAACGTCTATAGACACTGTTATCTGTAAACACTTTGTAAAAAGAAACTGTTTTTGCTTTTTTAAAAGACAGTTTTTGCTTTTTTTATGATTGTTGTTATTTTGTTGTTGTTGTTGTTTTATAATCATTACATGGAAATTCAGTCTCAAGTCCTTAGCAATTCATCCAGTTGAAAGGGGTAAATTGATTTGGAATCATTGAGTGCAGATATAAGAAAATGTTTTTTGTGATGTTTATCATAGATTCTACAAAACCGTGCTGCTCTTTTCTCATATAGAGGGCTAGATATTTTGTTGTTGTTGTTGTGTGTTCCCGAGCTGAACACTCTGGGGGTCACCCAGAAAGTGCACTCTGACTCATCCCACCTGGGAATCACTTTGAGATTGAATGAGAGGTTTGCGTGTATGACTTTTTAAGTACCTCGCCATGTAGGCAGCTATACACTGACTTCAGAGGATGATGCTAGATATACAAAACGTGGTAACATTATTTATTTCAAGGATAATAGAATAAGCAGTCATGTGCTTTTTTTTTTTTTTTACATCTAGTCCCTGTGTGTATGCAGTTTTGTAAATGTTGTTATCCGTTCCCATCAGCACACAATGGCCTACTCATCCGAAAAGCAGAATGGGTTTTAACATGTGCGCAAGATGTTCAACATGCGTTTGCACATGGGACCTCAGTTTATAGTCTCATCCGAAGGACTTTGAAGGGGTAGGGTGGAGTCGGCACTGATGTTAGAGGAAAAATCTTGAACGAGATTCAGACCCGGGTCAGTGGATCACGAGCGCGTCACTCTAACCACCAGGCTGTCCATCAGTTAAAGTGTGAGTGATTGTGTGCACTTGCAGAGTTGCCAACAATTTCATCTAATGACAACTTTTTTTTCTTTTCTTGTTTTGTTGTTTGTTTTTTTTACAGTACTCCTTGACGTTCTGTTATACTTAAAGCTGCATTATTGTACTTTGAAAAGTAAAGAGTTTACTGTTAGAGTTTCAATTAACCCTAGTAGCGCTAAATAGACAGCAACAAGCCTCACTTCTATTGGCTGAATTAACATTGGCTAGCATTGTTTTGGAGCAGGGTGGGCTCAAACAACCCTTGATATTGATATATAAAACTGAATTAAATGTGTTAAGCTATAAATCACTGGAAAGAACAGATAATATGCTCTTAAATGAGTATAATTTTATAATAGTGTGTAGTGTTTATGATTATGTAAAAAAAATCAAACAAAAAAAAATCTTGTGCGCACTACCGATCACTGTTCCACCATCAGGGCCCCGGATCGATTTTAACACGATAAGCAAAGTTCTTGCAGTGCATAAATATCATGATTAGGTAAACACTATTTCTTGACATTAGTTTTGAAAAAATAAGGAGTTTGTATCGCTTTATCGGTCACCAAATACTCGGAAAAGTTCAACGACAGGATTGACGCCATCACAACCGTCATGGCGGAATGTGCGAAGTGGTGGCTTTCTATGACGAAAATACAAAGATCGCTTGATTTCATGTGATGCAATGTGCTCAGCAGCATAGCGATTTGACTTGACAACAGTTATTTTGATGCCTCGTTGCGTCAAAATAATGTAAAACAATATGTGTCGTCGAGTAGCGAAGAAGTCCATCCAGCAAAACTAGCACCGCTCGATTCAGTCCGATCGCGATCGATTTTTACCATGTTTTTCAAAAATATTCCACAATCCTTACCTCATCGTCTCTCTCATTGTTTATTTCAACCAAATCCAGCCTCTAAAACTCCTCCTCGCTGTCAATTTTGTAAAAAAGCTCGAAAAACGCTTTAAGAAATTCTAGTGCAAACGCTGGCCGCCATTTTTGTTGAAGACGATCTCGGCTGGTCCGAAAAAAATTTAAAATACACTCTTAACCAATCAGATTCTTCGTTGCTTGTGTGTCAAATGACCTTCACCCCTTTCTGCGGGCCTACAACGGCCTTAACATACATTGGCTGACCTTTGAAAGCGAAAGTAAGCTTTCAACTATGATCACCCACATCATCCCGGAATATTCCGGGATCCGCCACACAGCTTAGACCCGCCTTTACCGGAATATTCCGGGAACCGCGCCACTAGGGTTAATATACATTTGAAGAAAAATGATACAATGAGTTGGGGGCTTTGTTCTAACTTTGACCCACCCACCTTATAACTCTTGTGTAGACTGTACAAATCAGCCCTATTTTTTAGCGTAAAACGTGTAACTAGAGGGTCATGGTAATAGTCGCCACCTAAAATGGGGCTTTCCGCTCTCTTGGGTGAGAATTATAATTATCTTTGGTGGGTGAAGGTGTGTGGTGGTGAATTGGTTCAGAACAGTCACCAGTGAACTTACTGAAGTTTAAAACAGGGCCTCACCTGGTTAATGATCGTCTCAGTAGTTGCGAGTAGACAACTTGTTCTTGATTGTGCAGCGAGTGAGACAGGTTGTGAGTACATCTTCCTAAGGTGAGATTGTAATGTCCACCATTAGTGTTGGCTCTAGGATATCAAGGGAGATAGGGAGAGCAAATTCTGCTGCCCCTCGACAGAGATATGAATATACAGCTAAAGTTTGAATGGGATTCAATACCCATTGGGTGCATGATGTTTGGATTCAAAGCCTTCGGCTTGTGTGTGTTTGGGAAACACTGGGATGTGTTACAGGTTGGCAGCTCTAGTGCATGGTGAGTAGCATTGTCATCAGCATTATCGAACTCCATACACTTTTTTAATGACATTTTGTTACATAATTCAGTACAGGCTATACTAGATATTTGGAGTTAATGTTTCCATGTTTTGATGATCATAATTTTTCCCTTTTTTTTTTTTGTTCAATGAAATTTTGTCCAGCAGAGATACCATTATATTTCATTTTTATTAAATCAATTTTTGTTGTCTATAATCTATTTGTAGTCAGAATTTCACTCCCCTTTTCTCAGATCTTACATAAGCATTTCTGATATCTTTCTGTCTGCCTCTTGTTTCTCTCTTTCTTGCAGTCTTTCTTTTTCCATCTGCGTGTGCATGTGTATGTGTGATATATTTGTTGGTAAGTTTTAAGCTTGTGTGCTGTTTTAAGCATACACAATTTTGTGTATTTGACAAGTGAATGCCTTTTTTTTAAAAAACAAAATAACATTGGAAGAAAAACTTTTTTTAATGAAGAGGAAAACTTACACACACACACACCACATGTAGATGTAACAGAAAGCACTAAAATAATGGCTCCTGTGTCTGACATATGTATATAATACTGAAATTTGATAAGCACTGCATTTTTTTATGTTAAATTTTCTTTGGCCAAGAGTTGGCAGGTCTTCATGATTTTAAGAATGGCCATTTCACTTGTATATAGTTATATGCGATTATCTGTTGGTGTGACAAGAAAGAGTGCTCAAGTATTTTAGGACTATGCCAGTTAAAATATTCATCAGCTTCTAATCTGTGATAATTTTAAGTATCATGAGAAAAACATCACAGTGCAGAGTGTATACTTCCATGATTTTCTTTTTTTTGTTAAGGACAAATTTTGATGGGAAGGGAAGATTGATTATATCATACCTGCAAACCATTCCTTTTTTCCCCCCCATATTTTTTCCAATTTTTAGCCATGAGTACGGTTTTCTGATTTTTAAGACATGTTTTCAGTTCCAAAAATTTCCGAAAACTAATCAACCAACCAATTAAACACACACACAAAAAAGTCTGTGTAAAATAAAGTGGGAACTCTTACAATCAGCGGTATAACAGTCGATTTCAGCTGTCTTGCTACATTGCTATGCCAGTTGCTCAAAAACTTTTGTGCAAGTTTATAGTGCCATTTCAAAAGAATGCAAAGGCAGAGACAAAACGAACAAGATGTAGCAGATGACAAATGTCCAAGGGAGGCAGTTACTGAATGGTGCATGTGCATTGAGTTAAAAGGAAGTCATGTATCAATCGCCTTATCATCTGGGACAAGTTGTGTCTGTTGAAGTTCAAATGGACAAAGGCTAAAACTGCATCAAGTTCCATGTAACTGATGAAAGCAGACTTGAAAGACCAGATTACCAAAATGGGGTTGTCGCTGTGGGATTTTGTTTGTTTTGGTGTTTTTTAACATTGTTGATTTGCACTAAATATTTTCAGTAATCCTTATTGGGGTGTTCAGAAGAAGAAAAAGTTCAAAATATATTTTGTTAAACATATGTTGGGCATGTTTCGTTTATTTTGGTGTGTGAACACATGTATGAATCACTATAGAGATGAATTAGCAAAATTTCTTCTTTGTCGTCGTAAAATGCTCAGCTAAAGTGTTTCTGGAAAAAAGGCAGGAGAATGGACCAAGAAGGCAGAAAATAAGTCAGGAGGTGACAAGATAAAAAGGGAACAAGGGGGGAAAAAGGGGGAGGTTCTAGCACATAATTTCCAAAAGGTGGGGATGCTACTTGACAGGCCCCCAGCATTTTCACAGGGGAAACAAAATATCTGGAATTTAAGCCATAATTAGATGACCTATCAAACCTTTGTCAATTGAAAAGCTTATGAATAATTTAATCTGCATTTTAAAAAAAAATCATATCATATTCCTGATAGGGAAACAAATACAGCTGCAGAAAAAAAAAAAAAAAAAAAAAGGGTGAAAGGGTGGCGCAGCGCTAAGTGGCGACGCGTTCTCCCGCTCTCCCCGGGGAGAGCAGCCCGAATTTCACGGAGAGAAATCTGCCGTGACTTAAAGTGGTATGAAATAAAAATCTGAGCGCTTTGATTTGTTGCTTTACAAGATTCAGCGCTATATAAATTCCATACATTATTATTATTATTATAAAGTTAAGACAATGAGGCAGGCATTCTTTTTTCTTACTAAAACTCTCTTTTTTTGCACATCTGTGCCTAAGGGTAGATTGACCAGCTAAAGAGCTTAAATGTAATAACAGTTGATGTATATAAAGAAAATTACAGGTTTACAGTAACAAAACCTGAAAGTTGGGGGGGGGGGGGGGGGGAATTTTGGAACATTCGCTAAGAGCATGGTGACCATTCGTATCGGTCAACTTGACCTCAAGTTTTTACAAGCTGGGGAAAAGAAATGAAAACATTTTTTTTTTCAACTGAGCAGTACGGGTGGGGTTTAACTCCTGTGTGAGTGGAAGATTTTGAAGAATACAGGTTCTTCAGAAATGAGCAGAATGAGAACAAGGGTCTCCTGAGATGAACTTTACAAGATGCTTGCTCAATGTGCTGGTCAAGCCTTGAGTTACTTTCTGTGATCGTTTGGTCATCATGTGCATGGCTGTGAGCTTGCTTGATTGTGTTAACAAGTGTGTGCCAGTGCTTTGTGTACATATTTGCTGGCGTGTGTGAAGATGATTTAAAGGCACAAGGGAGAAGTATAAAGAAGGCATGAGGGGAGAGGAGCCAGATTACATTCACATACTACACCGTAAGCCTGAATATGGTGTTAAGATTTTTTTTTCCACTGTAAAGTAAGAGCTCAATACACTGCATTAAAATGGAGATTCTTTAATTGATGTGTTGAGAGTCTTGACTAAAAAAGAAAACTTGCGCCAAGGTTCTGCTCACATGTCCTACAGCACTTGATCTGTTGAACATCTTGCGCACACGTTACATCCTGTTCCGCTTTTCATAAGAGTAGACCATTGTGTGCCGGTAGGAACAGCTGACAAAATTCACAAAACTGCATACACATGGGGACTGGAAATAAATAAAAGATGTGTACTGTATCAGACAACCAGCATTGTCAGGATTTGAAATTTCTTCACAAACTTGTAGTTTTTTTCATCATTTTTGTTTTATCTTTAACTATTTTTTTTAATGGTAACCTTTGGGTACAGTGTACTGTTATGATAAACCTGCTCAGGCCAAGTGTAAAAGTTTGTACATGAATAGTAACAATGAATAATGATGCCAGGTCAGATACATTTTGGATTGAAATTCTGAATCCTTATCATTTTTTGGTAAAAAGATGATCCTCACTTTACTTACCATATCTGACTTTTACAATACCAGCTCACAGCTGCCCCAAATGGGGAAGAAGAAACGAAAATCCACAATAATGTTCTTGGTAGAATGACTTCTCCAGCCCTTCCACCCCACCTTGCGCACACATTCCACCCTATTTCCTCATCCTTTTTTTTTTTTTCCGGCTGCCATCACAGCAAGTGGATGTTATGTATGTGTGTGCGCCATCGTCAGTTTTTGAGTGATCATCCTTGAAAGTATTCCTCCTTCTGTGGCAATCAGCCATGTTTTGGCTTACAACCATCCTGCTTCAACCCGGTGAGGCTGTTCTTGTTCATAGTTTGTCTAGCAGTTTCATCATTTGTTAGTATTTCTGCTTTTACATCCTTCATTCTCATCTTTCTACATGGTGCCTGGTGTAGACCTGTTCACACATATTTTTGCCGTGTTCTTCTTCAGCTCTTGTGTCCTGTATTGTATTGCCCTGCCTACAGCACATAGCTTCCTATGGGGAATTGGCTAGGGCGGTGTCGGTACAGATTGTGGAAGAGGGAGTGAGTGAGCTGTGCTACCTCTGACTCTTAGTCAGTTGGCTGATAGCATTCAGGCTGCTGGCCATTCTCACTATCTCAGGGACGGTCTGTGTTATACAGAGACCAATTTTCAAGCCTCTAGTCATTGAATTCTGCAAAAGTCAGATAAGCTAGAGATATCACATCTGACAGCTCCAGCCCAGGTCTTTGGACCTATGTACTTTGGTCGGGTGTTCATGCAAGGTGTCTTAAGCCTTGAAATAAGATGAGGAAATAGGGTGAATGCTCAAGCAAGATGGGGCATCTGGGAAGGGCAGAGGCACATTCTGTGAAGAACGTTTTATTTTCAAGGCAAATATTTATTTTTTTGTGTGGACTATCCAAGCTGACTGTGAGCCAGCATTGCATAAGTCAGATATGGTACATATGTCTGCTGTCTAGAGGAATCCTAAAGGGTATGAAACAAAATCTTATTTATTGGTTTTTCTGTTTTTTGGGGTTTTTTTTTAAGATTTTAGCCTTAGGATTGTTATTTGTGATATTTTGGAAGTTAGGTGTTTTTAAAAAAATTGTTTCTTTTGTTTTGTTTTGTTTTAATTGATTAATGTTTGTGCTTTTTCTTGAGCATGGAGAATTGAGAGTGGAGATGAAATGTGGTGTCCAAACTTAGAGCATTCTTTCATACCAGTCCCCAGTCAAGGGGGAAAAAACCCTGAAAATCAAGAATGATACTCCCAGGTGTTTAGGTCAGTTTGTGCATCACTTGTATGTATTATGTGATGATGAAAACCACAGAAAGTGTGAGGAAGTATTGAGTACTTGTGTTCTAGAACTGACAGTGCATAATATACAAGATGGAGATATATAAGAATCTGAGATTGTTCTTTTTTTTTTCATATCTGGATGTAAGAATATATTGGAGAAAATT
Organism: Rapana venosa; assembly: GCA_028751875.1. Taxonomy (NCBI): domain Eukaryota; kingdom Metazoa; phylum Mollusca; class Gastropoda; order Neogastropoda; family Muricidae; genus Rapana; species Rapana venosa. The sequence goes on along the minus strand of CM054138.1, from coordinate 20,751,862 downwards.
AAAATAGTTGAAAATTTGTTGAAGTGTGCGGACTTTTTTCTTACGTATAAGTCCAGTTATTGTCATACCATGGCTTTTGGACTTTACAATATTAACAGGGTGATCGAAGTGTATGTGTGTGGATCAAAATGTTCAAAGAATTGTGTGTGCTACACTGTTATCTGTATAAAAGTGACTGCTGCTTTGCTTCCATATCAGTCATTTTCATTTCAGAAGAGGATTGTTATATGCAGACATGGGTCATAATGTGAGCCAGATTTTCAAGGTTAAACATATTCATTTTCATCAATATTTGTCAGCTCTAGACACACCTAGCTGACAAAGCAGCAAGCTGTCCTGAATAGTATACTCTCAGTAGTTTTTTTCTAGCACCCACCAAAGAGAAAAGAAAACTGCATAGAAGCTGATAGGTAACTTTAGACATGCAGAGTTGAAATGCTCGCCATACCAAAGCCAATCATAACATTGTATGTGTTATTTGATGCAATGTGACAGTATTGTTTGGGACTTTAGATATGGGTTTGTTGGAACTATTTGTTAGGAAAGGAGTTACAGTCTCAGGTGCCACAATCAATATTACAATTTAACTTTCTTCAAGTCTTTTCAGGGAAAGAAAACTATTTCATGTTCATGTCATATGAACACGGAAAAATCTTGAGTTGTGCAAAAGTATGGTGGCAGTTGCTCATGCTCAAAGGCAGAATATTTTAATATTAAGAAGAATAAAACATAGAATTTATATAGTGCTATATCTTGCAAAAAACAAAACAAAGCGCTTTCATTCATCCTACTCGTTCACATGCAGCCAGTTACAATTAATGGGGATTTTTTTTTTACAAATTCAAATGTAACACACGCTTGCATCACTCACCCCTTGGTCGGGACAACCGTTGGGGTACCCGCACGGACGCTGCAAGTGGACCGCCAAATGGTTCTGTCCTGGGCTGTTTTCAGGAGGCTTGGTACAGTGAGGCCGGTCCACTCCTTGATGTTGGATATCCAGCTTTTGCGTGGTCGTCCCTGCCTCCTCTGCTTGCATGCACACACATAAAGGTTGTAAACTCCGGCAGGGTGATGGGGTTTGGCTTGTTGAGGGGCAGGGACAAAAATGAAATGGAACAAGAGGGGAGAATCTTAGGTTTGAAATAAATGTGTCTTGAGGCCGGTTAGTTGGTACCAAGAAGAGATTTTTTTCCCCTAAGCATTTTGTAGATTAAAGTTCTTTATGTAGATTAGCACCATTACTTTTTCTTTTACATGTGTTCAGTTATGTATCAAAGAGTATTTTTATTTTGCAAGGAGAAAGTATGAAGTATGGGCATTGCTTTCCTACAGCTTCCATTTAGATCAGATCTGAGACAGAATTTGAAAACTCACATGAAGAAAATATTTATCATCTTTCCATACAGAAAATGTTTCCACAAGTAATGACATTCATTTAGTAGAAACACACCGAAGTCCGACTTGTCAGGCACTTAACATGAAGGCAGCGCAACACATTTTCGCTCATGTGACAGACAACAGTAGTTGCTGTCTGAGCGTTTGACGAAGAGTTTAGCAGAATTTCAAAGTTTAGGTCTGCATACTCACGCAAACAGCAAAGAGATCCTATAGAGGATCTGATTCCACACAAGCTTTTAGCTTTGTGTGAGGTGTCTGCAAGAAGGCAGTTTTTTGTTTTGTTTTAGTTTTTTGCGAAAAGGGAGATTGAGGACTTTAGCCCAGATTTTTCGGTGAAAAGGATTGTGGACATTTAAACACACCTCAGTGTTCATTGCAGTCGCAAATCACGAGTAGTTGCCTTTTGCCAACTGCAGGGTGCCAAGGTCTACGCCATTAGTGCAACTAGAAATGAATGAAAGTCGGCAGGAGGAGAGTGATTTTGTTTTTTTGTTGGTTTGCCTACAGGATCTTCTCCATTGTGTGCTTTATGTTAGTGGTATTCTTTTGGACAAATACAGTAAGTTTCTTTCCACAGAAATGTCACAGTTAAGGGAGTTTTTCTCCTTTTTTAATGTTTCTATTTATGTTTGAAATGTTACCCATTAGTGAAAATTTGTTAAAATTTCAAAGTGCAAAATTCTTTTGTTAAGAACAAGACATCTTTGGTTAAAATTTCTAGGTGCAAAAACCAGAATTAAGACAAATTTTCAAGCTTGGTTTTTATTTAGCCTTTCCATCCCTTAATGGTTTTGTTTCTAGGGAATTGGGCGTTGTTTCGAGGCCAATTATTCTCCACTGAAGTTTTTATTAAACAAAAAAGATTATGAGGTTTAGATAGATTGGCAAGTATACAAGTAAAACTAGAGTGAGTCTGCACAAATGCACACTTCTGGGGGGAAAAAATGCTAATAAATGAACTGTAACATTCCTTGCATTGGGTGGTGCTGAAATAATCTATGCTGGTGGATGTTGGAACGAGTTGATAATGAAGTTGCTCATATGCTGTGTGTGTCATGACTCAACGTGTTGAATGTTGATCATTTCATGATGCAACATTTTGCTATAACAAAATGGCACCAGAAGTTTGATTTTTATGACATTTTCCAACTGTGCCTGTCTGTCTGCCTGCCCTGCAGAGGTGGTGGGGTTGGTCGATTCATTTTGTGGGAGGGATGGTGGCGATTGTGGTACTTTTTTGGTGGTTGGTTGTCTGCTTCCCTCCCCTTCCCATCTAGTGGTTAAGTCATTTCTTCAGAACAAAGTTCTCATGGTTTGTGTTTTTACTTTGTCAAGTACTTTGTTCCTGAAGAAGGCTATAAACTATTACTGGGTTGTTTTTTTAAAAGGTATTTTTAAAAAGTAGTGGACTGTTCTGAATATGCATTTCAAAAGTACTGGAAGTTATATTGTAGGTGTTGGACTATACCATTTTCTCGGAATACATAAGTGCCAAGCAGCGTGTACTTGATAAAAAGTTGCTTTAACTTTATCCAGGAATTGCCTACGGTGTCCTAGTCATAAAATCTTATATTGAGATTCTTACACCCAGACTTCTGTCGCTCGAGTATGAATTCATAATTATTTGACCTGCAGGACAGGGATAGAGAAATTCCAGGCTGGTCTTTTGTAGCAGAACTAGCAACAGAGTACAACAAAATCTTGCATTGAAGTTGACATATTGGTCACGGGGACTGCTATGACAGATTCAAAGATAGGAGCCATTATTTATTTTATTTTGTTAAAACGGTAATGCCGGTAACTTTTTGCCTTTGTTATTTTTCTTCTTTTACCCATGGGATTTTTATGAGTATTTGATACTATGTAAAGCCCACTTTTAATACAGATGTTTCCAGAATATGGTGATCCGATGTGAGATACTTAAAATTTTACAGAGCCATCTCCAAAACTTATGTGATAATCAGTGCATCCAGGAGAAGATCTTTGCACATATGATGTGATCTTACATTATCATTTAAATCTTCATCAGAGCGATTTTCAGAAGCCAGCAAGCATATACATGATTTCCATTCAGTTTTCTCTCAGTCATAAGAAGCATTCATGGATGGATTATGGGGTGGAAGGAAAATAAGCAAAATGTGGGAGCAGAAGCCAGTTGCAAGCAAGGACAGAC